>MU968317.1:6266444-6606447 GCA_034641835.2 Pinus albicaulis
CCTCTACTTCAAATATGCATCATACTGATGTTAGGTCCCTATATCACTAGTATAGTCCCTTATTATTGTTAGTGTAACCCCCTTATTGTTATTATTGTACCCTTGTAACCCCCATTTTTTTATTATTGTGCCCTTAAATTATTATTTTTAGGTCAGCTAGGATTAAATTGTGGCCCACTAGGATTACATTATGGCCCCATGGACTCCTATATATAGAAAGGAGGTTTTGTAAATTGTATCATCCAATAATTGTGCATTTATGTAATGTATTGGATGTTTCCCCCTCGAAGTGGCTTATTTCTAAGGCATTGATATCTCTTTTCTTCTATTTTTGAAGCTGGTTACCCAACATTTGGTATCAAAGCTTTGGATTCTAGGGTTTCGCTGCTCCAAACAGGTCATCATGGCATTTTTGCTATAATGTTTTGTCTATGAAGTTTAAGAAGCTGAAATTTTTAGGGTGCGAAGCCGAAATCCTGAGGAAGTTTTTCTAAAAATTTCAGATCTTGGTTCGCAATATTTTCAGAGATATGATCTGTGGAAGTTAGGTCTGTTTTCAGGCTCCTAAACAGGTCATCGTGGCATTTTCACTATAAATTTGTTTCTACGAAGGTTCAGAATCTGAAATTCGTATGGTGCGAAGCTGAAATCTTGAGGAAAGTCATCAAAAAATTTTAGATCTTGGTTCCCAATATTTTTGGAGATATGATCTGTGTAAGGTAGTGCTTTTTTAGGCTCATGAATTTAATCTCAAAGAGGTGATCGTGGAAAAATTTCAATAACTCTCTCTCTGGGCAGAGACAAAGGAAAAAACAGTGACATGTGGCAAGTCGTACCAGTTCGCTCTACTGAACTAGTCCATAATTAGGTCATTGTGGGAGATTGGACACAACTTTGTCTTGGAGAATCCAAATTAGGTCAGACTTGTGGCATTCAAAAGAGAATTCAGAGGGCTACTTCAGTGCTCAATTTCAGATATAGAAGAGCCGCAATCACAGAGATAATACAATTTCAATATCGAGCTCCTCAAAAGCAAGTAAAAGGTGTGTATTTTTTTCCAAATTGCATAAGTCTTGTTTGAAGAATCAAGTTGAATTGATTGCAAGGGAATATTGTAGAATAGATATCATTATTGGATTATGCTATTCAAAAAGAATTCTCCACCATTGCTTCCTTGAAAACACTAAGACCACAGTTATTTAAGAATTGCAACAAGATCTATCAAAATTACAAGAGCAAGTGCAACAAATTTCACTCTCGCAAAGAGCAACAAAAAATGAAATGGAAGTTTTGAAGAAAGGCGTGGAAGCTAAGATGGATGGCATGCAAGCTAAGATGGATGGCGTGGAAGCTAAGATGGATGGCATGGAGGTTGGCATGGAATCTAAGATGGATGACATGGAAGCTAAGATCGATGAGAAAATGGAAAACATGAAGAATTTTCTAAAAACAGACATGGAAGGTTTGACAAAGTTGATACAAGAAAGGTTTCCTAATGGTGAAAAGATAGTAGAAGAACCTCATGATGAGAACAAAATAAATTTTAATTGTGATTTCATAAACTCTAATGTTGGCGGGAAGAACCACCATATTCCAAAAATGGATATGAGGAAGTTTGATGGAAAGGATCCTGTAACATGGATACTACAGATGGAGCAATATTTTGATCTCCATAATGTGAAAAACACACAAAAGGTACGCATTGCAACTTTGCATTTAGAACAAAATACATTTGTATGGTATCGATGGCTTTGCTCCCGTAAAAAAATTGTCACTTGGTCAATTTTACGGAGGAAATGATAGCACATTATGAGGATACAAAGAGCAACACCTTCTTTAGCCAATTGATAAATCTCAAACAAAAGGGTTTAGTGGGGCAGTACATTGAGGACTTCCAAAAATTGAATATAAGGGTAACTAATATTCCAGAGGAACACAGGATTGATCTCTTCTTAGGTACTCTAAAGGATAACATCCAACATGAAGTTCGTGTTTTGGAAACTGATTCATTGGAGAAGGCATTCAGGTTGGCAAGAAAAGTTGAATGTAAAATTATGGCGACAAGGAAGCCTACCACTCAATTCTATAAAGAAGGAAGTGTTGCTACACCTATATTTCCACAACCTACAAGGTTGACACCACAAAAATTGGAAGAAAAAAGAGCAAAAGGGCTTTGCTACAGTTGTGATAGCAAATACACTAAAGGTCATAAGTGTGCTGAAAAGAAATTATTTTACATAGATTGTGAAGAAGAAGAAAATGAAAAAGAAGAGGATATACACCAGGAACCAGCCATAGAAGAGGAAGAAATGAATCCGACCATATCATGTAATGCACTGGCAGGAATTACCACTCCTCAAACTCTCAAGATAGCGGGACAGATCAAGAAGAAAAAGGTAATAGTGTTGATTGATTCAGGTAGCACCCATAATTTTATTCATTGTAAGGTAGCCAAGGAATTAAATTGTTTCTTATACCCAGCACCAGAATGTCAAGTGATGGTTGCAAATGGAGGAACTATAAATTGCTCTGGAAAATGCCATAATATCAAGCTAACCATAGGGGAATATGTATTGACTAGTCCAATGCTTGCCATTCCTATGGGAGGTGCTGACGTTGTACTAGGAGTACAATGGTTACAATCTTGGGGACGGTAGCTTTTAATTTTCAAGAACTTTTCTTGAAATTTTTTTCAGAAGGAAAGGAAGTCGAATTACGGGGTATTGCGGGGAAGCCAGGAAGGATAATAAGCTCTAATGTCATGACAAAGCTTCTAAAGAAAGAACAGCGCGGCGTAATTGCACAATTATGCTCACTAGAAGTTCCAACATCAAAATCATCTATTTCTGCAGATCTCCAACAAGTCTTGGACAATCATTCCAAGGTGTTTGAAACTCCCAAAGGACTCCCACCTATTCGTGATCATGATCATGCTATTCATTTGATTCCAGGAAGTGTTCCTCCAAACATCAGGCCTTATAGATATCCTTAATTCCAAACGAGCAAAATTGAACGTATGATTGCAGAAATGTTAGAGGCGGGTATAATTCAACCTAGTCAAAGTTCTTTCTCTGCTCCTGTAGTATTGGTACACAAGAAGGATGGATCATGGCGAATGTGTCTGGATTATAGGGAGCTCAATAAGCTCACCATTAAAGATAAAATTCCCATTCCTGTGATTGATGAATTATTGGATGAATTACATGGAGCAATTTATTTTACCAAGTTGGATCTTCGTTCAGGATATCATCAAATTAGAATGAAGAATGAAGATATTCCAAAAACAGCATTTCGAACTCATGAGGGTCATTATGAATTTTTGGTCATGCCTTTTGGCCTTACCAATGCACCTTCTACATTTCAGGGGTTGATGAATTCCATTTTCAAACCCTTCCTTAGAAAATTTGTGCTAGTATTTTTTGATGATATACTAATCTACAGCAGGTCTTGGAAGGATCATGTTGAACATGTTGACAGGGTGCTCAAACTATTGCAGGAGAATCAATTATATGCAAAAAAGTCCAAATGTTTCTTTGGAGTACAAGAGGTGGAATATCTGGGTCATATTGTATCTCACGAGGGTGTTAAAGTGGACCCTAACAAAATTAAAGCCATTAAGGAATGGAAAGTTCCCACAACCATAAAGCAGTTGCGAGGATTTCTCGGGTTAACAGGGTATTATCGCAAGTTTGTTAAGAATTATGGGGGAATAGCAGCACCTCTAACAACATTATTGAAGAAAGATGCATTTTCATGGACTCTTGAAGCAACTAAGGCCTTTGAACGTCTTAAAGAGGCAATGTGCCTAGCACCGGTCTTAGCTACGCCAGACTTCACAAAAACCTTTATTGTGGAATGTGATGCCTCAGGAAATGGAATTAGTGCGGTTTTAATGCAGGAAGGAAGACCCATTGCTTTTGAAAGTCGTCCAATCAAAGGAAAGTATTTACAGAAACCTATTTATGAGAAGGAAATGTTAGCAATACTGCATGCACTAAAGAAATGGCGAACTTACCTAATGGGAAGACACTTCAAGGTAAAATTGATCATGATAGTCTTAAACACTTTTTGGAACAAAGACTATCTTCAGAAGAGCAGCAAAAATGGGTCACAAAGATCTTGGGTTATGACTTTGAAATAATCTACAAAAAAGGAAAGCTTAATGTTGTTGCAGATGCACTCTCAAGAAAGAATGAAGAGGTGGAAGCATTGCTTTGTGCCATTTCTATTATCCAACCAGATTGGATAACCGAAGCAAGAGATGAATGGAAAGAGGAAAAAGATGTGTGGACACTCATTCAAAAGTTGCAGCAAGATCCTAGTACATCTGATACATTTAGTTGGAAAAATGATTCCTTATGGTACAAAGATCGCTTATATCTTTGTAAGAATTCCCAACTAAAACAAAAGATTCTTCTGGAATTGCACACTTCTCCTTTAGGAGGACACTCGGGATTTTAGAAAACTTACCACAGGGTGAAGAAAGAATTTTTTTGGGATGGCCTTAAATCTGATATTCAAAAGTTTGTGGCAGAATGTTTGGTTTGCCAGCAGAATAAAGTGGAAAAAATTAAGACCCCAGGACTTCTACAACCTTTATCCATTCCAAGTCAACGTTGGGAGGAGATTTCAATGGATTTTATCACAGGTTTACCTAAGTCTGAAGGAAAGAGTGTCATCATGGTGGTAGTTGATAGACTTACCAAGTATGCACACTTTTGTGCATTATCTCATCCATTCAAAGCAAGTACAGTTGCTACTACATTTATGGACACAATTCAAAAGCTACATGGAAACCCAAGGGTTATTGTGAGTGACATAGATCCCATTTTTACTGGAAATTTTTGGACGGAGTTATTTTCTTGTTTGGGTACTCAATTAGCTCATAGCTCATCTTATCATCCTCAATACGATGGTCAAACTGAGATAGTAAATAAATGTTTGGAAGGATATCTTCGTTGTTTTGTATCTGATAAACAAACACAATGGGTCAAGTGGTTACCTCTCGGTGAATGGTGGTATAACACTTCCTTCCATACTGCAGCAAAAATGACCCCATTTATGGCACTTTATGGATATCATCCACCATCCATCACATCATCTTTAAGATAAAATTCGAAGGTTCAAGTAGTGGAATATCACATCGAGCATCAGCAAGAAGTTCTCCAACTCTTAAAGGATAACCTGAATTTGGCACAAAATCGAATGAAACAACAGGCGGGTCAACATCGCAGCAAGAGAATTTTTGATGTAGGAGATTGGGTATTTTATGGCTACAACCATACAAACAAATGTCCCTCAAGCAAGCTAAGAAGGATAATAAATTATTACCAAAGTACTATGGTCCTTACAAGGTGTTGCCAAAGATTGGTTCTATGGCATACAAATTGGAGCTTCCTGCTTCTTCGCGAGTACATCCAGTTTTCCATGTTTCATGCTTAAAGAAGGTTATAGGTGAAAATCTTCCAGTTCAAACAATATTGCGAGAACTTGATGAGGAAGGAAAAATCATATTGGAACCTGAAGCGGTCATGGAAACAAGAACTTGACAGCTACGGAATCGATCAATTTCAGAGTATCTCATCAAGTGGAAGAACTTACCCACTGAAGATTCTACGTGGGAGGATGAGAATTTTATACAGAAGCACCCGGAGCTACTCAAGCGTTGAGGACAACACTTTTTTGAAGGAGAGGGGCATGTTAGGTCCCTATATCACTAGTATAGTCCCTTATTATTGTTAGTGTAACCCCCTTATTGTTATTATTGTGCCCTTGTAACCCCATTTTGTTATTATTGTGCCCTTAAATTATTATTGTTAGGTCGGCTAGGATTACATTGTGGCCCACTAGGATTACATTATGGCCCCATGGACTCCTATATATATAAAGGAGGTTTTGTAAATTGTATCATCCAAGAATTGTGCATTTATGTAATGTATTGGAGGTTGCCCCCTCGAAGTGGCTTATTTCTAAGGCGTTGATATCTCTTTTCTTCTATTTTTGAAGATGGTTACCCAACAACTGAACCTTAAGAGCATCAAATCTCTGTTGAATTTATGTCATTTGATATTTCCATTTCTCTGAGATATTTTATTTCTCATTTTCCATACTCTGTTCCATAGATCATTTTTTCGTCTTTCTCCTTAAGCTATTGTTAGACCTTTACAACTTTGTCAATAGTGGTTGAAGAATAAGCACTTGTAAATTTGGTAAGCCTTTCCAATTCCTTGGTTGGAGTGGCTAAGCCTTTCCATGAGACCTCAAAGGATCATTAGCAAGGATAAAAGCTTGAGAATCATCAAGCTTCTTCTTTATCATTTTGTTTACAACATACTTGTGTTGAGGGTTGTAGAAAATATTCAATAAAGAATTTTTTTCTACTTTCAAAATCGCCTTAGAAGAATGGAATGTTGGTGTAACTTATATATCTATATCCTCTGAAACCTCTTTACCATATTTCACTTTTTGGAAAATTTGTTCAGGATAATTTCGTGTTTCTTGAACCTTCATATGTAGAGTAGTCTGAAGAACTTGAGATGGATTAGTAAAAACATTTAAGGTCCAGTTATATTCATTCCACATGTCCTATAAATTAGAATCAGTAATACCTTCATCTGTTTGAGAAGAGGTAGAGGCATTAGTTACTCTTGGCACAGATTATTCAATAAAGCATGTGATATCAATTACATCAGTAATAACTTTCACCTACGAAACATGTAATAAATCCATGTGGAGATTTACTACCCTAGAAGCTCTGTACTAGAGAAACTAATTCATTTCCTTAGGAGTTATTTTCTGTATAGAATATCATACCACCATGGAATAAGAAGAAGCTTTCTCAAACATATCATCAATCTTATCAGGTTCATGTATAAAATGTCTAATACTTTTTGTTTTTGTGTAGTATTCCAAAATGGAAAAGACAAGAATATTGAACATAAACTGGAAAAATGCAGTGAATATAAATATATAAAAACATGAGATAATCATAGAGCCATTCCATTATGTTTATTAGCAGAAAAATAAGTACAAAGTCTTGAGGAAAAGGTCACTCAAGTTGGGCAAAAAAGCCTCCCATGATCCAATACATCAAAATATTAAATGTTGCTATTACATAAAATGTCATAATTCTATGACTACGTAGTCTATGAGGGAATAAATCCAACTAGAAAATATAAATATAAATATATTCTAATAAAATGCTCCAAGAATGCTGGGAATAAAGATCTAGGCTCTCAAACACATTTCCAAGACAACACAGAAAGGGTTTCTGGAAATACCCAAAATACTAAAATGTTGAAATGTAGCCCTAGGGCTGAATAATCACTGTAATTGGAAAAATGATAGGAGGTGGGTGATATGATGTATAAAATATATGGAACTACTCTAATATATTTCTTGGATTAAGGACTAATCCCCTCGCTGGAAATCTACTCCTTAACTAGGGCACCAAGCCCTCCACTATAACTGCTCACTGACATAACACAATTCCTGAAGGGAATTGTGATGTAGATGATGGTAGCTATAACTTTTCCATGTAAAGTATTCTCAAGGACCTCCTTGCTTATATTGATTGATTACAACTCTGGAAGAGACTGTGCTATGGATGATGGATGAAGCTTGGCCTGATGCCGGATAGTTGGCATGATGCTCAATATACCTCTCATGAGTTGGCACTCGAAGTCCCCCAAGCATGAGGGTGGGATTCCCGCTCAGGAAAACCCTTGTGCTAAACAACACAACAGACTCTACTAAATAGCTGAAGCGTGCAAAATGTTATAAAATAACAGTACATAAACAATATTCTGAATACATTCTATGGATTCCATCCTCTTTATTTTATGATTGGTGAGATTCAAGTCATAAAATAACAGTAAATAAACAATATTCCGAATGCATTCTATGTATTCCATCCTCTTTTTTTATGCTTGGTGAGATTCCTCACCCTGGGTAACACTCATTAAAATTTCTAGTCTCATGCATACATTCCTCCATCAAAACTACATTGTCCTCTTTAATGCTCCACTCCCTCCATGATAGTGTTGTTGATCTGGTCAACTTTGACCCTGTCCACATGCTATAGCCCCTGTTCACACGTAAGGGTGCTTTATTCAATTGCTAAAATGAACTACATTCACATGGGAAGTGATTTTATTCCTACTAAAGAGATTTATCGGCCTCTGTACCCTCTTATTATTCTATCTAAGTGACAAAAACAAAATTTAATATTCCAACTAACTAAAAGCTAGTTAGGAATATTACAACCCTCCCCTCCCAAATGTTGCTTGTCCTCAAGCAACTGCAAGGATGGAAAAATCTCCTCTTCTCCTCATGTAGCCTCCTCATTTGATAGTATCCACCACTGAACCATATGCTCTCCAATCAACCTATCTCTTATTTTCTCCTCCCAAGTGTGCAATTTATCCTTTGGTAAATAAACCAAATGGTTGTCAACATGAATACATGTTAGATTCATGGGGAAATCTACATGCTATCAAATGGCCTCCTTGAGGCATGAGAGATGAAAAATCTTGGGGTCCTTAACCCTGATGAGAAATTCCAATCTCCATGCTATCATCCAAACAAAATGGATCATCCTAGGTAGTGCATAGAATAACTCACCAATCCCCTTCTTCTACAATGTAGAGGGGTTACATGGCTGAAAATAAAAGACCAATTTTTTTACCCCACACCATCTCTCTCTCCATTTGTGATACGTATGGAGCTGCTACTACTCTTGGGCTACAACAAAGTTGTCCTCAAGAAGAAAAAGGCATCTGTACTCTTATGGTTCCAATCTTTGGTTTCAAGAACCTCTCTTGCCCAATTCATTCCACATATAGTTAATAGAATGTCATCCAAATATGGGATCCAAAGGAAAAATATACTAAATGTGATTTGACATACCGTATGGTGACAATAGTCCCTCAAGTTAGACCAACATTGTTCTGCTTCTATTTGTCTCAAAACATGATATGATAAGTGGCTACCCAACCACTTTCTTGATGTCATAAGCTTCTCATAAGCTTGGAAGTAGTAAAGGGAATTTGGAGTCAACTGAGTGTAACCAAAACCAAGCAATTCTTGCTCAAATCCCTCTATGAAGTGGCCATGCCCATCACTGGCTGTAGTCCCAATAGGACCATGAAATCCCAAGTGAGGCTTACCCTCTTGTGGAGAAATGTATTGTAAAGATATGGTAAAGGAATATAAATACATGGTTAGTTGATCAATAAGCATAAAGACACAATCCTTACCATATATTGTTGACAAGCTGGTGAAGAGAACCATAGATGAGCCTTCCCATCTTTCTATCAAAAGGGGAGGTGGCTGTAATATCCTTGCAAGGTGATTTATTTTCTCCTTATTGATAAAGTAAGCTACATGGCTCTTGATATGCTGGAGCACATCCTCTTTGAGACCCTTCCATGAGAATCACTTCATAATGGTCTGATAAGTCCCAATGAAATATATGTGTCTGGAAAAGAGTGCTTCATGTGCTGCATATAGAATATTCTCTTTGAACTTGGAGTCTCTAGTCAAGAAGATCCGATCCTAGTAATATATGACTCCATCAACCACTCTATACCTCCCATCTGTCACTTTCCCATCAAGCACCTTACATGTGAAGAGGTTCTTGGAATACTCCACCAATAGTTAGGACTCCCAATATGGATCTATCCTCCTCAATGAAAGCCCTAATGATTTTTGTAATGAAGCACCTATCACCTCATATCTCCCCTATTTGACATGCTCAATTCCAAAGCCACATGCTAGAGTATTGCTACCCCACTTTTGCTACGTCACTTTTAGTTGTTTTATCCCAAGACAAGACTGAAGTTTATGGGGGTCAAACTCAACTTGGAAGCCATTTCCCATCCAAAATTTCCAAATTTTGGCTAATCCAATCAAGAGTGTCAATAATCCCTTGTCATATATAAAATACTCTCTCCTATGTGAAAGTATCTTCTACTTCTCCAAGGCTGTGGAGTAGCCCCTTGGTGCTATGTGTGTGCCACCATCTACTCCTGACTCCCCATCTTCTAGCAGTAGCTGGGTGAGAGATGGAAATTCATATATCAAACAATTTATCATCCCTTCCTTGAGCTAATCAAAGGCTCTCTGCATTTTTCTAGCCTCTCCCAAGGCTCCTTCCTCAGCCAGATCCATGAATTATGCATCTGGTTGTGAGAAATATTTGATCATCTTCTAGTCAGGGGGCCTTCCTGGTGGAATGCCTCCATGTAATGAAACATCAAGGCCTAGTGTAGACTATATATCTGAGTGGGCTGATTTTTCCATAATTTCACTGTGAAAATCAATCTCCTTCTTATGTTCCTAAACTTCTTGAAATGGATAGGTGTGTATGCCCCTAATCATCTGATGCTGGCCATCCATCTTATCTTATCCTTCCGTCTGCAAAGTCTCCCGTTCTAAGGTGACCTTCCCCAATGTAATCAACCACTACACACCCAATGTCATATTGGTGTCAAGAGTCTCAACCACACAAAAGTGATCTATCATGATGTATGTCCTCAAAATTGTAGTCAATTCCATAACACAATTCCTCCACTGCTTAGTCCCACTGTCTATCAATAATGACACATGCTACTCCTGGATTGTGCCATGGTATCCACATGTTAGACTCTTCAGAACTTCTTGGAAGGATACAAGGGCTCCTTTAGTGGGAGAAATTGATCCATTTCCATCTCCATGTGGTGGTGGATCTCCTCCTGTTGCTACAATGTTGGTATCTCTTTCGAGCTCTTCTTATTCTTCCTCATCATTATTGGAGAATACCCCATCATCACTAAGAGACCCTTTGTCTTGGTCCTCTCTTTAGGGAGGAATATTAATGTCTTCCTCTTGAGAAGAGAGCTCTTGTTGGAGGGGGGGTCTTGCCCTTGGAAAATTACTTTTCAAGTCTCTAACCTTCTCAATAGTATTGTGGAGCGTAGTTGGTATAGTGGATCCTACAAACTCATGTAAAGTTTCTGATTGCTTAAGCTGAGCTAGCTCAACCAAAGGTGTTTCTGAATATCTTTGATCAAATATTTCCACTAACCTCCTAGTGAACTCTACATAAGTAGCTACATTTGCATGAACCAATGTAAAAAGACCATGAAACCACAAATCATGACCCTTACCTTCGAGGTGAAGCACTGCTACCTTAATGGCCTCCACTTCTGAAACTTGGTGCAGCTAAAAATAAGTGTCCAACTTCCTTACCCAAGCCTTAGTTGTGCACCTGGGTGACCTATTATGCGGAATTATGAATTACGGAAAAATCATTCTTCCCTAGATAGGTTCTTATCTAGAATAACAGATTAAAGACTTTGCGACTAATTTTACTAACTGTAAATAGACATGTTAGCCACCCATAAAATTCTGTCATATCAGATGGTGGCTAAAATAATGTTGGATAGCCTTCAAGAAATAATTTCATGATTAAAATTGCTGATACTTGAAGACTTTTTGATAATGTCTTATCCTTGGTTAATATTCACTACTGTTTCCATTCAAAACTCAGAAATCCTGCTGATTTCTAAAGCCAAAGTACTGCTGCAAGGGACCCCTTTTCCCCTCCCTTCTCCAAATCTAATCTCAGTTTCTTTTCTCCATCTCCCTCAAAAACCCCTCAACTTCATGATTCCTCCTTTTCCTTCATTTAAATTCATTTCCTAAAGGTCTAAGACTCACTCTTGACCTTGCCGAAACCCTCATTTCCCTTTAAAAACCATAGAAAACGCACATTTTCTATGTACTGGACTTAAGCCCCCCGGGCTAAGCCCCTACCTATTTTTTCCTCCATGCGCCCAAGCACCGGAACCAAACGCTGTGATCATTGGGCGCTTACTCCTTTTCCTCCGCTCAAAAACACCAAAAACCTTGGTAAACTATGAAAATCGGGTTTTTATTAATTTCTAAGGTTTTCCGCCCAAATAATTTATGAATTTATCTTGACCATTGATCTGCTCCACAGATCGGACGGCGTGGAGCGCTACTTGCCCTGTGGACCCCGCCATTCCCCGCGCTGTTTCCCAAAACCACGGTTTATTCTGCACCACTCTTCGGGCAAAGGTTGTTTTGGCCCAAGGCCCAGCGATTCCACACACCTATTGACACGCGTCCTCTGTACTTTTTCAAAACTGCCACATAAATTTAATCCCCTGCGCATTATCCATCTGGCCATGACCACCCAGAGGAATCAACGATAGCCGTCCGATTAGGCCCCACACATCTAACGATGATCGCCTATCCAAGCTGCCCGACCTTTAACCAAACTGCGTGTGTTTCAGCTGGGCCCCGGCGTAATCAAAAGTCAATATCCACCATCGATCTCTGCAGATCAACAGTCTGCATTCAGTTGCCTGATTCTGCTGCCCAGTCAACCTTTCTCCGCCTCTGACTTTCCAAATCTCTCCTGGCCGTTGATCACAGCGCGATCGACGGTTCTGATTGACCCATTCTCCCACACGCCCTCCGAT
Organism: Pinus albicaulis; assembly: GCA_034641835.2. NCBI lineage: Eukaryota > Viridiplantae > Streptophyta > Pinopsida > Pinales > Pinaceae > Pinus > Pinus albicaulis. Next base: position 6,278,933 of record MU968317.1, read on the forward strand.
GCAGATTTGCCCATATAAACGCAGGATTTTATAATTTTTTTTGTATTTTGTAGGTTTTAAAATTCTTTCGCCATGTCTGAAGAAGATTCGAAGGACGAGGGTGACGACTCCCGTTCTTTCGATTTAACAAAGGAGATCGACCACAGGGTATAGAACTGTGTTGTCAATAAGGTTTCATGAGCCGTTAACGCAGAATGCCCCTGTCAAACCTAGAAAACATCGAACAAACCTAGAAAAAGAGTATCAGAAAGCAGAAATGGATCAGAGCGGGAGTTTAATGGACATATTGGAAGGGATTACGGCTAAGACGGCCATCAGAAGCCTAATCTCCCAGCCTAAAACACAGTTTTAAATGAAAACCTAAAAGTGTTTATCAGACATAATGCCTCCACCGCCATATCTGAGGAAAATTGATTCCTCAACCAGCACAGCGCCACTTGTGCCTCAAAGGATTCAATCAGGAGCTGGATTTATTGATCAGGATCATATTTTTTCCTCGACACAGCCAAAGAAGTCACTTTTTCCAGGGCCTTCAATGCAAATAATATCTGCGGAGTTACTTCGGACTACCTGTGCCTCAAAGGTCAACAAATACTCCTACCCAACTTAAATCATGAGTGCAAATCAATTAATACGGTGAACACCTCTTCTGTTTCTTCATTGAGCATCCCAAGGGCCAATGGGCCATTTAAATCCTGTATTAATTGTAATTGATATCTTTTTCAGATCGCACCTCCTCATCTTTCTATATATACCACAAAAGAGATGAGTGAAGTGTTGGTTGGTTGTTGGTTGTTGTTTGATCACAAGTTGGAACATTGAAACTCTCGGAAATAAATATACAAGTCTGTTGAAGTTGAAAAACAAATTGAAGTCTTGGATGTCTTGATGATGTTGTTGCATCCCTGTTCTTGAGAAGGCTCTATCACTGGATTCATGAGCTTGGTTGTTGGTGAAGTATTCTAATTGTTTAATGTTTTCTCCTGTTTTCATTATGTTTCATAATATCTTACTACAGTAGGCTGAAATTTTTAGGCTAAGAAATGACTCCTGGAAGCACCTTAGACCTGTCCACCCTTCATTGTTTTATGTTTTCTTCTGCTGAAGTATTTTAGAGGCTTTAAACCTTCTCTTTAGTCTTCATGCTTGTTTATTTCCTTGATAGCTCAAATAGTTGGTTTCAGCATGATTTATGGTTCTCCCTACTTGTCTGCCATCACTTGAAAGCTGTTATTGAAGTCTCCCTTTGAAGTACCATTGTCTTAAGTTAATCAAAGAGGTCGGTTTTGATCTTACCCTTTGCCCCTGCTTGAACAATTGTTTTGAAGGTCTTTATAGTTGCAAGCATAGATGTTATTTAGGTGTTCCCTCTTCTATGAATGCAACTATGAGTGAATCTTTTATGTTTTCTAAGTCCTTTAAAATAAAATCTTTGAGGAAATAGGGAGTTCCCCGAATCTTAGATTTCATTTTAAAAGTTGTCTTGAAGTCATTATTTGCTTAAAGAATGTTTGTGGAATTTATGGTTAGCCCTATCGATCAAATATCTCTTTATTGTTAAGTTATGTTTTCAAGTTCCCTTTGTTGAGAATTAAGCTTCTCTTTCCAAAACATTAATGTCCATCTCATTCCAAAACAAAGGATCTTGTGGCCAAGTTAGATTTTCCCTTTGATATCCCATATCCCTTGAAGAGTTTGTCATGACCTTATTTTGACTCCATTGCCCAATGAACCTGATATTTCTCCCTTCTGTCTATCTTTCCTAGACCTTTCATATTCTGCTATATCAACTCAACCAACCAAACAAACATCCGCACGTAATAACTAGTCTAAAATCCATAACCAAAGCAAACAAGATAAACCTTTGCAAAAAAATATTTGAGAGATCCCTCTCTGAGAACAAGAGGACTAGATCCTGGAACTCTAAAGATTGGTTCTGATGTTGCCTTGTCTTTTGATTTGCCAAACTGTCAAAACACGGGATACCAACATAATGGCGATCACGGTGGGACCCTACTGAGAATTAGAGGTTTCAAAACCTTTCTTAAAACCTTTAGGTCCAGTATAACATAAGTAACTTTCTTAATACACCCTAACATTACAGTAGCTTTATCACGGTGGGACCCTACTGAGAATTAGAGGTTTCAAAACCTTTCTTAAAACCTTTAGGTCCAGTATAACATAAGTAACTTTCTTCAAGCACTACCTAACATAATGGCAATCATGATAGGACTTGATTGAATCAGTGACAAACTAAGTAACCCTTAGGATTCCTTTTAATCCTTATCAAACCTTGAAGGAACCAGTTACCAAGCCATAAGAGAAACTCTGTTTGTTTGAACACCTTAGCTAAGTGCAAAATCAGACTTAGAACACTCTCTTAACCTGTAAAACCAAAATAAACTCAGAAAAACCCAAAAATATTTCAAGTTTGGCTTCATAATAAACATGGTAGTGGACCATAGAACCTTTTACCTCCTCACGAGCTAAAAACTTCAACTTTATAGTGAAACACTCATTCCCACATATCACTTACCTTTGATGTGTTTTACCTTGTACTCTTAGACAGAGTCTGGAAAGGGCCAGATAGCCTCTGGATCTCATCCTCTTTTAGAGGTGATATATCTGGTGAATGCCCTCCCAGTCAATCTATGGTTAGAGTTTGTTGTGTTTCGGGATATCCTTAAAAAAGGATGTTTCACAAGCACTGTGGTGGACAGTTTACCTCTTTGAAAAGACTCTAACATTTCCACCTGGCGACTCCACAATCCTGAGCAGACCTTAAGACTCCGCTGGAAAGAACCCTTACCATTATAACATTTTCCAAATCAAGTTAGAGGACTGTAGGATCAAAATTTTTGTAATTTAACCTCTCAAAGATTGTCATACTTGGTTGAAATTTTCTTGTTATTTTGGGTCTAAAAACACACCATAGTGGCTTCTAGAAATATCTACACTAGAGCCCATCTTGACCCCAACCCACCTAAAATAGTTGATGACCCAGAAAGTATCCTCTGGAAGTCTCCTAAGATTAAATTATCAACTGTTTTCATATCACCCCCAAGAGCTAAATCAGTTCCTGAAAAAATTTCAGCTCTACAACACTCACAAGCTGACTTGGTTAATCCATTTAGGACTAGGTCATTTAGTGAGTTAGAACAACTAGATTCTGATTTTTCACTATCATCTCCTGAAACAAGTGAACATCTTGATAGCAGAGAAACAACACCTCCCAATTTACAATTTCTTCACATCCTAGGTGTCTCTCATCCAAGATCAGCTCAGCAGTCTACTCCTGGTCCATCCACTACTACTCATCCTACATCCACTGTTCAAACCACCACACCTCGGCCCCTTTTCCCTCTTATCAACCCACCACTTGTTAATCCACCCCCACCACATATCATGGCAGCATGGTATGCTCCCTTAGCCCTTACTGTACCACTAGTCAATCTTCCACAGGACTATCAGTCCAAAATTCCATTATATGATGCTAATAATGCTACAACTGCATCACAACATGTGGATAAGATGAATGACTATTTTGACCGAAATGAAATTGGTGATGATTCTGTCAAACTTAGATTATTTTCTCAGAGCTTAGGGGGAGAAGTAAGAAAATGGTTTAAAGGTTTAGCCCCCCGTAGTATTAACGATCTCCAAGCCTTCCATCAAACATTCCTAAACAAATGGGAAGTAAAGAAGAATCCTCTCCAAGTCCTTGCTGATTACAACAATCTCCGTAGGAATCTTGGGGAAAGTGTACAAGCATATTGTACTAGATTTAACAGTGTATATAATGCACTTTCCCCAGAACTAAAACCTCCACAAGGCTTAGCCTTAAACAAGTTTCCTGAAGGATTTGAATCTGACATGACTTATTCACTAAGAGAAAGAGATTTTGCAACTCTTGAAGATATGCAAAGGGGTGATCTTTCTGTGGAAGTCAACTTAATAGAAAAGAGAGCAAGAATGAAAACTGAAAAGAGAGTATCTTTCAGAGAGGAATCCCCTCCCTCTACTTCAAGCTCAAAAATGGAGAGAATGTTGGAATAAATGATGAAAGAGATGAACATAATTAAGAAAGCACAAGCAAATCAAAACCAGACTGCACTTCAAAACAATCAAAACAGAAATAGAAATCAGAATTATAGAAGAGCTAACAATCAAGATAAGCAAAAAGAAAGTGACCAACAAATTAGACCTCCCTTTCAACAGAACTATGTAGATCAATATGAGGAAGATAGGGATTTGGAAAGGTTGGAAGAATCACATGTAAAATTGATTGGATCAGACAGTGGTGATGATTTTTTCCTCACTGAGGAAGAAAAAGGTTTCTTCTCTAATAATCAGAATACGAACACCTATGAATATTCTGATGACTATAGATTGGGTTTTGAAAATGAAATTATGGAGGTACACAAACAGTATAATCTTAGGAGCAAGGGAAGTGTATAAAATCCAAAAGATAAGAATACTAGCACTGCTGTCAAGAAAAACGCAGAAAACCAGCCCAAGAAGACAGCAGAAAAAACCAACATTTCGGCCAAAAAACCAGATTTAAATAAAGACAAGGGAATCCAGCCAAATGTTGAACAAAGCACCCCTACCACTTCAGCTAGTGGTCCTAGTAAAACTATTCCTATCACTATTTCAAGCAAGGTTCAGCAAATCAAAGCTACTGAAAAGAATTCAATTGAAAAAACAGATATAAATATTAACAAGTCAATTATTCCTTTCAGCCTTGAGGGAGAGATTTCTAAGATAAAAATTACCATTCCCCTAGCTGAACTAGTAACCCAAGAAGTGTACAAAAACCAAGTTTTGAAAGCTTTAAACTTAGGAAGTGATACTGACACCTTAAACTTGACAAATGACAAACCTGAGTTGTTGTTTGGCCCAAAGGTTGAAGGAAAATATCAAGAAGGACCAGTTCCTCCCTTCTATGTTAGTTTGAACATACACGATAAAATTCTACACAACGCCATGTTAGATTCTGGAGCTTCACACAGTCTAATGCCCAAAGTAGTAATGGAAAGTATAGGCTTAGAGATTACTAAACCATACAAAGATTTGTATTCTTTTGACTCAAGCAGAGTCAAATGTTTGGGTTTAATCAAATATTTATGTGTTAACTTAGCTCAGATCCCTGCCAAGAATCTAGTAATGGATGTAGTTGTAGCTGACATTCCCCCTAAGTATGGCATGCTATTATCAAGATCATGGGGAGACAAACTTCAGGGAAGCCTTCAAATGGATATGTCTTATGCCACCATCCCTATTTTTAACCAAAACAGAAGACTATACAGAGAATCCCACATGAAGTACATTGTGAGTAACATGGACAAACCAAACAACACTCCAATCTATTCTATTCAATCAAGTTTAGACTCCTTTATCTTGTGTAACGAAGATGAAATTACCCAACAAGGTAAAGAAAACATGGACCCAATCAATTCACCAAAACAATCCAATCTTACCTCGAATCAACTTCAAAATATTGACAATCAACAGCAACAAGAAAGTGAAAATGAGTCAAACATACTCTAGACAGTAAATTTCGATGGATCCTGCAATAAAACTAGTGCAGGGGTAGGTGTCTGGATTCAAAACACAAATCAGAGTTTTTCGTACAAGTTAGATTTCCCATGCACTAACAATATTTCCGAGTACGAAGCACTTCTCCTAGGTTTACAATTTCTTAAAGAATTAGGAGCCCAAAGGATATCTATTTTAGGGGATTCTGAACTTATCATCAAACAAATCAAAGGAGAATACTCAGCCAAGAATCCAAGGCTTAGGGAATATCGAAACGCTGCCCTTGACCTACTAAAAACTTTCAAAAAATATGAACTCATTTTTATCCCCAGAGCACTCAATCATCTAGCAAATGAACTTGCCTTCACTGCCAGCAATTGCCAAGTACCTGAGATAAATGAAAAACTCAGTATAAAGGTGAAACATAGACCTGTTGTGCCTGATAACGAAGATCACTGGCAGGTGTTTGAATCTGACAAACACATAGATGATTTCTTGAAATCAGAAAATGATTTCAGCATACTAACACTACAAACCAGCCATGAAGAAAACTGTTTGTATATTGAACAAATCCCAGAGGTTGAAATGACATATTCTGCTAATATAAATCATTGCGAAAATCTATATGAAGTAGAGGTAGTGAACAATGAAGACCAAGAAGACTTGGAATTCTTACAATGCAAAAATGATAAGATCCTAAGAGGTCTCACACCTCTAGAACACCTGTTTGATCTCAACGATGTAGCTAAAGAACCAAGAATGGAGCCTGTGGAAAAAAATATAGAATAGCATAACATAGGCAGTCTAGCAGAACCTAAGATGATCAAGCTATCTAGCAGCCTCCCAGCTCACATAAAATTGAAATACATAGAGCTTTTCAAAGAATTTAAAGATGTGTTTTCTTGGGAATACAAAGACTTAAAATCATATGATACTAGCATCATCTAGCATAAAATTCCCTTGAAGGAAAATCAAAGGCCTTTCAAGCAAAAACTAAGCAGAATAAATCCCTTTTATTACCTTTGGTTAAGGCAGAAATTGAGAAAATGTACAATGCTGGGATCATAGTACCCATTAGATTTTCAGAATGGGTATCAAAATTAGTTTCTGTTAGAAAGAAAACAGGGGAAATCAGGCTTTATATTGACTTCAGAAATTTAAACAGGGCCTCTCTAAAAGACAACTACCCATTACCCAAGATGGACCATATACTTCAAAGGGTATTTGGGTCAAGAAGAATATCCCTATTAGATGGGTTCTCAGGTTACAATCAGGTGTTAGTGTTCGCAAGTGACCAAATCAAAACTGCTTTTACCACACCTTGGGGCACCTTTATGTATGTCAAAATGGCTTTTGGATTAATGAATGCAGGGGCCACTTTCCAAAGGGCCATGGAAATAGCCTTCTCTGAAGATATTGGCTATTTTATAATTATTTACCTTGATGACATAACTATTTTCTCAAAATCTGATGAAGACCATTTGATTCACCTACGGAAGGTTTTCGAGAAATGTAGGAAATTTGGCTTGTCACTGAATCCCAAGAAGACCCTCTTTGGACTCCAAGAAGGGAAACTCCTTGGTCACATAATTTCCTAAGAAGGAATGAAAATAGACCCTACAAGGATAGATGGCATATTGCAAATTAGCCATCCTAGAAACCTCAAAGAATTGCAATCCTTCATTGGAAAGATAAATTTTTTGAGAAGGTTTATTCCCAACCTTGCTGAGCTATTAAAAAAAATTATAAACATGCTTAAGAAAAACGTGGGTGTAAAATGGACTTTACCAGCTAAACAATCATTCGAACTGGTCAAACAAGCTCTTACTCAAACACTAGTCCTGATTAGTCCAGATTTTACCAAAGATTTTTACATCTTTTCTTTTGCATCTGAGCATACAATAGCTGCAGTCTTGCTTCAGAAAAATAATTTAGGGCAAGAACAGCCAATATCCTTCTTTAGTAGGGCCTTAAGAGACACTCCTCTCAATTATAACATCATGGAGAAGCAAGCCTTAGCATTAGTGACAGCTTTAAAAGACTTTATGGTCTACATCTTACACTCTCACATAATTGCTTTTGTTCCACATACTGTTGTCAAGGATATTCTAAGTCAGGACCCTGATGGTAAAAGGGTAAAATGGATTGCAACTATTATTGAATATGACTTGGAAATTAGGCCCACCAAACTAGTTAAGGGGCAAGGATTAGCAAAACTTATGGCTGAGTCTAACTTCCAAGCACTAAACATAAATATGGTGGATGTGTTGGAAGAAATGGAAGAATCCGATGCTCCTTTTATTGAAGAAACATTTCTAAACTCTCCTTGGTATGCTGATATTGTTTATGTGATTTTATATTTAAATACCCCTCCTTCTTTATCTAAAAATAAGGCTAGATTCTTGAAACAAAAGGCTTTGAGTTTTTGCATATTAAATGGAGTATTATATTGGAAAAATGTTGTTGGAATTTTGCTTAAATGTTTGCTTGAAGATGATGCAGGAAAAATCATGCATGAATTGCACGATGGTGAATGTGGAGGACACCTCTACTGGAAGGCCACAACAAACAAAATTCTCAGATTAGGTTACTATTGGCCTACCCTTTTCCCAGACACTCAGAAGCTGGTCATGTCTTGCCATAAGTGTCAAATCTTTGATGGCAAGAGAAAGCTCCTTCCCTTACCCCTACATCCTATCAGAGTTGAGGCACCTTTTCAACAATGGGGGCTTGACTTCATTAGAGAAATTCATCCATCTTCCTCAGCTCAACATAAGTGGGTCCTCACAGCCATTGACTTCTTCACCAAATGGATAGAAGCTATACCTACCAGGAATGCTAATGACTCTGTCATTATCAAGTTTCTTGAAACCCATATCCTATCCAGATTTGGTTGTCCCAGAAAAATCATAATAGACAATGCTGCTACTTTCAAATCCAAAAATATGGTTGATTTCTGTCACAAATACCATATAACCTTGGGCCATTCCACTGCTTACTATCCCCAAGGGAATGGATTAGCTGAATCCTCCAACAAGAGTCTCATTAATATCATTAAAAAGATGTTGGAAGAAAATAGAAAATCATGGCACAGTAAGCTGGTTCATGCCTTATGGGATGATAGACTAACCACAAAGAAATAAATAAATATGTCCCCCTATTAGTTAGTTTATGGCATGGATGCAGTCTTCCCTACCTCATTAGGAGTTCCATGCATGAAGCTCCTTCAAGAAGTACATGTTGAGGAAAATGATATGCAGAGGAGGATCAACCAAACAATTCATTTGCAGCAGACTTGAGAAGAAGTTTATGAAAGAACACAGTTGGTCCAAGAAAATATGAAGAAGAAATTTGCAGTTCTTGATGCCTTCAAAAGGACACCATCCCCAAGTGGAGCCACTGTTAGCCACCCATAAAATTATGTCATATCAGATGGTAGCTAAAATAATGTTGGATAGCCTTCAAGAAACAATTTCATGATTAAAATTGCTGATACTTGAAGACTTTTTGATAATGTCCTATCCTTGGTTAATAATCACTACTGTTTCCATTCAGAACTCAGAAATCCTGCTGATTTCTAAAGCCAAAGTACTACTGCAAGGGACCCCTTTTCCCCTCCCTTCTCCAAATATAATCTCAGTTTCTTTTCTCAATCTCCCTCAAAAACCCCTCAACTTCATGATTCCTCATTTTCCTTCATTTAAATTCATTTCCTAAAGGTCTAAGACTCACTCTTGACCTCGCCAGAACCCTCATTTCCCTTTAAAAACCATAGAAAACGCACATTTTCTATGTGCTGGACTTAAGCCCCCCAGGCTAAGCCCCTACCTCTTTTTTCCTCCATGTGCCCAAGCACCGGAACCAAACGCTGTGATCATTGGGCGCTTACTCCTTTTCCTCCGCCCGAAAACACCAAAAACCTTGGTAAACTATGAAAATCGGGTTTTTATTAATTTCTAAGGTTTTCCACCCAAATAATTTATGAAGTTATCTCGACCATTGATCTGCTCCACAGATCGGATGGCACAGAGCGCTACTTTCCCTGTGGACCCCGCCATTCCCCACATTGTTTTCCAAAACCACGGTTTATTCCGCACGACTCTTCGGGCAAAGGTTGTTTTGGCCCGAGGCCCAGCGATTCCACACACCTCTTGACACGCGTCCTCTATACTTTTTCAAGACCTACGCATAAATTTAATCCCCTGCGCGTTATCCGTCGGGCCATGACCGCCCAGCGGAATCAACGATAGCCGTCCGATCAGGCCCCGGACATCTAACGATGATCGCATATCCAAGCTGCCCGACCTTTAACCAAACTGCGCGTGTTTTAGCTGGGCCCTGGCTTAATCAAAATTCAATATCCGCCGTCGATCTCTGCAGATCAATGGTCTGCATTCAGTTGCCCGATTCTGCTGCCCAGTCAACCTTTCTCCACTTCTGACTTTCCAAATCTCTCCCGGCCGTCGATCACAGTGCGATCGATGGTTCCGATTGACCCATTCTCCCGCACGCCCTCCGATGTAGATTTTCCCATATAAACGCAGGATTTTATAATTTTTTTTGTATTTTGCAGGTTTTAAAATTCTTTTGCCATGTGTTGAGCCTCAAATTTGTGCTTTCCTTCACCTCATTTTACCTCATTTTCCCTTGTCCATTTCTATCTTAAACCCAATTGATCAATAAATATAGTTAAAATTACTTCTAGAATGATTTACATGACTGACTTGTTGAATTTTGTGATTTTTTCCATTGTTAAGCATTTTGACCGGAACTAGTTGCAGAATGCAGACATTCCGTAGCTAACCGGCGATTCTGCAGCTACCTTCATGTTTGAGTATGTTCCAGGTGGCCTCTTGAGAAAAACCGCATATGGGCATGATCCACGTCCTGTCTACATGGTTCGTTGCTCATCATGGAGGAAGAGATGGATTCTGGGTACGGTTATGCACGTGGGAACACATTTATGAAAGGAGACTCCTACTAGGACTGTCTCAGTCCAGATGTCTTTTCTTCTTCACGTAGCCACCTCAAAGACTCCTAATATGATTTGGATAAGGAAAGACATTATTCCTAAATTGTTGTAATTATTGTTACTTGCATTTACTTTATAAACTCTTGAGTAGACCGAGAGCTTAGTTAGAGATTTTATGTTAGATTTGCTGCTAGATTTTGTGCAAACTCTGTGATACATTCCTGAAATGCAGAGTATCATGTTCAAAATTTTGCATCGTTAATGGAGCAGACAAAGTTATTTTGAAGGCGTGATTTAATTGAGAGTTGAATGCCGTCAAGTGGTAGAGGGCCCCTGCCTCTTGCACGGATTTCTTTTGCATAATTAGATAAGTTTTCTTCTAGCTGCCTTTACACTTTGCATTTGAATTAATAGTTATTTTTGTTAGTTACTGTAGACGTTCTCATTCTAACTCTTCCACCAGAAGATACTCTTCCAAAAGACCATAATGATGAATGTTGAATGACTATGGTATTGTAGAAATAGGAGTTGAATTTGTAGTTAATTTAACTAGCTGCTGTAGTCGTATCCATTCTAGCTCTTCCACAAGAAGACACTTTTCCAACAGATTAAAATGATGAATGTTGAATGACTATGGTATTGTAGGATTAGGAGTTGAATGTATAGTTGTTTTAACCAGCTACTGTAGTTATATTCATTCTAGCTCTTCCACAAGAAGACATTCTTCTAATAGATTATAATGATGAATGATGAAAAGCTATAGTACTGTAGGAATTAGTTGTAGTTTTTGCTATTCACTATCACAGTCACACTTGTTCTAATCACTCTTCCACAAGAAGAAATTCTTCCAAGACATCCTTAAGAAGTTCAAGACATAACCGTGATAATGAATGATTTAGTTGTGTGTTTGTACTAAGTATCATCTCTGATCTTGCTCTTAAACGCTTGCCCAAGACATCATAAGAACGAGTAGGGTATGGATGTGATAACTTAGTTTTTCATTTGCTTTCACTTCATTTGCTTTCAATTGCGTACAAGTACATAGTCAGAATTGTTCTACCTCTTCCAAAAGAAGGAACTCTTCCAAAATATCACTAATGATGAACAAACAGATTGTGTAACTTCATAGATTAATGCATATTAGTATAGTTAGAACAACTCCGGAGTTCATTTGCATTTAATTCATGTTCAGTTACTCTGTTTCAAAGTTTGATGATGACTTATAGTTCAACATTGTTCTAGTTTAGTAGCATCTTAGGTTCATTCTTAGATTAACTCATTGCACTTGCATCTCATATTCAAATTTCCATCCATTGCACAATAGATTACTTTAGTTGTTAGGATTAACAAGACAGCCTTCATTATTCACAAAACATCTTCTTGTTCTAAAAACTACAAATGATCCATAGCTATAGGAACAGAAGACAACATCACCATAAGGTTTGAAATCTCTCTGCAATCTCCTCATCATTTTATAAACAGAGCTCTTCCTCAAAAGAACTACTTTGAACTGGAATCCAATAACTTCTTGAGTATAAGTTCTGTGACATTCAATTAAATTGCAGAATAGAACTAGGAATTAATCATAGAATAAAAGAGCTTAGGACAGAGTATTGCATCATTAGTGTTTAATTTTTTAGTTAGAGGATTTGCATATTTAATGATCATTTCTCAAGTTTAGTTTGTGTCATTTACCTAGAAAGTCATTATCAAGCTTTTGCTTTCATTTAGTCATAGTTCAGATTCTGCTTTAGTGTTTCCAATTGCATTTTCCATTCCACACATTAGACTTAACTCTGTTTTGACCACCAATTTCTTTCCATTAGCTTTCTAGGCACTTTCATTGTAAACATAAAACACCAAAAGACCAAAAACATCATAAATCAACATAAAAGACCAAAAACATCACAAAACACTACACACAACGCATTAGGAAACAAGCACCTAGGTACATATGGTACACTTCACTTCAGTAGTTTACAAATCCTGGTTGACAATTAAATGAGCTCAGTTTAGGAGGCTAGATTGAGACCCAACATTTTGGCGCCGTTGCCGGGGAAGTGAAAACTAGGTAACCTTTGTTTCTTAGCATCCAAAAACAATTTTATGCGTAGGGAAAGAGATTCAAGGGGAAGATTTATAAGCAGCAGAGGCAGAAGTTTGATTTCTAGAACACCACTTGTTTCATCTAGATCCAGAGCTAGTACACCTTCAACTCAAACCCATCTTCCATCCTTTACTGATCCTGGACTTCTAGAAGATCTAAGGTTACCTATTCCATTAGAGAAACCTTCCACTTCATCCACTGAACCTGCCATAGAAGAAGATCTAAAAACTCCTGTCAGGGACACAAACCTTTCTACTTCCACAGGAGAGTCAACCATGGCAGAAGAAGGAGGAGGAGGAGTTGTTAATGGAGAACACACATTATTTGGAGGAGGTAGAGGTAGAGGTAGAGGAGGAAGAGGAGAAGGAGTTAGAGGTGTAGAAGGAGGAAGAGGTAGAATAGGAAGCTCTTTTGGGTTCCCTATACTTGATGAAGAAACCAATACAACCATGAAAAACATCTCACCTTCTGTCCTTCCGAACTTCTATGGACTTAAAACTGAAGATCCTGAAACTTTCTTATTCGAATTTGAAGTGCTGTGTAGAACTTATGACTATCTACAAGATGCTCAAAAATTTAAATTATTTCCTTCAACTCTGAAAGGAGCAGCATTGAAGTGGTTTATGAGTTTAAATAGTAGTTCCATTAGAACATGGGAAGACATGAAACAAGCATTTCTAGAGAGATACTTGGATTATTGTATGCCGGTTAATCATAAGGAATAAGTGTTCAAGATGTTACAAAAAGAAGATGAAAACTTAGAATATTTGTTGGAAAGATTTAAATACAACATAAAAAGGGCACAAATGGAAAACCTAGATCAAGACACTTTAAAAGCTCTTTTGTTGAAAACCATTAGGGATGAATGGTTGGATATCCTTAACATGATGGAAAAAGGGGATATATCACAACTCACATTACCTGAAATATCTGAGTTATGTATCAACCTTTCCAGAGGGAAATCCAAAACTGTCAAAGGTCCAAGAGATCCTGCTCTTGCAAGAGCAAGTAAATCTGCTTCTGGGACAGTAAGCAGATCAGAAATAGGACACATGCTTGATGATTTTAAATCTGACATCTTAGGGAGTCTTAGTGAACAAATAGACACCCTCAAGATACAAAACAAGCAAAAGGCTGAATCTGATGCTTTGGCAATCTTTTGTCCCAAATGTAGGAAGAAACATGCCTTGAGAGAATGTCCTCTAGATGTAAAAGTTGTAGAAACCTGTGCTATTTGTTCTGAGAAACATGAGACCAAGAGTTTTCCTTCTCTTCCTGGTCTCAAGGCTATTTTTCAAGAAGAAACTCCTACAGACTCCACAAAATCTCTTAACTTTGTATCTAGAAGACCTTGGCAGGGATCTCAGACACAAGGATTCCATGATCAAATGTATAACCAACCTCCACCTTGGAATTCTTGGCAGCAACCTTGGCCCCAATTTCAAAATCAATCTCAAGCTTGGGCACAAGGATCACAAGGTCCCTATGGAAGATACTCTCCATATTATCAATATCCACCATCCTATCCACCATATCCACATTTTTATCCTCAAAATCCTCAACAAAATTTTCCTCAAAATCTTCAACAAAATTTTCAACAAAATCCTCAACAACATCATCTGAACCAACCTCATCAAAATCAACCACTTCCATTACCATTCCCTCAAAAATCCAATCAATTCCCAGCTCAGCCCATACCAAACCCTAATAATAAGAACCCTCAGAATACATATATGATAGAAGGACAACAATTTCCAACTTATTTAATTACTCCTCTAGACCTTAGTGATGTTCAACTTAGGTCTGGAAGGATGCTTGAGAAGAGGAAACCTTCTGTGATCATACAAGAACAAGATAATTCTGAGGAAGACTCCCTACGGGTTAATAAAAGTCTTGGGGAAGATACGTCCTTTCAAGATCAAAACATTGAAAAACTGAAACAAAAAGATCCAATAAGTTCAACTCCAGTATTAGAGAAACCATCCACATCTACTTCTATACCTCCCTTTCCGGAAAGACTGCAAATTGATAAAGGTGTAGAAAAACAAATAATGGTGCCTAATTATGATTTCTTGGATGAATTGAGAAATGTTTGCATTAAAATTCCATTATTGCAAGCCATCAAGGAAATCCCAATTTTAGCCAAAACAATAAAGGAGTTGAGTATGAAGACAACAAGAAAAGAATAAGAGAAACCAAGAAAATTCAACTGGTAGGACAAATAGCAGACATTATGATGGGTAAGATTACTATTCCAAAGTACCTTGACCCAGGAAATCCAGTTTTCAAAATTCACATCAATGGAATTGAAATTCAAAACACACTCATTGACTTAGGGGCAGCAATAAATATCATGAGTAGACAGATCATGGACAAACTGAAACTTCCTAATCTTCTCTTTACACCCACACTATTACAATTAGCAGATAGATCTGTGATCAGACCAGATGGGGTAATAGAAGACATTCCAGTGTCCCTAGACTCTTGGGAGTATCCTGTGGATTTTATGATCCTAACACCCAAGAATAATCTAGGAGGCCATCCTGTTATACTAGGAAGACCTTGGTTGGCTACAGCTGATGCTTTTATTAGTTCTAGGTCCGGTGATATGTATATTTCTGATGGTAGTTCAAAAAATAAATTCACTTTATATCCTCCAGCTAGGACAATTACAGATCTAGATGACACTCAATGGATAGAGGATGAAGAATATTTACAACCACTCTTCACAATTTCAGAAATTAGTGAAGATAATCAAATTCTGAATACTCTAGAAAACTTTGAATCTTCTCCAGAACACAAACAAGAATCATTTCAAGAGGGATACAATATTGAATTCTTGTCATCTAGGCAGATGTCTCTTCATTCTATGGACAAATTTGGCAGCTCTACAAGTGAAATTTTTCCAGGCAAAACCTTGAACATAAACAAAAACCTAGAAAAATCTCAACAAGAAGAGTTAGTCAAAGTATTACAGAGACATTCTTCCGCATATGCATGGGAATACACTGACATGAAAAGGATAAGTCCCAAGACTTGTACTCATCACATCTATATAGAGGCAAATTGCAAACCAATCAAACAGCCTCAAAGACGGATGAATCCAAATCTTAGGGAAATTGTCAAGGAAGAATTACAAAAATTGTTAAATGTTAATTTTATCTATCCTATTTCAGATAGTCAGTGGGTTTCTCCTTTGGTGATTGTGCCTAAGAAAAATGGAAAATGGAGGGTGTGTGTTGACTACCGAGAATTGAATAAAGCTACTCTTAAAGACCATTTTCCCTTACCTTTCATAGATCAAGTATTAGATACACTAGCAGGTAAAAATTACTTTTCATTCCTAGATGGGTTTAGTGGTTACAATCAAATCCAAGTAGCACTTGAAGACCAAGATAAAACCACATTTACTTGTCCTTGGGGTACCTATGCCTACCGAGTATTGCCATTTGGATTGTGCAATGCACCTGCAACATTCCAAAGGGCAGTATTAGGATTTTTTTCTGATCTGATACATGACTGTGTAGAGGTATACATGGATGATTTTACAGTTTATGGGGATACATTTGAAGAGGCTTTAGAAAACTTGGAAAAGGTCTTAAAAAGATGTCAAGAAGCAAACCTTTCTCTTAGTCATGAAAATGTTTTATGATGTTCACTGAAGGTATTGTTTTAGGGCACCACATTTCAGGGGATGGGATTAGAGTTGATGAGGTGAAAGTTGAAGTTATTTCTAACCTATCCATTCCAAGTTGTCAAAGAGATGTTAGAAGTTTTCTAGGATTTACAGGGTATTATCGGAGATTTATAGAAAACTTCACCAAAATAGCATCTCCTCTCTTCAAATTACTCACCAAAGATTGTGAATTTAAGTGGACTTCTGATTGCCAGTTAGCTTTTGAAACCCCGAAAACCAAAATTTCTGAAGCACCTATATTAAGGGGACCTAACTGGAAGTTACCTTTTCATATCTCGACAGATGCTTCCGATACAGCTCTAGGAGCAGTATTGGGACAGAAAGATTTAATTCCCTATGCCATCTACTATATCAGTAAAAATTTGACTCCTGCAGAGTTAAACTATACCGTAACTGAAAAAGAGTTTTTAGCTGTTGTTCATGCCATTAACAAATTCAGACACTATATAACAGGCTATGAAACTTTTGTTCACACTGATCATTCTGCAATTAGATATTTAATGAATAAATCAATTACTAATGGCAGAGTTATAAGATGGTTTTTATTATTGCAAGAATTCAACATTACTATTCTAGATAGGCCTGGAAAACAAAACACTGTGGCTGATTTCCTGTCTAGAATTCAAAATATCAAAGATGACACTCCGGTTGAAGATCAATTTCCTGATGAATATCTTTTTGCAATCTCTACTCAAACTCCATGGTTTGCTGATATTGCCAATTATTTAGTTTCAAGAAAATTTCCTTTAATTATGAATGCAAGGGATAAAAGAAAAATCATTAATGATAGTGCAAGATATTCATGGGTCGCTAATGAGTTGTACAAGACAGGTCCAGATTTGATCATTAGAAGGTGTGTTCGTGAAGATGAGATGCCTGAAATTCTCAAGGCATGTCATGATGAACCTTGTGGCGGACACTTTGCAAACAAGAGGACAGCCTATAAGATCCTTAATTTAGGATATTATTGGCCATCTTTGTTTAAAGATGCAAGGGAATATGTAAAAAGGTGTGACAGTTGCCAAAGGGTAGGGAAACCTTCTCCTTCAGGTGAGATGCCATTACAACCTCAGGTACATATTGAACCTTTTGAAAAATGGGCTTTGGATTTTGTAGGACCTATTAGTCCTCCATCAAGACAAAATAAATACATAATAGTTTGCACTGATTATGTTACTAAGTGGGTAGAAGCTAAACCATTACTTGTTGCTAATGAATCATCTGTAATTACTTTTCTTTTTGAGGATATCTTTACTCGTTTTGGTGTCCCAAGGGAAATTTTTACAGATCAAGGAGCTCAATTTACATCAAGGCTAATGGAGCAAATGATGGAGAATTACAAAATCAGACATAGAACATCTACTCCTTATCATCCACAAGCAAATGGTCAAGTGGAATCCACTAATAAGGTCATTGAAGGGATCCTAACAAAGACTGTTCATCTACATAGAAGAGATTGGGTAGATAGGCTTCCTGAAGCCTTGTGGGCCTATAGAACTACATGGAGAAACACAACAGGCCATATTCCTTATGAGCTTGTTTATGGGAAGCAAGTTTTGTTTCCTATAGAGTTCCAAATCCAAACATTCAAGATGGCAGTTCAGCTAGGACTTGATCTAACGGAGGCACAAAAGCATAGACTGGAGCAAATTAATGAATTGGATGAGATCAGACAAGATGCAGTTTAGAAAACAAGTCTAGTCCAACAGCAAAGGGCTAGATGGCATGAAAAGTACATCAAGGAGAAGAAATTCAAAGAGGGTGACTGGGCTCTCTTGTTTGATTCAAAATTCAAGGATTTTCAAGGGAAATTTCAGACACATTGGTTTGGGCCATATGAAATTGTTCGAATTTTTGATAATGGGGCAGTAAAAATCAGAACCATAGATGAAGAGGAGGTCACTTTTCTTGTGAATGGTCATAGATTGAAGCTATACCACAAGCCACTCTCAAGAGAAGAGTTTGTCAAGAAGTTCCAAGAAGACAATGATGTGAAGTTAATGAAGAAGAGTCTCTCTTCTTCATCAACTTGATTAAATTTTCTGAAGCATTTCTCTTTTGAAAAATAAAAAAATAAAAAAATAAAAATAAAAAAATAAAGGTATAAACATGAAAACCAATCATTGATTGGCATGTTTATACAGAAAAGATAGGGTGAAAATCAGAGTCTCTCTGACACTCTAACTTTTCCCATTTTTGTTTTTATAAGCAACTGTTATAAAAATCATAAGTACAGTTCCATAGTACTTATGATTCACTTCATCTCACTCCATTCACTTATTCATCCATACTCCATCTCATCCATCATTCATATTTCACCTCATTCCACATCTCATTCATCTCACTCCATCTTCCATTCATTTCATTTTCATGTCAAAACACAAAATTTGATATCTTGCTGTAAGTGAATAAAATATGTCATGAATTGCAGTACAGCCCTTATGTTCCTTCATTCCATTTCATGAACTGAATCCATTTCATTCCATTATCCACTTCATACAAATCATAATCCATCATCCATTTTCATACATACCACATAACATTTCTCCCATACTCCAAAAGCATTCCATTTTCATGATTAAAGTGTTCTACAGGAACATTCTGTAGCTCAGTGTACATTCTGCAGCTGATCAGCCTTTCTGCAGCCCGATAGTCTTTCCGCAGCTACAAATCCTGAAGGCATCAACTAGCAGACATCAGAATTACAACAAAGTGACTCAGTGTATTCATGAATCAAAAGCATCAAGAAAATTATGAATATTCCTCCAAAGATGAGCAGAGAAGACAAAGGCTACAAAAACCAAATAAAGGGCAGAGGTAACAAGTTTTAAATTACAATGGCATTTCATAAAAATTTAGCATAGTTTAGTTATGGATTATTCGAAAGTGTTGTTTTAATTGTTTTTATTGATCAAACACCAACAAACCCTTTACAGACTTTATATTAAAATCTTCCATTTCAAATTTCATATCCGATAGCATTTAAGCGGTGAAACGGCCAAAGCATTTGAATTTTTCACGTCTCTTAACCAATACATTTAATGATGATGATTCCCTTTGCCGTCGTAAATCCTCCGCCGTCTCCTCAATCATTCAATCCCGCCACCTCACTTCACCACTCCATTCCGTGACCACTGTCATAACTTCATTCCGTAGCCGGTATTCCATTCCGAAGACAGAGATATTATTATCACCAGGAGCAGAGCTAAAGGATATCAGTTTGAATAGCATTGAGCATTGTAAACGCAGAGCAGAGCAGAAAGGTAAATTTGAAGGTATAACAGTGCGAGGACTCGAAGCCACTTGATTCTGTGAGCAGATAGAATATCACTGTGGACGGAGTTTGAAGCATTTTCACTATCAACACAGAATTGTAGCAGAGTGGAGTTTGAATTCTATTGTTACCCAAAGACAGAGGTTTTAAAATTGAAACCATTTGCTATCAGAGATAGAGGTGTTGTAGTGTTAAGTTCGAAGTCTGTTGTTACCAAAGACAGAGGTGTTGCAGTGATTGAAGTTTGAAGCATACCATTTGCTACCAGAAACAGAGATAGAGTGTTGGAATTTGAAGACTTTTTGCTACTAAGAGCCAGAGGTATTGCACAAAAAGAAATTTGAAGCCATCTGCCATTTTCAATCAAAGACATTTTCAACTCGAAATTTGAAACTGCTTTCATCATCAAACAAAGGCATAGCACTCCGACATTCAATTGTCAACAAAAGCATATCAGTTCGAGGTTTTAAAGGAATTTTTTATTATAAATCAGAGGTATGTCATTCCAAAATTGAAGCCATTTTCATTTAGAGCTTGAAGCCATTTCAGTGCGAAAGTGAAAGTCATTATTTTGTGGGTAGAAGAGTGTTAATTTGATATTGAAAAATCATGGGTTTAATTGTAAGGACTGAACCTGTGGGTTCAAAATATTTAGAAGGTTACCCACAATGCAAGGAAATGTTACAACAAATAGGATGGCTTCAATTTTTGGAAAAATTTAATGGCTTCCATAAGGAAGTCACTAAAACATTTGCCAGATCATTCCAAGGAACCGAAGTTGAAATAGGGGATGTCAAGTTTACTGTCACTGAAGTTTTTATTGCAAAGGCTACAGGATTGTCCAGAACTGGGGAGAGATGGTTTAAAAATAGGGAATTCCAAAATGACTCCTGGAAACAAATTTTGAAATCACCAAATATGGATGTTAGTGTATTCAAGAAAGGAATTCCCAGTACTGCCTTGAAAAGCAAATGGAGAAACATACTACTTCTTTTACAAAAATTTGTTACATGTGAGGGCAGATATGGGACTTTTTATGTCTACCACATTAGACTAATGATGCATTTTCTGGGAGAAGATTTAAATCTACCATATTTCTTGCATCAAAGTCTGAAGAAGATGGCTTCCTGTGTTCAGAGAAGAATTCAATTTTTAGAGACAACCCTGTATCATCATGGTTTAGTCAAAATTTTGATTGAGCATCATCTAGCTAAAAAAAATGATACATGGAATGATTTCTTAATAAGAAATCATTTTGAAGAAGCAAAAGAACCATCACCTAAACCACAGCCTACAAAGAGAAGTAGGAAATGGAGGGCTTCAAAAGTTGAAATCGACAAACCAGTCCAAGAGAGCAGTGAAGAAATAATTTTAGAGAAGTTGACTCGAATCAAGAGGAAACTTAAGGAAGAAAATATAATCAAGGAATCTACCACAGAGAAAGGAGAGGGATCCTTTCAACCTAGGAGAAGCCACAGATTAAAGGGAAAACTGAAGAAAACGTCAATCAAACAAAGAGGGGTAATCAATATTGAGGATGAAGAAACATCCATTGAAGAGGATGATGAAGAAGATTTTTATGAAGGCACCCCTGAGATTGATCCTGTTCAACAGGAAATCTATGACTATGTGGAAACTTTAGAGAGGACAGCTTCAGAAAGCAGAGAGAGAACCCCCAGTCCTCCACTGTCTGAAATTGATATATTAAGAAGGGATAGGTATGAGTTGGAATTATTGAATAGACACATCAAAAATGAGAATGAAATTCTCAAAGATCAAATCAAGCTCAAGACTGATATGAACTCAACCTTATCCCTGCATATAGACAAAGTGGAGAGGACTAATGAGAAATTGAAGACAAGGAACAAAAAGCTAATCAGAGCACTCACCAATCTCAGGTTCAAACTTGTGATCAGGAAACCCATAAGGCCTCTAGCTTTCAGACAAAGGAGAAGAAGGGGATTAGATGTCCTTGCAGAAGCCTCTGAATTCATAGGATAATTTGCATGAGGACATGCAAAGAGACAGCAGTGGGGGTATGTTGAGCCTCAAAATTGTGCTTTCCTTCACCTCATTTTCCCTTGTCCATTTCTATCTTAAACCCAATTGATCAATAAATATAGTTAAAATTACTTCTAGAATGATTTACATGACTGACTTGTTGAATTTTGTGATTTTTGCCATTGTTAAGCATTTTAACCGGAACTAGCTGCATAATGCAGACATTCCGTAGCTAACCGGCGATTCTGTAGCTACCTTCATGTTTGAGTATGTTCCAGGTGGCCTCTTGAAAAAAACCGCATATGGGCATGATCCACGTCCTGTCTACATGGTTCGTTGCTCATCATGGAGGAAGAAATGGATTCTGGGTACGGTTATGCACGTGGGAACACATTTATGAAAGGAGACTCCTACTAGGACTGTCTCAGTCCAGATGTCTTTTCTTCTTCACGTAGCCACCTCAAAGACTCCTAATATGATTCGGATAAGGAAAGACATTATTCCTAAATTGTTGTAATTATTGTTACTTGCATTTACTTTATAAACTCTTGAGTAGACCGAGAGCTTAGTTAGAGATTTTATGTTAGATTTGTTGCTAGATTTTGTGCAAACTCTGTGATACATTCCTGAAACGCAGAGTATCATGTTCAAACTTTTGCATCGTTAATGGAGCAGACAAAGTTATTTTGAAGGCGTGATTTAATTGAGAGTTGAATGCCGTCAAGTGGTAGAGGGCCCCTGCCTCTTGCACGGATTTCTTTTGCGTAATTAGATAAGTTTTCTTCTAGCTGCCTTTACACTTTGCATTTGAATTAATAGTTATTTTTGTTAGTTACTGTAGACGTTCTCATTCTAACTCTTCCACCAGAAGATACTCTTCCAAAATACCATAATGATGAATGTTGAATGACTATGGTATTGTAGAAATAGGAGTTGAATTTGTAGTTAATTTAACTAGCTGCTGTAGTCGTATCCATTCTAGCTCTTCCACAAGAAGACACTTTTCCAACAGATTAAAATGATGAATGATGAATGACTATGGTATTGTAGGATTAGGAGTTGAATGTATAGTTGTTTTAACCAGCTACTGTAGTTAAATTCATTCCAGCTCTTCCACAAGAAGACATTCTTCTAACAGATTATAATGATGAATGATGAAAAGCTATAGTATTGTAGGAATTAGTTGTAGTTTTTGCTATTCACTATCACAGTCACACTTGTTCTAATCACTCTTCCACAAGAAGAAATTCTTCCAAGACATCCTTAAGAAGTTCAAGACATAACCGTGATAATGAATGATTTAGTTGTGTGTTTGTACTAAGTATCATCTCTGATCTTGCTCTTAAACGCTTGCCCAAGACATCATAAGAATGAGTAGGGTATGGATGTGATAACTTAGTTTTTCATTTTCTTTCAGTTCATTTGCTTTCAATTGCATACAAGTACACAGTCAGAATTGTTCTACCTCTTCCAAAAGAAGGAACTCTTCCAAAATATCACTAATGATGAACAAACAGATTGTGTAACTTCATAGATTAATGCATGTTAGTATAGTTAGAACAACTCCGGAGTTCATTTGCATTTAATTCATGTTAAGTTACTCAGTTTCAAAGTTTGATGATGACTTATAGTTCAACATTTTTCTAGTTTAGTAGCATCTTAGGTTCATTCTTAGATTAACTCATTGCACTTGCATCTCATATTCAAATTGCCATCCATTGCACAATAGATTACTTTAGTTGTTAGGATTAACAATACAGCCTTCATTATTCACAAAACATCTTCTTGTTCTAAAAACTACAAATGATCCATAGCTATAGGAACAGAAGACAACATCACCATAAGGTCTGAAATCTCTCTGCAATCTCCTCATCATTTTATAAACAGAGCTCTTCCTCAAAAGAACTACTTTGAAAAAGAAACCAATAACTCTTTGAGTATAGGTTCTGTGACATTCAATTAAATTGCAGAATAGAACTAGGAATTAATCATAGAATAAAAGAGCTTAGGACAGAGTATTGCATCATTAGTGTTTAATTGTTTAGTTAGAGGATTTGCATATTACTGATCATTTCTCAAGTTTAGTTTGTGTCATCTGCCTAAAAAGTCATTATCAAGCTTTTGCTTTCATTCAGTCATAGTTCAGATTCTGCTTCATTGTTTTCAATTGCATTTACCATTCCATACATTAGGCTTAACTCTATTTTTGACCATCAACTTCTTTCCATTAGTTTTCTAGGCATTTTCATTGTGAGCATAAAACATCAAAAGACCAAAAACATAAAAAATCAACATAAAAGACCAAAAACATCACAAAACACTACACACAACACATTAGGAAACAAGCACCTAGGTACATATGGTACACTTCACTTCAGCAGTTTACAAATCCTGGTTGACAATTAAATGAAGCTCAGTTTAGGAGACTAGATTGAGACCCAACACCATGTCTGAAGAAGATTCGAAGGACGAGGGTGACGAATCCCGTTCTTTCGATTTAAAAAAGGAGATCGACCACAGGGTATAGAACTGTGTTGTCAACAAGGTTTCATGAGCTGTTGACGCAGCATGCCCATGTCAAACCTAGAAAACATCGAACAAACCCAGAAAAAGAGTATCAGAAAGAAGAAATGGATCAGAGTGGGAGTTTAATGGACAGATTGGAAGGGATTACGGCTAAGACGGCCATTAGAAGTCTAATCTCCCAGCCTAAAACATAGTTTAAAAGGAAAACCTAAAAGTGTTTATCATACATAATGTCTCCACCGCCATATCTGAGGCAAACTGATTCCTCAACCACCACAGCGCCACCTGTGCCTCAAATGATTCAATCAGGAGCTGGATTTATTGATCAGAATCAGATTTTTTCCTCGAAACAGCCAAAGAAGTCACTTTCGCCAGGGCCTTCAATGCAAAGAATATCTGCGGAGTTACTTCGGACTACCTGTGCCTCAAAGGTCAACAAATACTCCTACCCAGCTTAAATCATGAGTGAAAATCAATTAATACGGTGAACACCTTTTCTGTTTCTTCATTGAGCATCCCAAGGGCCAATGGGCCATTTAAATCCTGTATTAATTGTAATTGAGATCTTTTTCAGATCACACCTCCTCATCTTTCTATATATACCACAACAGAGATGAGTGAAGTGTTGGTTGGTTGTTGGTTGTTGTTTGATCACAATTTGCAACATTGAAACTCTCGGAAATAAATATACAAGTCTGTTGAAGTTGAAAAACAAATTGAAGTCTTGGATGTCTTGATGATGCTGTTGCATCCCTGTTCCTGAGAAGGCTCTATCATTGGATTCATGAGCTTGGTTGTTGGTGAAGTATTCTAACTGTTTAATGTTTTCTCCTGTTTTCATTATGTTTCATAATCTCTTACTACAGTAGGCTGAAAGTTTTAGGCTAAGAAATGACTCCTAGAAGCACCTTAGACCTGTTCACCCTTCACTGTTTTATGTTTTCTTCTGCTGAAGTATTTTAGAGGCTTTAAACCTTCTCTTTCGTCTTCATGCTTGTTTATTTCCTTGATAGCTCAAATAGTTGGTTTCAGCATGATTTATGGTTCTCCTTGCTTGTCTGCCATCACTTGAAAGATGTTATTGAAGTCTCCCTTTGAAGTACCATTGTCTTAAGTTAATCAAAGAGGTCGGTTTTGATCTTACCCGTTGCCCCTGCTTGAACAGTTGTTTTGAAGGTCTTTATAGTTGCAAGCATAGATGTTATTTAGGTGTTCCCTCTTTTATGAATGCAGCTATCAGTGAATCTTTTATGTTTTCTAAGTCCTTTAAAATAAAATCTTTGAGGAAATAGGGAGTTCCCCGAATCTTAGATTTCATTTTAAAAGTTGTCTTGAAGTCATTATTTGCTTAAAGAATGTTTGTGGAATTTATGGTTAGCCCTGTCGATCAAATATCTCTTTATTTTTAAGTTATGTTTTCAAGTTCCCTTTGTTGAGAATTAAGCTTCTCTTTCCAAAACATTAATGTCCATCTCATTCCAAAACAAAGGATCCTGTGGCCAAGTTAGATTTGCCCTTTGATATCCCATATCCCTTGAAGAGTTTGTCATGACCTTATTTTGACTCCATTGCCCAATGAACCAGATATTTCCTCTTTCTGTCTATCTTTCCTAGACCTTTCATATTCGGTTGTATCAACTCAACCCAACCAAACAAACATCTGCACTTAAATAACTAGTCTAAAATCCATAATCAAAGCAAACAAGATAAACCTTTGCAAACAAACATTTGAGAGATCCCTCTCTGATAACAGGAGGACTAGATCCTGGAACTCTAAATATTGGTTCTGATGTTGCCTTGTCTTTTGATTGGCCAAACTGTCAAAACATGGGATACCAACAAGACACATAGAACATATCAAAGATATTTCTTGGAGTCCAAGCGCTTCCTATTCTCCTTCTGGCGCTCTTGCTATAGCTTCAAATCCAAGCTAGATGTTCAAAAATATTTCCTGCAAAGATGTAATGTTCCTAAATTAGCTTCAGCTAATTTGGAACATTAATTTTGCCATATTTATTTTTTATTTCATGATTAATGAATAAAGTGTAAAGGAGGATGTCTAATCCTCTTGCAAATCAAGAATAAATCAGTGCCTATGTGAAAAGAGACATATTTAGGCCATTGGAATAAAATATTGCAGGTGTGAAAGGGCCAAGACCACCAGAGGAGATCCTATTTGACCAAGTCAACAACTCTGTATAGGTTCATTGAACCTCCTTGATGGACTGTGCTGTTCTAGAAAGGGTTTCCAAGTGTGAAAGGAACCAAAAGATGAAAGTGGTTTAGGGTTTTTCAAGAGACTCAAATTTTATAAAAGGAGGATGAAGGCTCATGAGGAGGTTATTGATGATATTTCATTTTCTGAGCTTGCTAAGGAAACTCCATTTCTCTTTGCTATTTAGCAAGAGAAAGAGAGGATCTCTTGTTTAGGAATCCTCCATCCTTCTTTGAGTATCTCTTGGACGGAAGTGTGCTAGATTTAACCACTATCATGTTGGAGGCCAAGCTATGCTTGCATAGACAGCGGTGGCTCACTGAGGGTTTCACTGCTGCTGTAAGTGTAGTAAGTGGGGTTCTAGATCTGAAAGGATCTAGTTGTTTTTGGAGTCTCCTCTCAGGGAAGGTGTCTTGTGACCACCCGGAAGAGGGTCTCTGTTGTATTTTGATTTCAGATCTGTATATTTCATCTGTTGTACTATTCTTCTCAATCTACTGCATAATCTTCTTGGATAAGTGTGTTATTTCCTATGTACTGCTTCACCATTGTTTAGATCTCTCATTGTACTTGTTTCTGGTGATTGAGGCTTGCCTCTCACCTTGAAGATTTATGAAGTAGATTGCTGATATCTCATATTCAGATATTTTATATATTATTAATAAATTCATCTTTAGAAATTATTGAAGCTTTCTGCAGTTCTATGTATAAAAAGTTAGATCTACACTTTCTAGTGCATTATTTTGTAAAAACCCTAAGGGGATCTTGGTTAGAATGTTGAGTAGTTTCCAGATATGATATGGATTTGATGTTACAGCCATGAATTTTAATTATATCTATAATATAGCATTACAATTCTGAATCACACTTAGAGGGAAGCTGTCTATTCATTTCTTCACTTTTTACATACATTGCAACTCCTATTTCTAAAGATTTCTTGCTTATTTCCTCATGTAATTAACTGTATTTCTTGAGAAGCTCCATTAAAATTCTGTTTTTCTGCTGCTATACTATAATACACGTCTTATGGATGATTTCTAGTGACTCTCTGCTAAATCTGCACAATTTTGAAGTGGGATTTTCTTCATTCCATCAGCTCTTCTCTTTAGCTGATTTTTAACTAGTCAACTTCGTGGGAGATCTTCTTAAGGCCGTTAAACCCTTTTTTTTTTCCTGAAATTCCGCATGGAGGTCCCACACAGCCCATATTAAGGGAACCTAGCCCTGGTCAGCATTATTCTTTCACCATTTTTCTTATACAGCATTACCCTTGAGCCTCTTGCAATTTTTCCCGGAAGTGGAATTTCCCTCTCCTTATTTGTTTGGTTTTTGACTCCTCTTTTGGATCCATACTTTATTTCTATAAATATAAGGATCCCAAGGGCAGAAAAATCCAAGAGGAGTGTTTTTTTCCCACACTTGATGTGTTTCATCTATTTTCTATAGACAGAGTCTAGAACAGGCCAGGAAGCCTCTGGTTTTCACCCTCTCTTTAGAGGTGATATGACCAGTAAATTCCCTACTAGTATATATCTAGTTTAGAATTGCTGGTGTGTTTCCATACTACTATGAATCCATAGTGGAATATCTCAAGATATTCCCTATTGAGCCCATTCTTCCCCATATGGAACATTCTAGTGGTATTAGAGCATGATCTCTGGCACAGCCTGTGGGATCAAGCTATCATTGAAATCAAGAGCAAGGGAAAAATGAAGAATATGAGTTTAATCTCATCTATTTTCAGATTTAAGAAGAGCCTCCCCAAGGAGGATGTGCAAGAAGAAAAGAGAAGTAGCGGTGAAGCTCCCAAGGAGTTTCAAAAATATGATCTTCCAATCAGATCTACAAGATCTATGCATGAGGAGCATTCTGAATCCTCGTCTCATGGATATGTGCACTCAGCCATATCATTATAGCTTCAACATTTTTCCAGTGATTCCTTCATGATGGGGGGAAAAGAAGGTGTGAACTCGATTGATGAATTTCCAAGTGCAATATCTCCATTTGGTGAAGAGTCCTCATCTCAAGAGGAAAGCATGAAGGCTTCTCCTTCAATAGTTGATCAAGATCTATTGTCTCTCATTG
This sequence comes from Pinus albicaulis, assembly GCA_034641835.2. Lineage (NCBI taxonomy): Eukaryota > Viridiplantae > Streptophyta > Pinopsida > Pinales > Pinaceae > Pinus > Pinus albicaulis. Next base: position 6,307,348 of record MU968317.1, read on the forward strand.
ATGATGGGAAAATTTTAGTTATTGAAGAGGAGGAGAACGTAGGAGATGATAATGCAGTCAAAACAAAGGCACCTCAAGCACTTCATGAGGAAGAGGTTGGAGCACTTTCTCCAAGAGAAGAGACTCTTGTACCCTTGCAAAGAGTCCCACAGGATCTCATGCATGAGGAGCATGCAATATCATTGATTAATGATGAGGTCTTGGAAGTAGGGGAGGTAGAAGAGAAGGAAGGGCATCACAAGGTGGAGAGCATGAACCCTTCTCTACTTTGAAGCTTTGAAGCACAAATATGGCAAGAGGAATTATGCATTGAAGGTGGGGACAAATCTATCTATCCACATCCACATTCTACTCTATGCCTTGACATGTCTTTGCAAGGAGGTACTCTAATAGGAGCACCTCTTGATGGGAGGAAATATAAAGTATTCTCTCAACTATGGGCAGCATATACATAATTGGCTAAGGAGGGAGCCTTGGGAGAAGCTAGCACAGCGCAGAGAATCTCTCAAGCATTCTAGAGAGAGATGAGCAGTTTCCTGAAAGGAACATCGCAAACTCCCACTCAGATATCTGCGCTGAGAAAGGAGAAATTATAGATCTATGATGGAATGAGAATGAGGGCACATGGCAACTTCATAGCTTTGGGGAATCCCATGGTCTCTTCATTCACAAAGGAGATTTCTGAAGATGGCAAGGGGATCTTAACCCTCTTGTATACATGGGCCAAAAGGAGGAGGTTTTGGAAAACAAGGACTTTCTGAGGGGAAGTTGATTTCCATATGCTCCAATCTTGTCTTGTGCAATAATAGCTACAAATTGGGCAGAAAAGGGAAGATTATGATGCTCCAACATGTGATCTTGATATCAAGGATGTACTTTTTGCTCATAGGAAGTACATGGACCTTCCTCATCTTGAAAGCCTAGTGTGGTTTCACTTATTTTCCCCATTTTCTTGACCTCCTTGGTGAGGTCCCTCTTAGATCTGAAAAGAGATGAGATAAAACTCATTATTTCCATCATTATGATCTCTTTCTCCTTCTTCTTATTCTCATGATATCATAATGGCTGAGATGCACAGGCTGAGCCAAGATTCTGATCTGGTACCACTGTAATATTACCAAATGGGGAAGAAACAATATATGAACACAAAAATGGAAATAGCAGTGTAAATCAACACATCAACAATGGAGACCAATATGGAACCATAAAATTATGCATAAGAACATCAAATCAATAAAAAATAGTGAGGCATAAATCATATGAAATGAGGGAATAAGCCTCCCATAAACAATCACTCCCAAATATGAGCTACTGCCACATTACAAAATGCCGAAGATCTGTTACAGAGCAGTAATATTAAGAATATCTATAGCTAGACATCATAAAATGATACAAAAATACTGATATAGGCCCAAATAGATACTAGACATATAGATCTATGTACCAGATAAACTTTCCAAGACAACCCAAGAGGGTTTCTAGAAAATGTACACAATGTGCCAATGTAAGCTACAGCCCTAGGGCTGAATAATTTAGGAATATTACATTGTTGGAAATACGATTATTATGTCTTAATATTTTGTCCTTGATGGAAACTCTCTGGGAAATAATGGAGTATATGACTTCTGGAGAAGCTCAGTAGTTTGTAGAAGGTCTATTAGAATAAATGTGTAAAATCTAGCAGAAGTTGGTTAATATTCATATTAAAGGTTCTATACACAGGTTAGTACAGGCCAAGTCGCGTATACATGCAGATAAGAACGATCCAAGTTGTGTATTCCTTTTGCACTCTAAAAATATGATACTAGAGGACATTACAATGGTATTGGCCCACAATAATTAACATTGTGTCGTCTATTCGATTTCGTCCAAATATTACCATCGACAGTTGTGTGGTTTTGGCTCATGGTATTGGAAAAGGCTAAATCTATATAAGGAGAAGAATATCATAATGCAAGGGTGTGTATGTGTAAGGTTTGTTACTAAATACTTCTCTAAAAATAATATCCGCATAGGATGAACTCTGTCTTATAGGTAGATCTGAATCTATCATGCACCCTTGGATACAATGATGGATCAGGATCTCTAGAAATGAAATGACTATATACTTAATCTATTTGAAGAGATGATTAGATCTAACCTGGTGCATGATTTCTGAAGTGAAGTGAGGAAATATGGGTAAGTCTATATATCTGAAATATTCTACAAAATTAATATTCACAGATATATATGCTAGTTCGTCTCAGTAAAAGAGTGTATATACACAGCTTTGTCTCAGAAAAGGCGCGTATGGAAGTCAGGTTTTTATGAAGCTTACTGCAGAGGTTATCTGTTTATTGTTGCTATATTTCTGTTGTCTGTTAATGAAGTCTTCATGTAGATCTGGTTTGCTCGAATACTGTATGTACTACTAAGATTGAATATGTACAAATCTGATCAATGAGTAAGTAAATATGTTTAATGATGACTGAGTAATTAAGTTTTATGGAATAATGAAAATATATCTGACTAAAAGCCTTAGATCTAGTTATTAGACTGACCATATTCTGAAAAATAGTATTCTAAGATCTATACGTAGGTTGGTGTAAAGGAAAGCGCGTATACATGCGGGTTCAGTCAAGTAAAGTAGCGTATTCATTTTAAAGATAATAAATGATCAGGGTTGAGACTGGTTCTGCATGTTGATTCTAAAAGATGGGGTTATTACTCTGTTCTGGTTACAGTGATCTCACTATCTTGATTGAAATTTGGGTTAAGTTTATTGATGTTGATCTTTATGAAGTTGTAGGAATTTACAAGGAAAGTTCCTTAGATCAAAAACCAAAGGTCACCAGTCACAAACAGATCAAAAATCAGTACACCAGTATTATCACGTGGTTAAAACCCTCAAAGAGGGGAAAATTCCATGGACTAAGCCAGCACAGCCACTTGAGGAAATTTATTAATATAAAAATAAATATTTCATATGTTTCTCTCATAAATGGTTACCGAAAAAATGACCCTCCATTCTCTTTAAATAGAGATCATGGACCAATCAGGTGTTAATCCATAGATCAAGTGTCGTTAATACCGAGGAGAGAGTGAATCTTCAGATCACTACAAATTGTGACCATCAGATTATAAGTTACAAATGTACATTGTAAAGAAACACACTTTACCTAACTCTACACTAGACTAAGTTATTCTTAACTATTTCCTATGTGTCGCAATATACTAACACACCCCCTTAAGAACAACTTGGGATAGGATTGAAGGATTTACAAAGGTGACACAAAAGGAGCCTATTCCCTATGTGTCGAAATATCCTAACATCCCGCCTTAAGAACAAATTGGGATAGGATTGGAGGATTTACAAAGGTGACACAATAGGACAAGGAAGCAGGCATTAGAGGCTATCCCCCCTTAATGATAATTTTCCTAAACTCCAAGCATGGATCAAAGTTTGGTAAACTTTGCTTTTGTGAGAGCCTTTGTAAATATATCAGCTACTTGATCATTGGGTGGACAATATTGCACTTCAAGAACACGATCATGAATGAGCTTTCTGATGAAGTGTATGTGGAGCTCAAGGTGTTTCATACATTGATTTTGAACTGAATATTTACATAGTTTAATGGCAATCTGATTATCACACCAAAGTGTAGTTGGATTTTGTTGATGAAGACCAAAATCAGATAAGATCTGATGAAGCCACATGGCTTCCTTGCTAGCTTCAACTGCACCACGATACTCCGATTTTGCTAAAGAAAGAGAGATGGCACTTTGTTTCTTACAATACCATGTAATAGGTCCTAAACCAAGAGTGAATACATATCTTGCAGTAGAATTTCGATCATCTGGGTCACAAGAACTATTAGTGTCATCATTTTCATACTTCCACCGGGGATCAAAACACATTTGCATGTGTATCTTAGGTGTCCCATTCTGAAAAAAAGATTCATCATTCCATTAGGTCATGATATAAAATTGTTCCACTGGTGGTTGTCCTGTTCAAATAAGCTTCCTTCTCCCTCATAAGATCATATTGGTTGACACATTCTCATGTCTCCTTGAGCATAATAACACTTATGAAAATCCTAGTTTCACTTGAAGGTCTTTCAAGTCAAAATCTCATTCAAATTCAGGTCAAAATCAGTCCCATTAGGTCATTAGGGTTTTGCACTTCAAGGTCACTCCATTTAGATGAGGTAAACATCTATATGAGAGGGATTGAACAAGATCATCATGATGGTTTCATTATACTTTAAAGGTTGTATTCTGAGTCTGAAGACTTTTTTTTATCAAAATGCCATTTTGATAGAAAAGTCACCTATGTAATTTATTTTAATTTTTTCTAAACGTAATTTCATGTTATTATGTGTAATTAATAAAATCCCAAAGCTGTCAAAGTAATTATGTCAAGCCTTAGTGAGCAAAATAAAAAGCCAGCTACAGGTTGATCAAGCCTACAATGCAAAAAGAGTCAAAGAGTATCAGTGATAAAGGAAAAAGACTTCAAACATTAGAAAAGTGGTTATTTCAAATTTAAATAAAAATCCACTTGGCTATAAAGCCTATCAAACATTTCAAATAATCCATTTTCTCCTTTTAAATTACCAGGAATATTCAACAAAGAAGAATTTTTGAGTTTTTATGAGCAATTTAGGCCAAATTTCTTGGCATTGTGCATTTAGAAGGTTGGCACTACGCATTTGAACCGGCGCGCCTACCCAGTGGAGTTGCACCCTTGCCAGGAGATCCCCATGTAAATTGTGAAGGCGCTACGGGCTCATATGGAGGTGCTGCGCATTTGGATAGGCGTTGCGCCCTCAGACAGTGGCACTGCATGCCTGCACAATGAAGACTTGTGAGGGTCATTAGGGGAATTTTTAGGTCTAAAATGGGCCTGATAAGAGAAATGTACAACAAAAATAAAATTTGTAAGAACCAATAGGATTCAAGATGATGATGTCAACCATGGGGGATGATTTACCATTTTTTAAATAAAAGGATAAAAAGATTAAAAAATAATAAAATAATAAAACTACTTTTTCAACTCGTATTTTCAACTTATCTCCCAAAGTTTTTACTCAAATTTCGAGAAGGAGTATTCGTTGGATGGAAAATTTAATTCTTCATCCAAGGAGTACCCATGTTGCATACTTTCGATGGACCCTGCTACACAAAAAATGAGAAATACATTAAAAAAAAAAGTCATTACAATCACGTTTTTCATGTATTTCTCATTTTTCATGTAGTAGGACCCATTGAAAGTATCCAACATGGGTACTCCTTGGATGAGTAATTAAATTTTTCATCCAACGAGTACTCCCGCTAGAAATTTGAGTAAAAAAATTGGGAAACAATTTGAAAATATGAGTTGAAAAAATAGTTTTTTCTTTTTCCCCTCTAAACTTTGATGATGTCATCAAATCTTATTTTATTATTTCCACTATTATTTTATAATTTCCTTAGGAGGCCCATTTTAGACCTCAAAATTACCATAATGTGTATTACTTCAAAACACTACAAACCACTTCCAAACTTCTCCTAAAATCCTCCAACAACCCTAAAGAAGTAAGTACAAATCATATGCCTTATTTCTAAGTTATTTGATGGCTCTTGAATGAATTGAAATGAAACTCTAATGAAGCCCTAAATCTTAGTTTATGGTCACTGTTCATACACTTGGTTCATCTCCCTCAATAGAGTTTCAGTCATAGGTAGGGTAAATGTCATTGACCTAGGGATTTCATTGACCTAGTTGTTACATTGGCACTCATTCCTTTCACTCATTCCCTTCATTTGTTCAAGCTTCCATCTCATCCCCTTCCCTTTCATCTCATACCATTTTTACCCCATGGTTTCATAATTTAGAGTTTAAAATGCCTAAAGAATAAGATAGTGGTATTGGTGAGGCACAAATTCCAAGAAGAAATGATCACAAGGGGGGGAAAACATGAGATAGAGCATGAATTTCAATTGATTTACCTAGGTGAGGAAAATGAGGAGAAAATCACCAATGTAGTTCTTAAAGGAAAAGTAGCATGGTTTGAGAGGGTCAAACAACACTTGGAGAAGCTCTTGTTCAAGGCTCAAAAAGACAATGACATTTAGAGAAATATGGAAAAGCATTATATCATGAGGAACAAAATTGCAAGGGCCAAGCTCAAACGAGCCCATGCAAAGATTCAAGCCTTAACCGAGCAAAAGGAGAAGGGAAAGTTAGACATACTTGTTGAGGTGTATCTTCATACCTATAACCCTTGATCAGCAAGTAAACTCACAATTTGGAAAACTTTTGGCACATTTGGCACGGTGGTGCCTTTTTTAGTTTTTGGGCAATTTTGACAACCCATAAATTCTGCTAAACGCGCAGTGCCACTGGTGCTGCGATATTTTTTGGGGAATCCAATTATAAAATGGCCAGCACCATCATGTTTAGAATGGTGAGTACATTAACTCCATCAAATTTTATAAGATTTGAAGGAGAACTAGTCCCTTAAAGAGTAAAAAAACCACCAACAAAACATGTTTCTACCCTTGTTTTTGCCTTGGCATTGCGCGTTTACCAGTCTTGGGATAACATGTTTTTGTCAGGGCATATGGACACCATTTTGGAAACTAAAGGCATATTTGGAAACTAGACTTAGAGTGATTTCCAATGAGATATCATAGAGCTCCTTAGGACATCGGGAAGGCCTCCAAACGTTGGATACAAGACAAGCCATTTTTTCTATCATGGTGCTGTGCGCGTACCAAGGAATTGACAATTTTCACTGTTTTCAGCATTTTTGAATTTTTGACTTTTTACTTGGGAAAATGAGAAAATTACTAATGTAAGTGGTCATGGTGAATTTAAATATCATTTTTTTACTTTCATCTAGGGTAGATGCATCAGATAAGTCTTCTAGAGGTCAAATGAATCAATTTCCTCTCTTTTAGAGGCAAATTGTTGGATTTTTCTAGTCTTTAGATTCTTGTTTGGGAGTAGGTGAAAATGATCTCTATCTCATGGATTCGACTCCCTAAGGCTAGGTGTTGGACAAAATTTTGAATTACGGATAAAAAACGGTCCCTAGACAGGTGATAGTCTAGAATAAAAGATTAAAGACTATACGACTACTTCTCCTAACTCAGAATAGACACACAGAAAGGATTAGAGGCTTACTTGTAATCCAAGTTCTTCTAAATGGCTCCTTCTGTCACTTCTATTGTAGCTTAAAATTCAAGCAGTTTATAGGAAAAATTATTCCTGCAAGAAAGAACACTAAAACAGTAGAAGATAGCAATCAGACAGATATCTATTCAAGTTAGTTAGCTAAATCAGTAAAGCATAAACCATATAAATCAACTAAGATCTTACAATATGGAAAATCAAAGCCAATACAGATGCATATAGGGAAAATTAAGCTGTATTATTTATTGATGATAGAAGGAGAGGTTACAATCCAATGACTGATTTGAAATGACCATCTCTAGAAATGATCCTCAGCCTCATCAAAGTATAAATCTCTCCATCAACTGTTACACAAATCTAACTCTCAATTGAAAATCCACCAGCATTTCTTTACTCAAATTCTTCCTTACCAAGCACTCAGATCCGTGCTCAATTTATAGAGGAACTGAAGGGTGTTTCCAATGACTTTCCAATAATATGCAAGACATGTTCCCAATCTCGTAGATGTCAAATGGACACTTGGATTAAAAGCTTGACACATGTGAAATCTTCTAGAAGGCACTGGCCAAGTGGAGATTTCGGAACAATGAGAATTTCACTCCCGATGTGACCAATGCACCCATAGATGTCGGGAAGTGCTTTGCAGAGCAACCTTGCATGGGGCTACCTACATATGAAACACACTTAGTCGCCTTACAAGCAACGTTGGTGAGCTCTCATATGCTATATAATAAACTTCAAACCTTGGAAACCTTTGCTTGATGAAAGTCATGCTTGATTTGTCTTGGTCTTGTCTTAAGGAATGTAGCAACTGAAATGATAGGGAATGATAGACCCTTAGTCATTGGCCTTGGAGATTATTCCTAGTTAACCAGATCATTGGGAATGATGCCCAAATTGACCTATAACAATTTCCCCTTAAAGCATGAGGTCAAAATAATAAAAACATTTTATTGATATGCTTTACACTATGATGGGCTCAAGATGAAGTGGAGTGATCACTTGCATCAATATTACAATACATTACACCATGATATATCCTCTTTGATCATAATTGCTGAGGGTAGGCATTCCATTGTTCGTCACATAAAAAATCTAATAACATGTACATAATTTAGAAAGCCGTCGACATTGGAAAGTTTCCCAATGTAGACATGCCTACAGATATAGGCCCATGTTTGGATGAAAATTTGTATGTAAGGTCACTGTATAGATGATGTGTACAAAAATCCTAAAATCGCAGCCTGGATGGCTGAAACTAGATCTGGGGTCTTCTTATCTCATTCACTCGATCATTCGGGTACAATTCTAGCCATGAAAATATATGATTTGTCAGTGAACCTAGAAAGACATCGTTTGATTACTAGCCAATGATGTGAGTTGTTAATGAAAGAGATAGAACCACCATTAATGAAAATGGCCCTCAAGATAATGCAGTACATTTCGTAAGGTGTGAATAGATGATTTGATGTTAAACACCAAAAAAAATCTTTCGATCAAAGGTCCGGAAGCAAGGATCTTGTCGATGCTGTAATAAGCCTCATGGTATTGGAATTTGATGTTTCTAAGTGAGATTCCTAGATATTGATTTGAAATCGACAGGAAGCCACCTTATTGTGAAACGGGAGTTAATGATTTTAGAGACAAGGGTATGACTTGATATAGAATTTTCAGGGATGACGGTCATGAAAATGAAGGTTTAGGAGTATTGCAGAAGGATGAATTTATTCACTGGATGACTTCTCTTGAACATATCAGCGACACTGTGATGAGTTGGAAACATTGACCCAAAACCAAAGTGAAGGTATGATGAACCATAGGTGTGAATGAACCGTCAATATGATTACCCAACCCAAACAGTCACAGACATGGAGTGAAGGAAGTGTCATGTTGAAGAGCGACTTGCTACCATAAAGAAATTTTTCTCACTTCTCCCAAATTTTTCCCAGTCATTTTTCGAACAGTACCTCTTTATTTTTTAACAAGCTTGAGGAGGGTGACATTTTCTTGATCTATAATTCAACCCTTCGGGTGAAAAAAGTATCGCTATTTAATAATTTAATGAGTCTAGCGATGAATGAAACTTGATTCTTACCATGATCGACAAGCCCGTCGCTATTTTATGTTTTAACGAGATTAATGATAGTGATAGCCCAGTCCTTTTTCATATTTAGAGAGTTTGAAAAAGAGGAAGAAAGAAAACTCCATAAGTAATTTTTCGTAAATTTGTCACTCAGACCTGAAAAAGTGTAAAATAATATTTGAGAGAACCTCTTTGGTCATGTTTAACCAAGGTATTCCTTTTTTGTAAATAATCTATCTCAGGTCGGAAAAGGGTTAAAATTATACTGAGTAGATATCAATTCATTTACTTTTACGAGCTCGAAAAGACAAGTTCTTGACAATCTTTTCACATTATCGGAGTCTGAAAAGAGCTGAAAGAAGACTCTAGGGGTTCCTTTTTCACTGTTATTGAAGCTCGAAAAAGAGATAAAAGTGCGCTTCAAATCCTTTTTCATTCTTAACAAAGCTCGAAAAATAAGGAGAAAAAGTATGCTTGGTGGTCGAGTCATTCTTTGAATAAATATGTACGACTAATTTGTTCATCAATTGTATTTCATATTCAGAACAACATCAAATGGATTAAAAATACATGTTTCAATGATAAAAACATAAAAAAACTATAGTCATAGCAATAAATTTAACTTGCAAATAATTAAATGACTATTAAAATTATTTTCACTATTCATTTTTACCATTCCATAGTTACCATTTGCATTTTGGAGCTCTGAACCTGATTTTTCCCTTGAACTTCAACTACTGATTGCGATCATTTCTGTGGACAGATTTCGTCGCCGTTTGATCTAGGTTAGTGCCTGTTGGGTGTGGAGCATGATTATCTTGTTTATTTTTTATCACAGCGTTGGACCCCTGTACCTTAATTAAATGCTTCCTGGAGGGTCCAGGGGGGTGGCTGCGACTTTATGGTGCCCCTCCCTGATGGGGGGTTTTGGGGGCAGTGCCCCTGAAGCTAAAAACATATGTAAAATTTCCTTGTAAAAGTATAGTAATTTCTAGTCAATTTGGGCCATTCATTAGGTGGAGGATCTGAAGGTAGAAGTTATGTTTAGTTTAGGGTTTTTTTCCCTAGAAGGAAACCCCTGGCTTTGTATGAGGGTATTGTATAGCGGTTATGTATTGTAAGTGTATTATCGAAATGAGAAATAGATAGGGAGACTGTGAGAGAGAACATAGGATATTACAGCAGATCCGTTGTAGGTTGTGTGTCTTCATTTTTCTGGATAATAGAAAAGAAGGACTGGTTGTTCAGGGTGGGCGTAGCCCAAACTGGGTGAACCACGTATATCTGTGTCTCTCTGGTTTTATGTGTTTTGTGTGCTTGTGTTTTCGACATATTTTATGTTTTTCATTTCTCTATAATATATGTAATTTTCTAACAACTGGTATCAGAGCTGAAACTCTATTTTTCTAATAAACTCGCAGGAAAGAATGGTTCTTGGTTCGAGTGGGAGCAATGGCGAAAGATGGTAAATTTAGGGTTGAGAAATTTAAGAGCCTAAACTTCCTGCTGTGGAAGATGCTGATGGAAGATTATCTATATCAGAAAGTTCTGTACCTACCATTGAGTGGAAAAACAAAGAATTCGACTGCTATGATAGATGAAGAATGGGAGATTCTCGATAGAAAGGAACTCTAGAAATAGTACGGTTGTGCCTCACGACGTCAGTAGCCTTAAATATTTTGAAGGAAACAACAAAAGAGGGTTTGATTAAGGCATTGGTGAAATTATATGAAAAAACCTCGACCTCAAATAAGGTATTTATTATGAAAATTTTATTTAATATGAAGATGTCAGAAGGTGGATCTATTGCAAACCATTTAAATGATTTTAATACAGTTACCAGATAGTTAAGTTCTGTAGGGGTAAAATTTGATGATGAATTTAGGGCTCTTTTATTTCTATTCTCATTGCCAGAAATATGGAATGGTTTAGTTATGGCCATTAGTAACTCTGTCTCTGGATCTAGTACTTTAAAGTTTGATGATGTTGTCGGTGCTATCCTTAGCAAGGAAATGCGACGAAAAAGCTCTGGTGAGACATTGGGTAATTCTTTGAGTGCAAAGTCTAGGGGAAGAAGAATGGAAAGGGGAAAGAGCTTAGGATATCGCAGTAAATCAAGGAAAGGTATATCCAAGTCCAGATCGGGGATAGTGTGCTGGAAATGCGGAAATAAAGGACACATGAAGAAAGACTATAGATCTTGAAAAGGAAAAGAAGGAGATGCACATCAAAAAACAAATCATGAATAAAATGTGATAGGTGATGTGCTACAAGATGGCTTGGTTCTTTCTTTCTAAAATGTTACTGATTCCTGGGTAGTAGATTCAGGGGCTTCATTCCATGCCACACCTGATAAGAAATATTTTCATGACTATGTTCAACGAGATTTTGTACAAGTTTGTTTGGATGATGATAAACCCTGTAAAATTGTTGTAATGGGTAAAGTTCTTGTAAAAAAACATAATGGAAACCAATGGCTATTAAAGGAGTTAAGGCATGTTCCAGATCTAAAGAAAAATCTGATTTCAACAGGGAAGTTAGGCGGTGAAGGTTGTGTGACAACTTTCACAGATAAAACTTGGAAGGTCGCCAAAGGAGCCTTGGTAATAGAAAAACGTGAAAAGGTTGGTACATTGTATTTATGAAATGGTATTTATAACTCTGTTAATGCTTTAACTTCCAAAGGAGAAGATGCAACATTATGGCATCATAGGCTCGGACACATGAGTGAGAAGGGGATGAAGATTCTTCACTCAAGAAATTTTTTGCTGGGTTTGAAGAATGTTGATTTGGATTTTTGTGAGAATTGAATTTATGGAAAACAAAAGAGAGTCATATTTCTCAGAGTTGGGAAAGAAAAGAAGAGTAAACAAATTAGAGCTTGTGCAGACATATGTATGGGGACCTGCTCAGGTATCATCTCTTAGTGGCTCTCGTTATTTTGTTACTTTTATTGATGATGCAACTAGAAAAACTTGGATTTATTGTATTTAGAATAAATATGATGTATTTTATACTTTCAAGAAATGGAAAGCTTTGGTTGAGATTGAGACAGGAAAGAAGTTGAAGTTTCTCAGATCAAACAATGGAGGTGAATATTGCAGCAAAGAGTTTGATAGGTACTATTCAGAGCATGGAATTCACAGAGAGAAGACAGTTCCAAGAGCACCACAATAAAATGGTGTGTCAGAAAGGATGAATAGAACAATCATGGAGCGTGCAAGGTGCATGAGATTGCATGTAGGATTTCCTTTACAATTTTGGGCAGATGCTGTAGATACTGTTGTTTATATAATAAATAGAGGGCCTTCAAGTTCCTTGGATGGTGGTATTCCAGAGGAAGCATGGACAGGTAAAAAGATAAACTACTCTTTTTTAAAGCCTTTTCGTTGTGAGGCCTTTGTCCATAATAATAAAGAAAACAGAACAAAGCTTAAGGAAAAATCAAAGAAATGTACCTTTATTGGATATGGTGTTAATGATTTTGGTTATCGCTTATATGATTATGAAAATCACAAAATCATTAGGAGCAGAGATGTAATATTCAATAAAAAGGTATTGTATAAGAATCAGTTGCAGGAAAATAAACAGGAAAAAGAAAACAAAGAATACACAGTTCTTGATGAGATCACAGAAAAGGTAAAGGTGCCTGAAAATAATAATAATCAAGAGCCACAACAACAACAACCACCACAACAGCAATAGGCACCTCAAACACCTGAAAATGGTGTTAGAATATCTACCAGGATAAGTAGACTCCCTGAACTATACTCTCCTTCATTATATTATTTATTTTTGACTGATTTTGGTGAACCTGAATGTTATGAAGAAGAAATGCAGGTTGAAAGCAGGAAGAAGTGGGAGCTAGCCATGGAAGAAGAGATGGACTCCTTAATGCATAACTAGACTTGGAACTTAGTCAGGTTGCTTGCAGGTAAAAATACATTGCAAAATAAATGGGTTTACATGCTGAAGGAAGAAGATGGAGGAAAACATAGGTACAAAGCTAAACTTGTGGTGAAGGGGTTTGCACAGAAGAAAGGTATTGATTTTGATGAAATATTTTATCATGTTGTTAAGATGACTTCAATCAGAACTATTTTAAGTCTTGTAGCAGTAGAATATTTACATCTTGAACAGTTAGATGTAAAGACAACATTCTCCATGGAGATTTGGAGGAAGAGATATATATGCAGCAACCAGAAGGATATGAGGTCAAAGGGAAAGAAAAATTAGTATGCAGGTTAAATAAGAGCTTGTATGGCTTAAAACAGGCTCCAAGGCAGTGGTATCTAAAATTTGACAAGTTCATGTCTGAACAAGGTTATACTATACGTCACTTTGGTCATTGTGTTTACCTGAAGAAGAAAAATGATGGCAGCTATATTATATTGCTACTGTATGTAGATGACATGCTTGTTGCAGGGTATGACATGAAGGAAATAAATGTGCTCAAAATAAAATTGGCAAATTCATTTGCAATGAAGGATTTGGGAGCTGCAAAACAAATCCTTGGTATGAGAATAAGTAGAGACAGGAAAAATAGCAAATTAACACTATCTCAGAATGGGTACATACAAAAGGTGTTGAAAACATTTAATATGCAGAATGAAAAACAAGTTAGTACACCTTTTGCTAGCGATTTCAAACTTAGTAAGGAGATGTACCCCAAGAGCCAAGAAGAAATCAACAATATGTCTAAGGTTCCATATGCATCAACAGTTGGAAGCTTAATGTATGCAATGGTCTGCACAAGGCCTAATGTTGCACATGCAGTGGGAGTTGTAAGCAGTGCAGTGGGAGTTGTAAGCAGGTACATGAACAATCTAGGAAAAGAACATTGGATGGTAGTAAAATGGATTCTCAGAAATTTAAGAGGTACCACAAATCAAACGTTATGATTTGGTGGTTCAAGCATTGCTCTACAGGGATATGTTGATGTAGATATGGTAGGTGACAGAGATAACATGAGGAGCACTACATGATATGCATTTACTGTATATGGAACAACTATCAGTTGGGTTTCAAAAATCCAAATTGTTGTTTCCCTTTCAGCAACAGAAGCATAATATGTTGCTAATACATGTTGGAAATGTTTTCATTGATGGAAAAGGAGATGAAAAAGGAGGAGCACATGAGTAAATCTGAGTAAAGGGCTGATAGATTCAATTTCTGTAAAAGAACGAGACAACAAATCAGTAAAGGATGTAATTCTGTATGGTGGATTCGATAGGGTTGATCTGCTTACTGAAGGATGCAATTGAATGGACATATGATAGCAGAGCATGTTTGTTGGAATATTTATGACCTGTGTGGCCAATTTCATAATGGGCAGAGGATACCTACGGTGACTGGAGAGGAATGAAACCATTGTTGCAGAGTTAGGGATTGATACAACATATCCCCATTTGAAATTATATGTGTATTGACTGATTTAATTCTTGTGTGGAATGCCCTGAATCTCTGTGTGAATAATCTCTGTAATGGAGTCGAATGATGTCCTGTGTAATTGGAAGTCTTGAATGGTACTCTGTATCTGATGAGGGAGTTGATGTTATTTCTGGGTATTGAATATGTATATGTGTTCTTAAATAAGAGTAACTGATTTCGGTGTCGTTGAGTTCGAATCCAATAAGTCAAGGTATGAGAATCAGTGTGATGACTCCGTGCTGAGGGCTACTATTAAGATACGATCGTTGGGTTATGTCGATGTGAATCTTTGGGTGAGTTCTTATACTCCTGAATGCTCGTAGATGTATCCATTCTCTGGCTATATCGAAGGTATGACTATCTTGCGCGAAGAGGCCTATCGCATCAAGAATCCTCTCTGAAGTTGGTGTGAACCACCGTGGACACTTGTGAAGCTCTGTTGGAAGAGCGAGTCACAGACGTGTTCTAGGTATACAGGGCATATTAGCTCTATCTGTCAAAGTAATAGTGTGTTTCGCGTATGAAGGGTGTTCCTGTTGAATGCAAGAAACCCGAGTTGAATAGTCTATAAGGATTCCATCAGAAGTATATAACAACATTGTGGTTAAATGAACTGACGTTATAACGCAGAGAAATAGGTTGGCGTTAGTAACCAGATCATGAAAGGACGTGGAACCTTGAGCGAAGGAGAGGAACCACGAGCGAAATGAACAGTGAAGGGGGTTTCCAATTTTCATCGTACCACCTTCGACGGGCAAGCGGTTTTCAAGAAATCGGAGCGATTCCATAGAGAGGCTAACACGTGGCATACGGAGGGACCCCAAAATTGCTTTCACTACGCGCCATTGCACATTATCGTTCATGCAAGTAATTCAAGCGATATCCGTCGGATCGTGTGGAGCGAGGCGACGTTATCTCTGTCGTCGGATGAAAAGGGTGACATAACGCCAAGGTACGTTATCTGAAGGTGGGCCCGAACATTCGTTTAAATGTCGTTGAATTCGAAGTTCAAGAAAGGGTCATATATGTTACATAGTTCACTCTATAATACAGAGCGTTGTGATATGATTGGTATATATATTATATGATAAGGCGCATATGAATGGTTGATGTAATGTGTGGGCTCAGATATGAAATATGCTGATATGGTGAGGTTATTAAAGTATTTTCATATGCATGAGGCCTAATCAATAGCGAGTATATGCAGAGACTTATATGTAATGGCTTGGCCAGAATATTTGAATATTAATCTGAAATATTATACGTTGGGTTTTTTTATTATGGTTTAACCACAGTTTTGAAGATGCTGAGAGTTGATTAAACCAAAGGTTCTGTAGTAAAAACTATTCAAAAGGAGTTTTTACTTTGAAGACTTTGGAATATGTGGGTCCCGATATATATGGCCCCGTATGAAATATTGTAAATATTGAAATATGAATGAATTTATACGTATGGTTTTATAACCATGGAAAAATGAAGTTTCCTCATTAATTCAAGTTTTCCCAGATTTAAAACTAGCTGTTATATTAAAAGACAGTTATATGTGCAGCAGTTACACAACTGCAACGAAAGAGAGAGAGACAGTTGCAGAAAAATGCACAGTGATCCAAAAAGTCTGAAGGGGGTTGATTTGAAAGTATATTATATGGACAGAGAGGGTGTAAGCAGGGAGCCCGAGCACAGAGATTAATAATGAACATACATTGCCTAGATTTATATTTATTTGAGGAAAAACATGAAAAAGCAGTTATATATGCAGCAGGTGCACAAAAGTACAGTGAACCGGTGAATAAACACAAGGATGAAAATGTGGGCCTAACAGAGGTAAACAAATAATGTAGGAATTGGAAAAGTCACAGGGAATTTTGCAGGCATGATGAACAGAAGTATGCAGATCAGTTACTTAATAGTAGCAGAAAAGACAAATCCAGTAAAGCCAAGATCCAGAAAAGGAGCTGAGTGAAATTGAAATGTGTAACTGAAAATGTGAATGTAAATGTTGTAATTAATTTTTTATTGTTTGTGATGCATTGGAAAGTCTCCGGTAGGAAAACAAAACTCCCACTGTAGTATTGAAATTTATGCATATTGTTATATTTTTCTGAATGAGTGGGTAAATGAAATGAGAAGGCAGAAGGCAAAAATTCAGGACTATTTACTTCAAATTCCCTGAGGAATGTAAAAATTCATGTGATGAACTATATATATAATATCAACTTGATATGCATAAAAAAGGTTAGAGAGTGAGTGAAGAGAATGCAGAAATGAAGCAGTGAGGCAGAGAAGAAAGAGGAGCTGAGCAGAGAAGAAGGAGGAGATGAGCAGAGAAGAAGGAGAAGCTGATAGAGAATCTGAGAAGATGTAGAGATGATACAGGGTATATATGAGAATAGATGAACAACAGAGAAGATGGAATAGAATAGATCTGATATCCAAGGTAAATCAACAAGTTTTTCTCCTTTGAAAGAGTAAGGAAGTTGGAGCTTCCCTATCAAGTGGTAGCTTGATAGATGTCAGTTGTAGCTGACTGAGGTAGGAGCCTCCTGTAGGGTGGTGCCTGCAGAAAATAGATGGGAGTTGGTGCTTCCACATCAATTTTTAGCTTGATAAAATGTCAGTTGTAGTTGACTGAGGTTGGAGCCTGCAGAAAATATATGGGAGTTGGTGCTTCCACATAAAGTTGTAGCTTGATAAGATGTCAGTTGCAGTTGACTAAGGTTGGAGTCTCCTGTAGGTTGGTGCCTGCAGAAAATTGATGGGAGTTGGAGCTTCCTTGCAAGTTGTAGCTTGCAGAATTGAGGTAGGAGCCTCCTGTAGGTTGGTGCCTATAGAAAATCGGTGGTGAGAGGGAGTTGGAGCTTGCCTTTGCATCACAACAATAATAAGATGTGGTTTTCTCCCTTTATGGGTTTCCACTTATATCTGGTGTCTCTGTGCATGATGTTTATGTGTTGATCTGGTTTATATCATCTGCTTAATACTTGCTGCTCTCATATTAAGTCTATTGTTACATTATATTAATGCTTGCTGCTCACATTCTAAGATTACTCACATGTTAAGTTGAACATGAAATGAAGGTGTAAACAAGTGTTAATGAAAAAGTTTTAAAAATTCCATGAATGTGTTAAACTGATTCACCCCCCCTCCTCTCAGTTTAACTAAGGGTTCAACAATTGGTATCAGAGCCAGTTCCTTTGGTGTAAGCTTAATAGCTTGAAGGAGATCTGGTTGAGTCATGGACTATCAAAATGTACCTGTGCTAAATACAACAAACTTTCATGAATGGAGAGATAAGGTTAAAACAGGTTTAATGGCTAATGAAACTGAGGTATGGAAGCTTGTTTGTGATGGTTACTGCACAGACTCCCCCACAGTGAAAGAAAAACAGAGGAATGCCAAGGCAAAATGTGTGATATATAATAGTCTTCATAACAATGACTTTGAGTTGATAATGGATCTAGACTCTGCAAAAGAAATTTGGGACATATTGCATTTCATGCATGGAGTAGACACTGAGGATTTCATTTTCAAGAAGGAGAAGAAAATTAAGAAGAAGAAAAATTCATGTCAACAGGAAAATATTCAATCAAATGAGGTACCTGGCAGTGTGAATGGCAGTGAGAACCATGAAGAAATTGCAGCTAATGAAAAAGCCAAACTTGACATAGCCTTGACTGAAATAGAAAGACTGAAGAATGAAAACAAAGACCTGAAGACATTGGTGCAAATATGTGATGAGAGAGAATATGAAGATAAGAAAGAAATTATTGGCCTGAAGACACAACTTGAAGAAGAAAAGAAAGTAGAAGACAGTCTTCTACAACAAATGAGAGAGAAAAGTCTTGAATGTGAAAAATTGGAAGAAAAAGTAGTGAGCCTAAGAAAGAACTTAGAAAAATCCCAAAGAGAACTATTAATGAATACACCTCTAATGAAAGGTTCTGGATAGTTGGACCAGATTCTAAATGCACAAAGGTCACCTCTCATAAAGACTGGGATAGGATATGAAGGAGAAACCAGTAAGTCCAAGGCAGAAGATAACAAGAAAATCATCTTTGTAAAAGTTGTAAAGGACAGTGAAGCAGCTCAGCAGATTACTACAAAAATAGAAGCCAGCAAGAACAGGATTTGTGAAGAAACAAACAGAATCAAGCAACAACATGAAAGAACATAGAATTAGAGGACGAAACAATCAAATGCTAAAGGCTCATATGCTCCTAAGGATGAATTGAATAAATTTGGAAGAAGTCAAATAAGGTTCTTTCCTCCTATGGGAAATACCACTTGTTTTTCCTGCCACAAACAAGGACATAATGCAGCATATTGTAAGACAAATAAAACCCAGTCCAACCAGCAAAGGATGCAGCAAAAGAGAAGAACCCCTCAAGCAATAATATGGAAAAGACAATCCTTCACCAGGTACACAAATTATTTCCATGGCTATTGTTATGCATGCAATAATTTTGGACATAAATCTGTTGAATGTAAAATGTATTCAAGAAGGGGAACAAAGTATTATACATCAACTCAAATGTACTATGATAAAATAAGATGTTATGTATGCCTCAAACTTGGTCACAAATCAAAGGACTGTAATCTGCCATATACATTAAAGAACTATAGATAGATGATGGGATCAAAACAGATTAATCAAAACTATGAATCTAAAAGAAGAGCAGACATTATGATGAACCCAAATAAGGTATGAAAGGAAAAGAGAAAGGGGGAGCCTATTATCTCAATAACATAACGAATCCTCCATAGTCTCAGGGGGAGCTACTCTAGGAAGAAAAGAAAAAATCCATCCAGTGACAAATATGAAGCAACATCCCAGGGGGAGAGCAGTTCATATATAGACCCCATGAAAGTAGTCTAAAAGGAGCTCCATGTAATGAGAACAGCTATGAGATCAGGAAGAAAAAGGAAATTCCTCTAAAAGAGAACTATAGAGAAAGAAGATCATCTGAAGTATTAAGTAGCTGAAAGATTGATGGAAGAAGAGAATAGAGCAATAAGCCATGATGATAGAGGAAACCTTAGCAATGAACATATAAGCTAAGAAGACTTTAGAACATTAAAGTGATGATCACAATATGCCCTATACTGCTAGAATTAACAATGTATCACATTAAGAAGGATGAGTAAGAAAAGTGCCTATCATCAGTTCATTACATCTTTCAAAAGGTCCACTTGGAGAAATGCAGTTAAGTGAGTAATAAATCTTTGAGTAATAAGCCCATGAAGATTCATAGAAAATAAATTGAAGATGTCTTCCTGAAAATATTTATGTTAGAACAATTGAATTGAATATAAAGTAGCAATGATTCTAGAGCAGTTCTAGAAAGATACATGCAATGGCTTTCCTTTGACCAGAATGACAGAATAATAAAATGGTTAATAATGATAAGATCAGTTTCAGGATATTGATGACTGTTGGTGTGAACAGTGGAAAGCTCAAGAGTAGAATTTATGAAGGATGTCTTAATTATGGGCTAATGTGAAAGCTGAAGTGAAATCTCTGCATATTTTATCAAGGTAATATCAATTGGTACTTGGTACAAGCAGCATGCCTATCAACTGAATATCAGGTGTTATCTGTGGAGCAGCAGTATGGTACAGATCCTCAGGATCAAAGGATTATGGAAAAAGAACCTCAAGGTAATATTCCCAGTATTATCTACATTCAGCATGAAAAGGTCAGTAGCAGAGCAAAAATAACATTATCTTGCTTACACTTGAAGTAGTATACTAAGCACTGAAGCAATATATTTTTCTATATATAATTTCATGCCTTCTTGAAGTTGGTACATGTATATCTTCAAGGCCTCTTTCTTAAGATCAATTACAAAACTGTGTGAAGTCTGTTTGCTGAGTTTTCAATTAAACATCTTGAATATGCTTTTGTGGAAGTTCATTATGATAGAATAGTCAAAGTATCTGAAGAATAAAGGACTAGTTGTGATTACCATATGAAGCTCAAAAGTTTTTTAAAATCATCTAAATCCTACTTCAGCACAAAGGATTTACTGGTAATCCACCTTTAAAGAGAGATTGATCATTGACATACATACCTCCTCATGTCATAAATAAAACTACATGATTGATAAGTGAGACTAACCAATACATTGAAGGGTTTATTTTGAGAATACAGTGTGCAAGCAGTAAAAGTTATTCGACCTCTCATATTGAAAGATATTTCCTAATCTCACAATAAGTTGTAAACTATGGCTTTATTCATTGTTCACATTAACAACAAGAACTTCTCAATCTTTAAAAGTAATATCCTTGTCAGCATCCTAGTTCATATCATCACCAACAGGAAGGAAAGGTGTACCATGGTAATAAAAGATATATTGGCATCATTATCATAATTGAACAGGTTTGGTACTGAAGGTGAGTATTGTGGGAGAAGACATATTCCATCTACAATCTTCCTCAACAGATATGTATTTTTGATGAAGATCATACTAGAGACTGAAGTATATTTGAAGCCTTCTCAGTATTTTAGTTTGATCCAATCATACATCTCTAATTAGATAAAGCTGGTACAATATGTTCTATGAAGTGCCATTATCCTCACTTTTAGCTCTATACAAGTGAAATAAGTCTACGTGTTTGAATTGTATCAATTTACACTCTATAGACAAGTTCAATAATCCCCAAAAGTGTTCTCTCAACAACTCTTTTACACCAGTTTAGAGTAGCAGGGTACAAATTCAGAAGAAGAATATCTAAACAAAAATTAGAGAGAAGAAATGCAAACACAGAATCTACACTAAGAAATGTGCAACCCTTTGCCATTGATGTCAAAGGGGGAGGAAAAGTAGGTAATAGAAGAAAGGGTCTTCTAAAAGAAGCTAGGCAGAGGAAGACTTGGAGGAAGCATTGGATTATCGGTGGATGTGTTTCCATCAATGCCAAAGGGGGAGACTGTTGGAAATGTTGTCATTGATGGCAAAGAAGATGACAAAGGAGGAGAACATGAGTAAATTTGAGTAAAGGGCTGATAGATTCGATTTCTGTAAAAGCACGAGACAAAAAATCAGTAAAGGATGTAATTCTGTATGGTGGATTCGATAGGGTTGATCTGCTTACTGAAGGATGCAATTGAATGGACATCTGATCATAGAGCATGTTTGCTGGAATATATATGACCTGTGTGGCCAATTTCATAATGGGCAGAGGATACCTACGGTGCCCGGAGAGGAATGAAACCATTGTTGCAGAGTTATGGATTGATATAGCATATCCCCGTTCGAAATTATATGTGTATTGACTGATTTAATTCTTGTGTGGAATGCCCTAAATCTCTGTGTGAATAATCTCTGTAATGGAGTCGAATGATGTCCTGTGTAATTGGAAGGATTGAATGGTACTCTGTATTTGATGAGGGAGTTGATGTTATTTCTGGGTATTGAATATGTATATGTGTTCTTAAATAAGAGTAACTGATTTCGGTGCCGTTGAGTTCGAATCCAATAAGTCAAGGTATGAGAATCGGTGTGATGAATCCGTGCTGAGGGCTACTGTTAAGATACGATTTTTGGGTGACGCCGATGTGAATCTTTGGGTGAGTGCTTATACTCCTGAATGCTCACAGATGTATCCATTCTCTGGCTATATCGAAGGTATGACTATCTTGTGCAAAGAGGCCTATCGCATCAAGAATCCTCTCTGAAGTTGTTGTGAACCATGATGGACACTTGTGAAGCTCTGTTGGAAGAGCGAGTCACGGACGTGTTCTGGGTATACAGGGCATATTAGCTGTGTCTGTCAAAGTAATAGTGTGTTTCGCGTATGAAGGGTGTTCCTGTTGAATGCAAGAAACCCGAGTTGAATAGTCTATAAGGATTCCATCGGAACTATATAACAGCATTGTGGTTAGATGAACTGATGCTATAACACAGAGAAATGGGTTGGCGTTAGTAACTGGATCATAAAAGGACGTGGAACCTTGAGCGAAGGAGAGGAACCACGAGCGGAATGAACAGTGAAGGGGTTTTCCATTTTTCATCGCACCACCTTCGACGGGCAAGCGGTTTTCAAGAAATCAGAGCGATTCCATAGAGCGGCTGACACATGGCATATGGAGGGACCCCAAAACCGCTTTCACTGCGCGCCATCGCGCATTATCATTCGTGCAAGTAACTCAAGAGATATCTGTCGGATCGTGTGGAGCGAGGTGACGTGCTCTCCGCCATCAGATGAAAAGGGCAACATAACGCCAAGGTACGTTATCTGAAGGTGGGCCCGAACATTCGTTTAAATGCTGTTGAATTCGAAGTTCAAGAAAGGGTCATATATGTTGCATGGTTCACTTTATAATACAGAGCGTTGTGATATGATTGGTATATATATATATATATATATATATAGATATAGATATATTATATGATAAGGCGCATATGAATGGTTGATGTAATGTGTGGGCTTAGATATAAAATATGCTGATATGGTGAGGTTATTAAAGTATTTGCATATGCGTGAGGCCTAATCAATAGCGAGTATATGCAGAGACTTCTATGTAATTTCTTGGCCAGAATATTTGAATATTAATTTGAAATATTATTGTTACAGGTCAAAATACCTCCTCATCAGCTCAGAGGGGAAGACAAATATGGAAGGAATACAAAGACCTAAATTAAACCTATTTCTGCCAGGGTAACGCATATATAGAACAGAACAAGAGCGTTATAACGCATGCAATCAGTACATTGGCCGCGTTAGTGGCTAGGGCAACGCTCTGTTTACACTGGAGGGGAGCATTACCCGTGTTTTAAGTTTGAATTGGGAAAAGAGCGCGGAGAATGATTTGAATCTCCGAATTTCCCTCACAAAGGAGTCAGTTCACAAAGGAAACTGCAGAAGCACCAGTTCATTATTGGTCATTGCTATAGAAGACTGAACTCCAAAAGAGGCAAAAGCATAGAGATCAAAGAAACATCTAAGCTTTTTCCATTCCAAACTAGTGGAAAGAGAAGGGCAACAATGGCCTTCTCCCTCTCCTATAAGAAGGAGCTGAAGGCTCTTAATTGAAGGTCGAAGGATTGCTCAAAGTTCTTGTATACTTGTGGAATAGAGAATAGTGTGACATTGTGAAGGCCAAGAGTCAAAGAGGCTCCTAGAGAGCTTGTTGACTTGGACTTCTTCACTTGAGAGAGAAGAGAGATTGGGAGACTGAGGAGGGCTTGGTACAACCGATGGTTGTAATCCTCCTTCTTTCAAAATCAATAGAACTGTGTTCGTTTTGTCCATTCAATGCTTAATATTGTCATTATTGTTTGAACATTTACATAGTATGATATGAATGGCTAAGATGTGTATAATCTAGATGTTCATTTTGTATTGATTTAATTGATAGGATATTTGTTATATTAGAAATTACGCAGGTGCTTTGACTGATTGCAGGACTCAGATTTGGAGCCGGTGAAGAAGGACTCTTGCTTCGCTGCGCAGTGCTCTCCAAGGGACTCCAAGACTGTCAAAGAGGTAATTCTCTATTTTATTCCTTCAAGTTATTTCAAGCTAATATGAACATGCTCAGGCCATCTTTGTGAACAGCATAGCTAATCTTACTGTCTGCCTTGGGCACCGGAAAGCCCTGAGAGGGATATTCGAAAACCAACAACCCAAGCAGTTTACCTTATAGTAGAATTGGCGACTCCGCTGGGGAGATCCCCCATAGTTTCCGGACTATTTTTTCTTTCCTTCCTTTCTTCTCTCCTCCGTTCACAGATCCTTCCGACCATTTTTGATGCCCAGTAGACATACCAAACGCTTGCAGAGTTCAATCTTGTTCCTGTCTGGCCAACTGAAGAGCTTTTCCCTGGTTAACGCGACCTATGCAGGCTATCTAGTGTGTTATAACGCGGTCTATGCTTAAATACAGTGCGTTATAACGCTGTATTTTCTCACAGACAGAGCGTTACTCAGCCAAAAACCTTGCTGTTCACTGCTATGACTGTGTTTTAGCTGTAGAGTTTTTTGGCCATCAGTACCTTTCACTGACTGAATCCCTGTGCTTGTCTACTAATCTGACATTTTTATTTGTTTCTCTTGTTGAGTTAGTGTGCAAAACATTTACTTTTAAGAGAAAATATTTTTTTTTATTTTTCTGCATCTAGCTGAGTTTATTCTGAAAGTTTTAGTTCATAAACTGCTAAAATAGGTAGATAGAAGTCTGAATCTTTAAAAGTTGAGCTGTGTTATTTACATGTTGGTGCATGGATGATTGAAAAATAAACCTCTCCTTGTAGAAACACTCTTCATTGAATTTAATATTTAGAGCATGTTTTACATGGTTTCTTGAGTCAGAGTCTCACTATACTTCATACGTCCATTCCCCCTCCGCAAGACTAATAACAAAGTACACTAAAAATAAAGCGACACTAAAATCAATCTAATTACTCTTTTTTGAGCTCACACAAACAATAGTTCAGGCTAGGATCTTGGGTTAGGAAAGTGAGAAAACTACCCAAGATCTCCAAACTTGAAAACTAGAGTCATTAACGAGTGAAATCCCGCTGCATCATATTATCGGGACCGTTCTTTACCGAAGCTCAAAGACGAGACAACACTCGGGGTGCACTAGAAGGTAGCCCGCCTTCAATCAGATCCCCGTGGGTGTGTTATATATTGGGGTTTCTCTGTGGGATGTCGAAACTAGATCGGGGATCTAGGTATTCTGCCCATATAGCACACTGTCCTTGACCGTGGACCCCCCTGATGATGTCTGTGATTTGAGTTATCCTTAGTGGCCATACTTTTAGGGACTTACACAAGGTGACTGGGACGGGCTGTCCTGGTACCTGAAACAGACAGACCCACTCTGTCTTCAGTCTTTAGAAGGGTACTCGTCTTCACGAGAGTGCTTACACCTATCATTTGAGGTTCGAGCGAAGCTCTAGAGTGACCGTAACAGTACTTTCGATTAACCCTCTCTGTATACTATTGCGATACTGGATTTCATCACCAGTGAACGGTAGTACTCAGACAGGGCACCCTATTATGGCTGCTTGTTGATTGATTTTAGAAAGTCCTTTTTCTTTTTTTTAAGAGTGCGATTACTGTCATTTGAGACTTCATAATAGATCACAATTTAATAAAATTTGTTAAAATTAAACTGGTCACCGTGGCGTCCCCTGACCCACGTCATCTGTCTCGACGATCGCAAGGTCTACCTCCTCTCAACCTTGAGGAAGAACTGAACTCAGAACCGGCCTTCTACTAAGAGCAAGCTCGACTAATCTTGATATTAGCTCTATCAGCTATCGACTCCTGAACTTTTGGAGCACTTTTGGAGGACCCTTTCACCGACCCTTTCACTGAAGGCGTTGTACCTAATTACAATCCTCCGCTCACTGATCCGTTAGGGCCTATGATAATCCAAACTACACCACACCAAGATATGTCTGCGGCAACACCAACATCTATTTCTCCACCGGCATCCACAGGGTCAATGCCAATGGCAACCATTTCTGGTTCGCCACCATCCTCCCAGCTGGTGGTCAGTTCTATGCCATTACTAGGTAACCCAGTAGTCAAAAAACACCTACCCCCAATCCTATGGTTAACACAACTGTCAGTAGTTTACCAAACCCTTCGGCATCTACTCCTATCGTAACCACGTTGGGGACCATGGTAGCTCCTCCCACGAGCATGACTACTTCGGTGCCCTTTAGCAACCCTTTCAGTTGGAACCCTCTGTTGAGTTCAAACCCCCTGGCCACTATACCGGGCGGTTACGTACGCAAGCAGCGTGGAACATTTCCCTTCCCTTGCATTCCTTAGGACAAATGGGACAACCCATTGTAAATACTATCCCCTTAAGTGCTTCAAACATAGGTGTAGGATCTATACCGTTGCCAAATTATGCAAGTACTAGTATGCCTCCGGGAAACTCTATTGCATCCATTTGGACTAACCAACCCCAACCTCCATCTAGAGTGGGAGGGCACTTTTATGCTGGGGGAAACCAACCGTTTTCCCTGCAATACACTATTCCCTATGGACAACAATCGTATGTTCCTACTCCTCCACCTATGGGGGGTTTTTATCAAAGTCCCACTTACCCTTCTGGTAACACGTGGATGGGGGGACCCTATGGCCTAAGTAGTCAGCCCATACTGCCTTGGTTAGACTCGGGGGAAAATCCACAATTTCCATTCTTGGCAGCTTTGGACATACCCGACATCCATAAGCTGATGAACGACCCCATCAACCACAACCCGCTTTGGCCTCTAATACCACATAAGATTCCTTCTGATATCCTGAAGTTCGACGGGAAACATGGGGACGACCCGGCCGCACACATCACTACCTTCCATTTATGGTCCATATCCAATTCCATGGTAGATGACAGTGTCCAACTTCGACTGTTTCCCCGCACCCTTACAAGCAATGCCACCAAGTGGTACATTGAATTTCCACGCGCTGCCATCAATACGTTTGGCGCTTTAGCAACGGAGTTCTTAAAGAAATTCCAACTGCCAATTAGAGTGGAAACCAGAACAGAATTGTTAACATCGCTGCGACAAGACACCGCCACCCACATCTCCGACCATATTCATGAATGGAGACGTAGGAGGAGGCTCGTCAAAGTGCCAATACTGGACCATCTCTTGGCCAATTGGTTTTGTAAGTCTCTTTTACCCCACATCTCTAAAGACATTGGCATTTTTGGTGCGGTGACAGAATATCAATGTATTCATCGTTCCCAACACCTGGATTTAATCTATTCACAATCCGGCACGCTTTACGATCTGCTCCCCCATGCCCCTGGTAACCCAAACCCTCAGGCTACTCAGAAAACCGGAGCTCATGCCGATGGTCTCGTTGGCGCGATCTCTGGTGTAGCCACCAATCAGTCTCGGGGGCAAACCTCCTAGCCATCCTTGGCTACCACCACCCCCCATCAAACGACTCCTCTTCCTCCCACTAAGATAAATTCGGTGCAAATCTCACAAAAACCTAGCGGGAAAAATAAGAAGAACAAGAAGAAAACGTCTTCTTCGGAAGAGCAGTCGGATAATCAGAATAACCCTAATCAGAAAAATGCTGCCAGAAATGACAAAGGAAAGGATAAACCCATGAAATTTCCTTGCAAAATCTGTGCAGAGGATCACTTGACATACAAATGTCCTCGGCTGTAGGAATGCACCGATTTTATTGCTAACAAGGATTCTGGGCGAACACCTGTCGTTCTTCACAATCCTTTCCCCAATCAACCGTAGCAACATCAACACATGGTTGACAATCCATCACAACCCCATCAACGGGGCAATGGTGGTTCGTATCCTTCCGGCGAAGGACCATCTGCCATTTATGGAATTGAGAGTGTTGACCTTCAAACTCGCACCAAGCTTTATGGAAATCCTACCATAGATGCTCAGGAACCTGGAACTAGTTCCAATCCGCCGCCGCCCAACGATTTACATATCGAAAGGCCTACTGTTGAACCTGTAATTCGTCCCGCCAAAGGGACACTTCGACGCACGACTCATAATACCTCTGCACGTGCAGCTTAAAACTACAATATTGTAGAAGATTTGGCGCAGGCACCGTCAGCTATGTCTGCTCTTGAAGTATTACAAACCTGTCCAGCACAAAGGAAAGCCTTGCTTTCGGCCATTGGTGGAATAGATCCCTAGGATTCCATGCTAGCAATATTTGATATGGAAAAGGCTAAACCTCGCCTCTCACATCAAATCGCATTCCAGGTGCAGGTTGTGTTGAAAGGGAGACCAATCCATCGCACTGTCATAGATGAAGGTGCTTCGACCTGCGTCATTTCACAAGCTTGCTAGATCCATTTAGGTTCTCCTACTCTAACCCCGCCATCGAATTCCCTCAAAGCTTTTGATGGCCACACTTTCCTACCAAAAGGATACCTTGCTAGCTTTCCTATCACTCTGAGTGGGAAAACGGTAAACGTGGAAGTTGAAGTCGTAGAGCGTCATCTCGACTATAATCTATTGCTCGGTCGCAGTTGGTCTTATGCTATGACCGCCATCGTGTCTTCGGTCTTCCGACTCATCCTATTTCCATTGGATGGGAAAATAGTCACAGTCGATCAACTATCCTTCTGCACCCCTGATTATGCCACTTTACCAAGTAGCACTGTACCCCTAATAGGAGGTGTCCCTGACTCTTACGTCAGTATCGGTACCGGTCTTCTAAAGGCATCTTCCCTACTGGGTTGTTTTCCTCTACCGCCATCGCAGAT
Source organism: Pinus albicaulis (assembly GCA_034641835.2). Lineage (NCBI taxonomy): Eukaryota > Viridiplantae > Streptophyta > Pinopsida > Pinales > Pinaceae > Pinus > Pinus albicaulis. The sequence continues at coordinate 6,336,244 of MU968317.1, forward strand.
CCAAAACACGGTTGCAATGATATCCACCTTTTCAGATGGCTCTATCGACCCATGGATCATCTCGGCACCTTCAGATATTGATTCTTATAGAGATCAGATGTCGCTTTCGCCGGTCGAGTTGGCTTACCAAGCCATACAAATCACATCTGAACCCTCCACTAATATGGTTTCGACCACAGGTACAAACCTCTCTCCCATCACAGTTCTCTCTAAGGATCTCCTCAATGAAGTCTGGCCTACAGACGAAGCTATTCGAGAGATCATGTCATTAGAAGAACGACCTTGGGAAGAGTTTCACCATCGCACTTCGACGATTGATTCAGAGGCGATAAAAACTGAAATCCCGTCTTTCGACCAACCTGAGATAGTTCCCTCCTCTTATACGACTGTTCACACTATCGATTCAGAGGGGAACATGGGTAATCTTTCCAAGACACTGCTCATTGATATCTCAGTCAAAACGGGTATCGTGGAAAATATTCAGATTGGAGCCGATTGCAATCCTGAGGAAATTGCGTCCTTCACATCTCTTTTTAAAGAATTCCGCGATGTCTTTGCTTGGTCTTATGATGAAATGCCCGGCATAGATCCTTCTATTGTCGAGCATGAAATCATGACTTATGACAATGCTAAACCAATCCAGCAACGACTCAGACCTGTCCACCTGCGCAAAGCAGCCGCCATTAAGGTTGAAGTAGAAAAACTTTTAAACGTTGGCTTCATCTACCCCGTTCCCTTAACTGAATGGGTTTCCAATCCGGTTCCCGTTGATAAAAAACAAGGCACTATTCGGGTTTGCGTTGATTATCACAATATGAACGCTGCTTGTCCCAAAGAAAATTATTCTACACCGTTCATTGATAAAATTCTCGACGATTGTGCCGAATGCGGATCTTTTTCCTTCATGGATGGATTCTCGGGATACAACCAGACTGCCATAAAAAAAGACGACTAGCATAAAACTTCTTTCATCTGTCCTTGGGGCATTTTTACGTATAAAAAACTCCCATTTGGCCTGAAGAATGCTGGAGAAATTTTTTAGCAGGCTATGGACTATGCTTTTCATGACATTCGACATATTGTACAGGCTTACTTGGATGAACTTCCGTCTCATTCCAAGAAGCGACAGAACCACCTGACTCATTTAAGAGAAATTTTTGCTAGGTGCAGGTTCTACAATATACGCTTGAATCCTCATAAATGCATATTTATGGTCGAGTTTGGATGATTGTTAGGTTTCATTGTTTCCAAGCATGGGATTATGGTTGATCCCGATAAGGTCAAAGCAATTTTTGAATTGCCGGCACCACAATCCATCCTTCAACTCCAAGGCTTGCAAGGGAAGGCAAAATTTTTGTGTCGTTTCATCGTTAACTATGCTGAGATGATGAAAGGATTCATGTGATTATTGAAGAAAGGAACACTATAATTGTGGGATGACCAAGCTCAATGGTCATTTGATGCTTTAAAACATGCACTTGTTTAAGCCCCACTCCTTAGTGCCCCCAATTACTCACGTGACTTTCTCCTCTATATGGCAGCATCACCATCCTCACTTGGAATGGTTTTGGTTCAAGTACACGATGACGACAGTGAACATGTGATTTAATATTTATCAAAAGGTCTAATCGGACCTGAGTTACGTTATTCACATGTGGAAAAACTATCTCTAGCGGTAGTTTTCGCCGTCACCCGACTCCGACATTATATATTGCTGCGACAGACTACGGTGATTGCTTTGGAGAATCCCATGCGACATATCTTGTCTAGAAAAATTATTGGCGGGAAATATTCCAAATGGATCGTCATCCTCCAACAATTTGATTTGGTTTTCATGGCTGCCAAAGAAAAGAAATCCCTCGTATTCGCCGAATTATTATCGGACCTTCCCAGAATCGACCCGACAGAAGTAGCTCATGATCCATTCCCTGATGAATCTGTCTACTTGGTCGATTCTTCAGACCCATGATATGGAGACATCTTAGTCTACTTACAAACTCAACGCTTCCGCCCAGCTCTCACGTCTGACGACCGTCGTCGTATCTGCCACCAAGCAAAGCACTACCTCGTGCTAAACGATACACTATATCGTCGTGGTGTTGATACTATTCTCCGACGTTGTCTCACTATCGATGAAGCAGAATGAATTTTGAATGACTGCCATGCGGGGGCATGTGGTGGCCATCTTTCGGGCATAGCTACTGCCCAAAACATCTTGCGCGTTGGTTACTGGTGGCCCAATCTGTTAAAAGACTGCATTGCAGCAGTCCAGAAGTGCCATCCACGTCAAATTTTCACAAAGAAAATGCGTGCACATCCTACCCCCCTTCACCCGGTTATCTCTGTTGGTCCTTTCGCTAAATGGGGAATTGACTTCGTCACCTGCAATCCCACTTCGGAAAATGGACACAACTACATCGTGGTTGCAGTCGATTATTTTACGAAATGGGCAGAAGCCCTTCCCACTTTTAAGGCTGATGGCGAAACCGCCACTCTCTTCCTGTTTAATCAGGTAATCTGTCGATTTGGTGTACCCCTATCGATTGTCACAGATCATGGATCTCACTTTCAGAATCATATGATGACCAAATTAACATCCATGCTAGGTTTTCGACAAGATCAATCTTCATCTTATTATCCACAAGCTAATGGTCAAGTAGAAGCTGTAAATGGCGTCCTCAAAACCATGATTCATTGATTGGTCAGAAACCATAAAACCACATGGAATCGGAAGTTGTATTCCGTGTTATGGGCATACCGAACGTCAGTTAAAACTACCACAGGCTTCACACCTTTCCAACTTGCTTTCGGCCTGGAGGCAGTACTTCCAATCGAGTGCGAAATCCCATCACTCAAACTTGTCATTGAACTCCTGCCTGGCACCACCGCCACTGAAGAGCGCTTGCTCTCACTCGATCATTTGGACGAAACTCGTCGAGATGCTACACTAGCACTTAAAGCTCACCAGCGCCGAGTTAAAGCTCAATACGACAAATCTGTCAAGCCTCGTTCTTTCCAAGAGGGCGATCTCGTTCTACTATATGATAAAAAAAATGACCTCTTGGGGGCAGGAACACTCCAACCATTGTGGCTCGGTCCTTACATCGTTGCTAAAGCCCTCTCAAAAGGAGCTTACGAACTCCAGGACTGTAATGGAATTCCACTCGAGGAGCCCCGCAACGGGCTCTATCTGAAGAAGTATTTTACCTAGTTTCGCACTAGGCATATGATTTGTAATTTTATGTATATAAGTTTTGCCTATTTTATTTTGATGCTTCTGGATTATTTTTTGGTTTAAGGTGTTTTTCTCATGTAATATTTTTCTTTCGCACAGATGTCATCACATTCGTTATCATACGTCGGATATGCGGACGGTGCTAGTCGTCACACTAGACGCATTACTTCAGCTGCTTGGGTTCTCTATACTCCTGAGTCAGACCTTCTTGGTTCCGGGGGAATCTTCCTGGGTAACGCCACCAATAATGTTGCCAAGTACATGTCAGTGATCCAACTCCTCACGGAAGCGGCATCTCGTGACATCTCTGATTTAGTGGTCAGGTTAGATTCCCAGCTCATCATTATGCAGTTAAACAATCATTACCGTGTTCGCCACCCTGTGTTGCTACGTTATTTTTTACGAGTGCGAATTTTAGAGCGTCAATTTCAAACAATCACATTTGAACACATTCCTAGAGAATTTAATGCATTAGCCAATTCTTTGGAAAATTATGTGTTAGATTGTCATTTATCGCATTTATTGTAAAATATTTACTCATGAGTACATATATTTTTATCACATCAAAAAATACATAAAAATTTAAAAACACAAATCACCAAAAATATATATACATATATATAGGTCATGTCCAGTACATAGTAAACATCAAAAAGAAAAATATTCCAAAACTTGGGGTGTTTTACAAAAATTTGGCTACACTAAGCCACGCTCTGATACTAATACATCTACTCCACCAGCTAAGCCTTATGCTCGTAATAGCATACAACTGCTCTAGCTATCCTCCTCAGAGGAACTAGGCATCTCTCCGGCACACCTACAGTATGTCGCTGCAGACGAACTGGAACCTCCCGCATAGGAAGTAGTGGTATACCCATACTCAGACCCTCCAGGTTCCTGGAGAGTTCATGTAAAATTTGGGTATCATCATCATCGCCGGTTTCCGCATCCTCTACTGGTGTGCCAGCCCCGGGTAGCTGCAATCCTCACCGTGCATAGTGAGGGGCCCCAACTGGATGGACAAGTGCCACATTTGTGTCAAGTAAGCAAAAGCTTCATGTCAAAACTAAATTTTCACCCCTTTTCAACAAATTTTTTTTACATAAACATTCAAAAGCTAAAAACACAAAAACTTCTTTGAAAAAACACTGATCATTTTTCTTACCATCGGGCCCCCACTGGGTGCCAGGGGGAAAGACTAACTCCGAATCGCCTGTAAAGTTCATCCCTGCATAGGGATAATCCTCAATCACGATGATCGGGGAGTTTAGCCAATCAAAAAACCGTCATCAAAACAGTGACGAACGGGACCCTCTCCAGTCCGTGGAAGCAAAGTGGCCCACCGAGCCTGCCTCGACTCACGTGGACCCAATGGCGTTGTAGGGATCCTGGGCATCATCAGTGGTATCCGCTCCAGTATGAAAGAAACAATCAGTGTACCGTACCCAAACTCTCTTTGAGTACGGGTCTTGCATGCAGTAAGCTCTGCTCGGACCCGACGGACCACACAGTCACACCAGTTGAAAACCTGAGGCTGCATGCAATCCAAGGCTAGGAGCATCTGAGCCTTGGTGGCCACATGCTGACTCTTGGCACCTGCTACACGAACAATCATCCATAGTATAGACCGCAGGGGTCTCAGAGTCACCTGTGCAATAGGTATCTGGTTACTCACAGTCTGGGTGCCACGTATGCAGTGCACATGGATCAGATCAGTAGTGGAACGAGGGTCAGCTCTGGACCCCGTCAAATTGGGCCTCGCCCCACGACATGATAAACCGGTCAAAAAGTACACATCATCCTTTTTGATGGCGAGCTCATTGCCACCAATCTGAAAGACATGATGTCGTTCATCCCACTGTTGGACCAGCCACCTCAGGAGGTCCTCTTGACCCCTCATCAGTTCTAAACGGGCATACTTGAGCAATCCGCACCTCCGGAGAGCCATTAAGCTTGCCGCATCCATCACCATTTCTCGTTCTTCCCGCTCATGTTCTCTCTCTCACCAGATACTCATGATTAACAGCTGAACACCTGCAAATGCAACATTTTCAACCAATTAAAACTTGCCTGGACCACTTCAAAATGGAAAAATTGAATTGTTAGAAAACACGGTGCACCTAACGCTGGCTCTAGTACAAAACAGAGCGTTCTAATGCGGAACCCCTTCACGGGTTGTGCGTTTAACACGGCTATTGTACTCCTGACCCGCGTTAGGCGCAAATATTTTTCTACGGCCTCAAAATTTCCTAATTTTGAACCAGCAAAAACTAGCAAAACAACAATTAAATGATAGCAGGAGGTTCTAGCTCTTACTTGGATCTTGCGGAATAGAAAACTGTTGCCCGGATTGACCGTAATCGTCAGCAGAAAATTTTCACCGCTTTTCCACTCTAGAGCTTCTTCACAGCACTCAAAACAGTGAAAATGAATGTCTTTTGACCTTCTTATAGCAAATTCTAGGGCATGACTCTCTAAAGTCAGCCGGCAAAGTCGTGATTTCTTGCTGTACACATGTCGCAACTCTCAAGATTTGGTACTGATGTTCTAATTAGGGATCAAGATTTATGAGCAAACATACTCATGTTTTATCGAGCATTATTTTTACGGTATTTTTCTTGCTCGTTAATCCGAAAAACCTCGAGTTCTCTTCTTCAGACTCGTTAAACTTATACGAAGTTGGCATCGAGCGTTCTTTTTTTTGGTCTTTTCTTGCTTGTTAATCCAAAAAACCTAGAGTTTTCTTCTTCAGACTCGTTAAAACTATGGAGAAGTATTGAGCATTCTTTTTAGGAATCTTTTTCTCCCTCATAAAACCAAAAAAATCCCGAGTCGCCTTTGTCAGGCTCGTTAAACTATCAAGACAGAGAACACAGAGCCATTCTTTTCCTCTTTTTCAAATCTCTTTAAACAGAAAAAGTAATCGAGTTTTCTCCGCGTGACTCGTTAAAATTACACGGAGGTATCGAGTTTTTCTTTGTTGGACTCGTTAAAATTTCACAAAGAATATTGAGTTTACTTCGTCTCCTCGTACTCATAACAAAATGAGGTAGACGTCCATTGAACATATATTTCTCACTTTTATGGATTCGATGGACTAACTTACGGAAAATGAACTGTTTCAGGCTTACTATTATCCCTTTGTCGTGCTCGGTTATCAAGACATGACAAAGGTACCCCAATGGAGTCGTATTTTACGACATTTTTTAGACTCTTTAAACATGAAAAATTCACCGAGTTTGCTCATCTGGACTCGTTAAATCTAATCAGATGGGGCACAGAGTTGTCTTTCCTGACATTTTTCAGACTCTCTAAACATGAAAAATTCACCGAGTTTACTCATCTGGACTCGTTAAACTTAATCAGATGGGGAAAAATTTGGACAAAATGGATACTACCTCTGTTACATTTCCAAAAAAGGTCGATTTGGCAGCAAAATTCTTGAACATGGCACTTCCCAGAAAACTCTTTCACAGTTAGCCGAACCCTACCATCTATGAGTATTAGCCTTCATTTCCCAGTGTCCCTGCATCGGTAAAATCCTAACACACTCTTTGGTGTTCAACACGCTTCAGCTGCCTAATACCCTGCTAGAGTGCCTTCTATTGTTCAAGAAGATCTTGTTATCTACTACTCCTATTATCAACCAAACCATTCATTATGCCAGAAATTATTTGTCGTCTGACGTTCCCATTTACTCTTCCTTATCTCAAATCATAAACAAAATCAGTTGGTTTCCGTTTCGTGTTGACTGATGTAGGACGCCTCAGTGCCTACCTTTCAACAGATCACTTCCTATCAACTTCAACATCTTATCTGGAAAGTTGATCCAGAAACCCATCAGTGGAAGGTAGTCTTGTGTTTGATCAAGGGTCTTCATCATTAGCTCTTGGTCGAATGATTCTACGAGTGTTTGACTTCAACTCCTTTTATTCACACTCACTAGATTGTACTGGGCATCTTAGGGACCATCATCATTATCGGTGGCCACCTTCGTGTCTGTTAACAGTTTTCATTATTGACTGGTAATCAGACGATTTCTCACATGTTCGACGATAGCTCCTTCATTCACATGTTGCGAAATATGCAGTTTAAGTGAATCGGCGGTCAAGACCTTGGGGCAAAGGCTACACCATTAAAGTTGTGTTCCCTCCCCCAAGCTGCGATATTGTTTATGGAGACAGCTTCTTCAGCCTGATCCTATTATGACAGACACTTCCACATTGTGCCTATTGGTGGGCAGATTATTCATATATCTATTCTAGAGAAATCATGTTGTTTAAGCTACTAAGCATGGGACATGCCCGACTCTAGGAAAATACTATATTTTCTGACATATGTTGTTGTTTCAGGTTTTCCTCAGTCTTTCAATCTCTCTATCTCTACACAAATTGTAAAGTATTTCGGCCATCATCTTCATCTCTGACCTTTCATTGTAGGGAGCATCTGTTACAGGTCAAAATACCTCCTCATCATCTCAGAGGAGAAGACAAATATGGAAGGAATACAAATACCTAAATTAAACCTATTTCTGCCAGGGTAACGCATATATAGAACAGAACAAGAGCATTATAACGCATGCAATCAGTACATTGGCCACGTTAGTGTCTAGGGAAATGCTCTGTTTACACTGGAGGGGAGCGTTACCCGTGTTTTAAGTTTGAATTGGGAAAAGAGCGCGGAGAATGATTTGAATCTCCAACTTTCCCTCACAAAGGAGTCAGTTCACAAAGGAAACTGCAGAAGCACCAGTTCATTATTGGTCATTTCCATAGAAGACTGAACTCCAAAAGAGGCAAAAGCATAGAGATCAAAGAAACATCTAAGCTTTTTCCATTCCAAACTAGTGGAAAGAGAAGGGCAACAATGGCCTTCTCCCTCTCCTATAAGAAGGAGATGAAGGCTCTTAATTGAAGGTCGAAGGATTGCTCAAGGTTCTTGTATACTTGTGGAATAGAGAATAGTGTGACATTGTGAAGGCCAAGAGTCAAAGAGGTTCCTAGAGAGCTTGTTAACTTGGACTTCTTCACTTGAGAGAGAAGAGAAATTGGGAGACTGAGGACGGCTTGTTACAACCGATGGTTGTAATCCTCCTTCTTTCAAAATCAATAGAACTGTGTTCGTTTTGTCCATTCAATGCTTAATATTGTCATTATTGTTTGAAAATTTACATAGTATGATATGAATGGCTAATATGTGTATAATCTAGATGTTCATTGTGTATTGATTTAATTGATAGGATATTTGTTATATTAGAAATTACACGGGTGCTTTGACTGATTGCAGGACTCAGATTTGGAGCCGGTGAAGAAGGACTCTTGCTTCGCTACGCAGCGCTCTCCAAGGGACTCCAAGACTGTCAAAGAGGTAATTCTCTATTGTATTCCTTCAAGTTATTTCAAGCTAATATGAACATGCTCAGGCCATCTTTGTGAACAGCATAGCTAATCATACTGTCTACCTCGGGCACCGGAAAGCCCTGAGAGGGATATTCGAAAACCAACAACCCAAGCAGTTTACCCTATAGCAATTATATGTTGGGTTTTTTTATTATGGTTTAACCACAGTTTTGAAGATGCTGAGAGTTGATTAAACCAAAGGTTCTGTAGTAAAAACTATTCAAAAGCCGTTTTCACTTTGAAGACTTTGGAATATGTAGGTCCCGATATATATGGCCCCGTATGAAATATTGTAAAGATTGAAATATGAAGGAATTGATACATATGGTTTTATAACCATGGAAAAATGAAGTTTCCGCATTAATTCAATTTTGCCCAGATTTAAAATCAGTTGTTATATTAAAAGATAGTTATATGTGGAGCAGTTACACAACTGCAACAAAAGAGAGAGAGACAGTTGCAGAAAAATGTACAGTGATCCAAAAAGTCTGAAGGGGGTTGATTTGAATGTATATTATATGGAAAGAGAGGGTGTAAGCAGGGAGCCCGAGCACAGAGATTAATAATGAATAGACATTGCCTAGATTTATATTTATTTGAGGATAAACTTGAAAAATCAATTATATATGCAGAAGGTGCACAAAAGTACAGTGACCAGGTGAATAAACATAGGGATGAAAATGTGGGCCTAACAGAGGTAAACAAAGAATGTAGGAACTGGAAAAGTCACAGCGAATTTTGCAGGCATGATGAACAGAAGTATGCAGATCAGTTACTTAACAGTAGCAGAAAAGACAAATCCAGTAAAGCCAAAATCTAGAAAAGGAGCTGAGTGAAATTGAAATGTGTAACTGAAAATGTGAATGTAAATGTTGTAATTAATTTTTTATTGTTTGTGATGCTTTGGCAAGTCTCCGGTAGGAAAACAAAACTCCCACTGTAGTATTGAAATTAATGCATATTGTTATATTTTTTTGAATGAGCGGGTAAAAGAAATGAGAAGGCAGAAGGCAAAAAGTCAGGACTATTTACTTCAAATTCCCTGAGGAATGTAAAAATTCATGTGATGAACTCTATATATAATATCAACTTGATATGCATAAAATAGTTTAGAGAGTGAGTGAAGAGAATGCATAAATGAAGCAGTGAGGTAGAGAAGAAAGAGGAGCTGAGCAGAGAAAGGAGGAGCTGAGCAGAGAATAAGGAGAAGCTGATAGAGAATATGAGAAGATGTAGAGATGATACAGGGAAGATATGAGAATAGATGAACAAAAAATTAGATGGAACAGAACAAAGCTGATATCCAAGGTAAATCAACAAGTGTTTCTCTTTTGAAAGAGTAAGGAAGTTGGAGCTTCCCTATCAAGTTGTAGCTTGATAGATGTCAGTTGTATCTGACTGAGGTAGGAGCCTCCTGTAGGGTGGTGCCTGCAGAAAATAGATGGGAGTTGGTGCTTCCACATCAAGTTGTAGCTTGATAAAATGTCAGTTGTAGCTGACTGAGGTTGGAGCCTCCTGTAGGTTGGTGCCTGCAGAAAATATATGGGAGTTGGTGCTTCCACATCAAGTTTTAGCTTGATAAAATTTCAGTTGTAGCTGACTGAGGTTGGAGCCTCCTATAGGTTGGTGCCTGTAGAAAATTGATGGGAGTTGGAGCTTCCTTGCAAGTTGTAGCTTGCAGAATTGAGGTTGGAGCCTCCTGTAGGTTGGTGCCTACAAAAAATCAATGGTGAGAGGGAGTTGGAGCTTGCCTTTGCATCACAACAATAATAAGATGTGGTTTTCTCCTTTTATGGGTTTCCACTTATATCTGGTGTCTCTATGCATGATGTTTATGTGTTGATCCAGTTTATATCATCTGTAATACTTCTTTACTCTTTGCAGTATTGATCTACTGTTACTTTATATTAATGCTTGCTGCTCACATTCTAAGATTACTCACATGTTAAGTTGAACATGAAATGAAGGTGTAAACAAGTGTTAATGAAATTTTTTTTTTAAAGTCCATGAATGTGTTAAACTGATTCAACCCCCCTCCCCCTCTCAGTTTAACTAAGGGTTCCAACTAAAGAGGGTGTTGAAAATGATTTGGTTACAAAGGTTTATGGGTGAATTGGGTAAGAAGCATGATATGGGCATGTTATACAGTGATAGCCAAAGTGCCATTCATCTTGCAAAGAACTCAACATTTCATTCCAGGACTAAACACATACAACTCAAGTACCATTTCATATGATCAGTATTAGAAGATGGATAATTGAAGCTAGAAAAGATACACACTAGCCAAATCCTGCAGATATGTTAACAAAAGTTGGAACCAGGGAGAAAATGAGAATATGATCAGTTTCAGTTGGTCTTCAAGGATGGAGATGAAGATGAGAAACAGGTAGGTCCAAAGAGGAGTCATTTTCCAGCAAATGAAGCAGCAATAGAGTTGCTACAATTAGTCTCCAAGTGGGAGATTGTTGGGTGTGGAGCCTAATTATCTTGTTTATTTTGCATCACAGTGTTGGACCCCTATACCTTTGCCGCCCGTAATTAAACGCTGCCTGGGGGGTCTAGGGGCGGCGACTGTGACTTTATGGAGCCCCCCCTAGCAGGGGGTTTCAGGGGCAGCACCCTCGAAGCTAAAAAAAAATGTAAAATTGCTTTGTAAAAGTATAGTAATTTCTAGTAAATCCGGGCCGTTCATTAGGCAGATGATCTGACAGTAGAAGTTATGTTTAGTTTAGGTTTTTTTTTTCCTGGAAGGCAACCCCTCGCTTTTTATGAGGGTATTTTATTTCGGCTATGTATTGTAAGTGTATTTTCGGAGCGAGAAACAGATAGGGAGACTGTGAGAGAGAACAGAGGATATTACAGTGGATCTGTTGTAGTTTGTGTCTCTTCATTTTGCTAGGTAATAGAAAGGAAGGATTGGCTGTTCGGGGTGGACATAGCCCAAACCAGGTGAACCACATATATCTGTGTCTCTCTATTTTTATGTTTTTTGTGTGCTTGTGTTTTCCGCATATTTTATGTGTTTCATTTCTCTGTAATATATATAATTTTGTAAGAGTGCCATGAACCTCCTCTTTCCTTTAGTATTCATTTCATCTCCAATTTCTGTAAATTTTTAGTTTTAAGGCCCCTAGGGTAAATTCTGCCCAAAATGAGGGAAATGTACCCCTGAATGTCTAAACCCGCATTGCATAGCAGGTACAATGAAGGGTACTTGCATGTGCAACGCACTGTCTCTTGTTAGGGAGTGTGTTGGGCACAATATAAGTTTTTGATTTTCTCATAATGCCCAAAATCTACCTAGTTTTTTGCAATAAATGGAATCTAATGGATCTTATGGTTGTATTTCAGGTTTCCATCAGATTATAGTGACGATTACATGGAGGGAAAGAGAACATGAAGAACAAGGTATGGTTGCCTTGAATGATCTGAATACTATAAGAACCCTAAGAGATTGTGGATTGCTTAAGTACTTCAAATTGTCTGGGATGAGGCAAAAAATAGAACTCTTGCAGTTCTTAGTTTGAGCATGGGATCCAATGATAGAGGCATTTCATATTAAGAACCAATAGGTTCCCATAATAGCTGAGGATGTGTATTTTCTCACAAGTTTGTTGAGGATAGGTTTGTCCATTTCATTCTTAGGGTCTAACGTTGGAGGAGAGACAGTGAGGGATTATGTTTTGCAGTATTGCTATCCAGGGGCAAAACCTAGCAAAGATGGAAAAATAAGCATCCAGGATGTCAGATATTTGCCTTTGAGAACTATCCTTTTCATGATCGCTAAACATGTTGGTACTGTTACACTACATGTAGCTAATTGATCGTATATGTAGTATGCTGTAGAGTGTATTGAGCCAATAGTCTTCAGATGGTCTAAAGTCGTTATATCTGAGATAAAGGAACAATTGAATAAAGGAAAGGAAGGAAGGAAGAATAATTTCATTTATGGTTCTATCCTTATATCCTTCTCCTTGGAACGGATTCCACTGATGCAGCCACAACATGTGACACTGGATATAGCTAGTCCTAGAGATCCTTAGATGCAGAGATGGGTAGAACTCATTGGTCGACATGCTGGCCAATCGACTATTGTGTTCTTTACTGCATTCTTTTCCTGGTTTCAGTGACATATTGTTTCCATCGATGAGTACGCATATGCAGGCATTGATTTCTGAGGAGATCCAGATTTAGAATTACCAGAAGCTGCTCAGTGGGGTGCAATGGGTAAGAATTTTTTGACCATGTTTTTTTATTTTCCTAAGGTTTATACAATGTTTTTTTTTTTTTTTTTGATTTCTTTCGAAGACTATACTAAATGTTTGATGTAATGTGGATGTTGGTCATGTTCAACTGGTAATGGAACTAGAGCGGGAAGCAGATGTGCCAGCGTAGAGGGTTGTCGAGAGAGCAGTCCTTCTGGATCTTGATATGGCTAAGACTCTGACTGAGCTTCAACCGCACATAGATGGTTTGACCTTCAGGATTCTGGATTACCATATCGAAGAGCTTCCTATGGGACTACATCGACACACTATTGGGGTTCCTAATTGTTGGATGTGGTTACTTCTTAGGATAGCTAGATATATAGCATGTTACCACGAGGACCACTAGTTTACTTATGAAAATTTTCATACATTTTGAGGTCAGATGACCAATGTGTCTTGAGCACAAATTTTGTAAAAACCTATAACTATCTATCTATATGATTTCAATGTTTTCCTATGTTTATTGTGCAATCCTATTTAATGATGTGAATGTTTTCTTTACATATGTTGCAAATGTCTATCTAAAACTTGATTAGCTAATGAATCAATCAATATGTTCAAATTTCTGGAAATGTGTTGATATTTAATAAAATTAGAATGTCTTTCCAAAAGTCGAACTCTTAGGAACAATCTAAGAAGTGTTGGATTTCTAACAGTAAAACCACTAGTAAGTTGTAAATCTCACAATTTTTTTACCACGAGATGTAAATATGCTAATGCAAAGCATTTGATTTGGGCCAAAACCCATTGAATCTATAGATGAGGGCATTAAATCTATAGAAAGTATGTCATTTAACAAATTGTTAGAAGAAAAAAGCAAAGAAGTTTCACATTTGCAAGAAAATAACAAACAAAATTTGATGGATATGTTAACATTTCTAATACATAGTTATTAATAATCATGTCTTAAATGAAAAACATAATTTTATTCTTAATACAAATTTCATCTTATGCTATCTAATTTCTTTTCTAACATCTAATGTAATTACTAATTAAAAAATTACTATATCTCCCTATTTGTGATCCCACTCTCTTATTAGACTTTACTCTTGTAACATCTAATGCAATTACTAATTAAAAAATTAGTATATCTCCCTGTTTGTGATCCACTCTCTTATTAGAGTTTACTCATGTAAGATAACCCTTATTTTTTTCTTTAATAAGGTTTTTGGGAAACTTGTGTAAAGGAGATACATTTGGCAGCTTGGAATCAACTCGGCCGCTGTAAAATAGCATATTGGAATTAAATATTTTATCTGCCATTATGAATTATCTATGTTGCTGCAATGGCATACGTTTATATTCTTGTTGTCTCTTAACTACACACAATTTGTATTTGGCGATAGCTGTATCTCTTTGTAGCGTTTAAAGTCCATGTTGAAGCTGATTAAAAGAAGTTTGGTGATAAACAGAAGCCATCATGATAATTTTGTCCAAGCAGAGGACTAGCCGGCCGTCGATCTAAATCCTCTTGTTCGGATCCAACAGATTTTTCAATTTTCCAATTACCAGTGTTTGTTCACAACATCGACATCGCATCAAATCCCTAAAAATGGGCAAAGGCAGAAGAAATACCCCACCGGCATGCGTGAAGAACTATGGTTTCCCCTTGTTCTACGTCTCATGGGTCGAATTACACGACACATTGACATTGAAAGAAGGAGAAAGAGAGGAGGAAGATAAGCGGCAGAATAAGACAAGGCGGCATTTAATATTTGGAGGCGGGGATGGAGAGGGTCGAATAGGCATAAGAAATGGTCTTGGATTGGCTCATCGTGATTTCGACACAGACATTCTCTCTCAATCGGTAAAGTGTCAGATGACCAATGTGTCTTGAGCACAAATTTTGTAAAAACCTATAACTATCTATCTATATGATTTCAATGTTTTCCTATGTTTATTGTGCAATCCTATTTAATGATGTGAATGTTTTCTTTACATATGTTGCAAATTTCTATCTAAAACTTGATTAGCTAATGAATCATTCAATGTGTTCAAATTTATGGAAATGTGTTGATATTGAATAAAATTAGAATGTCTTTCCAAAATTCGAACTCTTAGGAACAATCTAAGAAGTGTTGGATTTCTAACAGTAAAAACACTAGTAAGTTGTAATACCACAAGTTGTGATTCTAACCTTATGATTATGCGGTTAATACCAAATGAAATGGCATCAAAGATAACTTTGATCAACGTGCCATACTCAGTGATATTATTCATCGATCTACCAATAAAAATCCCTTGAAAACTCACTAACTCGCCGTTCGGAGCGAAAATGGCCCACACTATAGAGGACAGATTTTGTGTACTACGACTGGAACCATCAGCATATCCAACAAATGGTTCTAAAGATTCAGACATCTGCATGAAATGTAAAGCAGATTACTAACGTCAAGAAAACTCTAAAAACAAATTAAGATAGTGAATTCAAATCAACAACATATATAAAATATAATAAAAAACATAACTACGGTCATGATTAAGCATAGTAACATTTCAAATACAACCCATTTCTAGGCTGCACCAACAGAATTCCATCGTAATCAACTACATCATATGCACCCTTAGCAAGAACTCTTTTGACAATATAGGGGCCATACCATAATGGCTCAAACTTTCTTGTACCTATTACATTAGCTTCTTGATCATAAAGAAGGACCAAGTCGCCCTTTGAGAAGATGCGAGGCTCGAAATTTTTGTCGTATTACACCTCTATACGTCTCTTATGCGCTTCGTTGGCCAATTAGGCTTCACGACGCATTTCATCAAGATGGATGAGGTTAAGGAGACGCGCTTCTTCTTTTGAGGTGTCAGGTAACAAGTCTATTGCGAGTTTTAATGATGATATTTCGCATTGGATTGGTAACATAGCTTCTAGACCATACACCAATTGAAAAGGAGTAAATATGGTCGCGTTTCTCACCGAGGTTCAATACACCCATACGGTGGAGTACAGGATCAAATTCCATTTTCTTTTATGAACTCCTATCATTCGTTGAAGCATTTGTTTAAGAATTTTGTTAATAGCCTCAACTTGTCCATTTGATTGTGGATAATAAGGAGTAGAATTATCATGTGACAATCCTAATGTTAGGTCCCTATATTACTAGTATAGTCCCTTATTGTTGTTAGTGTAACCCCCTTATTGTTATTATTGTACCCTTGTAACCCCCATATTGTTATTATTGTGCCCTTAAATTATTATTGTTAGGTCGGCTAGGATTACATTGTGGCCCACTAGGATTACATTATGGCCCCATGGACTCCTCTTTATAGAAAGGAGGTTTTGTAAATTGTATCATCCAAGAATTGTTCATTTATGTAATGTATTGGAGGTTTCCCCCTCGAAGTGGCTTATTTATAAGGCGTTGATATCTCTTTTCTTCTATTTTTGGAGTTGGTTACAACATTTTAATTATCGAGCTTTGGATTCTAGGTTGTTTTGCACACCAAAAAAAGGTCATCGTGGAGTTGATCTAAATTTTTTCCTCACAGTTTCGAGCTGAAATTTTTAGGGTGCAAAGCCGAAATCCCGAGGAAGATCGTATAAAAATTTTAGATCTTGGTTCGCAATACTTTTGGAGATATGATCTATGGAAGTTAGATATTGTTTTAGGCTCCTAAACAAGTCATCGTGGAATTTGCGCTATAACTTTGTTTCTACGAAGGTTCAGAATCTAAAATTTTTAGGGTGTGAAGCTGAAATCTTGAGTAAAATCATCACAAAAATTCAGATTTTGGTTCGCAATATTTTTGGAGATATGATCTGTGGAAGGTAGTGCTTTTTCAGGCTCCCTAATTTCATCTCAAAGAGGTGATCTTGGGAAAAGTTCAATAACTCTCTCTCTGAGCATCGGATTGGAGTGCCGTAAAAAGTGGTCATAATTAAATGGACTGTAGTTTCTTGGATATCAATTTCAGAGGCGAAGGATGAAACAGTGACACGTGGAAAGTCTTATAATTTCGCTCTACTGAACCAGTCCATAATTAGGTCATTGTGGGAGATTGGACATAACTTTGCCTTGGAGAATCCAAATCAGGTCAGACCTGTGGCATTCAAAAGAGAATTTAGAGGGCTAATTCAGTGATTAATTTCATCTATTGACGAGCTTCAATCACAGAGATAATCCAATTTCAATATTGAGCTCCTCAAAAAAAAGAAAAAGGTGTGTATTTTTTTCCAAATTTCATAATTCTTGAATTGATTCCAAGGGCATATTGTAGAATACATATCAGTATTGGGTTCTAAATAATGGATCCAAAAAAGAATTCAACACCCATTAAGCCTTTAGAAGGCTCTACTATGACTCAAGAAGACGAAGAATGGCACCATGACATATCAAAATTACAAGAGCAAGTGCAACAAATTTTTCTCTCGCAAAGAACAACAAGAAATGAAATGGAAGTTTTGAAGAAAGGCGTGGAAGCTAATATGAATGGTTTGGAAGCTAAGATGGATGGCATGGCAGTGGGCATGGAAGCTAAGATGGATGACATGGAAGCTAAGATCAATGAAAAAATGAAAGACAACATGGAAAACATGAAGAAGGATCTAAAAGTAGACATCGAAGGTTTGGCAAAGTTGATACAAGAAATGTTTCCTAATGGTGAAAAGATAGTAGAGGAAACTCATGATGAGAACAAAATAAATGTTAATCGTGATTTCATAAACTCTACTATTGGAGGGAAGAACCACCATATTCCAAAAATGGATATGAGGAAGTTTGATGGAAAGGATCCTGTAACATGGATACTACGGATGGAGCAATATTTTGATCTCCATAATGTGCAAAACACACAAAAGGTACGCATTGCAACTTTACATTTAGAACAAAATACATTTGTATGGTATCGATGGCTTTGCTTCCATAAAAAAATTGTCACTTGGTCAATTTTTACGGAGGAAATGATAGCACATTATGAGGATACAAAGAGCAACACCTTCTTTAGCCAATTGATAAATCTCAAACAAAAGGGTTTAGTGGGGTAGCACATGAGGACTTCCAAAAATTGAATATAAGAGTAACTGATATTCCAAAGGAACACATGATTGATATCTTCATAGGCACTCTAAAGGATAACATCCAACATGAAGTTCGTGTTTTGGAACCGGATTCATTGGAGAAGGCATTCGGGTTGGCAAGAAAAGTTGAATGTAAAATAATGGCGACAAGGAAGCCTACCACTCAATTCTATAAAGAAGGAAGTGTTGCTACGCCTAGATTTCCACAACCTACAAGGTTGACGCCACAACAATTGGAAGAAAAAAGAGCAAAAGGGCTTTGCTACAGTTGTGATAGCAAATACACTAAAGGTCATAAGTGTGCTGAGAAGAAATTATTTTACATAGATTGTGAAGAGGAAGAAGAAAATGAAAAAGAAGAGGAAATACACCAAGAACCAACCCAAGAAGCGGAAGAAATGAGTCCGACCATATCATGTAATGCATTGGTAGGAATTACCACTCCTCAAACTCTTAAGATAGAAGGACATATCAAGAAGAAAAGGGTAATAGTGTTGATTTATTCAAGTAGTACCCATAATTTTATTCATTGTAAGGTAGCCAAGGAATTGAATTGTTTCCTATACCCAGCACCAGAATGTCAAGTGATGGTTGCAAATGGAGGAACTATAAATTGCTCTAGAAAATACCATAATATCAAGCTAACCATGGGGGAATATGTATTGACTAGTCCAATGCTTTCCATTCCTATGGGAGGTGCTGATGTTGTACTAGGAGTACAATGGTTACAATCTTTGGGGACGGTAGCTTTTAATTTTCAAGAACTTTTCTTGAAATTTTTTTCAGAAGGAGAGGAAGTTGAATTACGGGGTATTGCGGGGAAGCCAGGAAGGATAATAAGCTCTAATGTCATGACAAAGCTTCTAAAGAAAGAACAGCGAGGCGTAATTGCACAATTATGCTCACTAGAAGTTCCAACATCAAAATCATCTATTTCTGCGGATCTCCAACAAGTCTTGGACAATCATTCCAAGGTGTTTGAAACTCCCAAAGGACTCCCACCTATTCGTGATCATGATCATGCTATTCATTTGATTCCGGGAAGTGTTCCTCCAAACATCCAGCCTTATAGATATCCTTACTTCCAAAAGAGCGAAATTGAACGCATGATTGCAGAAATGTTAGAGGCAGGTATAATTCAACCTAGTCAAAGTTCTTTCTGTGCTCCTGTAGTATTGGTACACAAGAAGGATGGATCATGGCGAATGTGTCCGGATTATAGGGAGCTCAATAAGCTCACCATTAAAGATAAATTTCCCATTCCTTTGATTGATGAATTATTGGATGAATTACATGGAGCAATTTATTTTACCAAGTTGGATCTTCGTTCAAGATATCATCAAATTAGAATGAAGACTGAAGATATTCCAAAAACGACATTTCGAACTCATGAGGGTCATTATGAATTTTTGGTCATGCCTTTTGGCCTTACCAATGCACCTTCTACATTTAAAGGGTTGATGAATTCCATTTTCAAACCCTTCCTTAGAAAATTTGTGCTAGTATTTTTTGATGATATACTAATCTATAGCAGGTCTTGGAAGGATCATGTTGAACATGTTGACGGGGTGCTCAAACTATTGCAGGAGAAACAATTATATGCAAAAAAATCCAAATGTTTCTTTGGAGTACAAGAGGTGGAATATCTGGGTCATATTGTATCTCACGAGGGTGTTAAAGTAGACCCTAACAAAATTAAAGCCATTAAGGAATGGAAAGTTCCCACAACCATAAAGCAGTTGCGAGGATTTCTCGGGTTAACGGGGTATTATCGCAAGTTTGTTAAGAATTATGGGAGAATAGCAGCACCTCTAACAACATTATTGAAGAAAGATGCATTTTCATGGACTCCTAAAGCAACTAAGGCCTTTGATCATCTTAAAGAGGCAATGTGCCTAGCACCGGTCTTAGCTACACCAGACTTCACAAAAACCTTTATTGTGGAATGTGATGCCTCAGGAAATGGAATTGGTGCAGTTTTAATGCAGGAAGGAAGACCCATTGCTTTTGAAAGTCCTCCAATCAAAGGAAAGTATTTACAGAAACCTATTTATGAGAAGGAAATGTTAGCAATACTGCATGCAATAAAGAAATGGAGAACTTACCTAATGGGAAGACACTTCAAGGTAAAAGCTGATCATGATAGTCTTAAACACTTTTTGGAACAAATACTATCTTTAGAAGAGCAGCAAAAATGGGTCACAAAGATGTTGGGTTATGACTTTGAAATAATCTACAAAAAATAAAAGCTTAATGTTGTTGCAGATGCACTCTCAAGAAAGAATGAAGAGGTGGAAGCATTGCTTTGTGCCATTTCTATTATCCAACCAGATTGGATAACCGAAGCAAGATATGAATGGAAGAAGGACAAAGACGTATGGACACTCATTCAAAATTTGCAGCAATATCCTAGTACATCTGATACATTTCGTTGGAAAAATGATTCCTTATGGTACAAATATTGCTTATATCTTTGTAGGAATTCCCAACTAAAACAAAAGATTCTTTTGGAACTGCATACTTCTCCTTTAGGAGGATTGATGCAGGGGAATTAGGCTCAAAAGTTCCTTGTACATAAAGTAGACATAGGGGGTCCCATGTTCTTAGATATTCTTGTAAATATTAATATTTTGAGTATTTTGGTAGGGAATTGTAATTATCCTCAAGTCACTTTGAGAACATGAGAAGTTGGTGGAGATAGGAATACGAAGAGTCAGTTTAGGATTAATTCAGTTATTGAGTCTAGATTCAGGAATTGGAATACTAAGAGTTGTTGAACTGTTTGTATAAATGTAACCCTGAAGAGGTTAGATGGGAGCCCGAGAGAGAAGGGAGAGAGAGAACTGGAGAGAGGTAGAGAACCTCTTCAGCAACATAATAGGAGAATAATGTCCACTGAATTGAATATCTGGCCTGTCATGAAGTTGTAAGAATTTGTTTTGATATTTATCACCTGTATATGTGTGTATATGTATATACATGTTTATGAAGAATTGTTTATAAATCCCATGTGTGGTTTTATGTCTTCCTGGTCGAATTGTATGAGGAAATTATCTCAATGTAACTGTGAAATTGTTGGTTTAATTTTGTGTGAAGAATTCCTGTATCTCCGTGAGCTGGATGTAATTAAGACCCTGCGATTTAATTAAGAGTCTATCTACGTGATCAGTGATGAGAATGTGTGGTAAAACCTTGTGTTAAGACCACTAGCAATATATGGATTCATCCCAAGGAACAGTTGTATAACCCACATGAAGAGCCATGCCGAGGTTGATTAGTTGTGTGGACTCCGCTGTAAGAAGAATAGACTGTCCGAACCGAGGTCGGAATCCTCAGTCGGGTTAAATAGATGAAAATAACCTTTTTATATATAACGGGTGGAACCTGAGTGTAAAGGAGAAGAGCGGAACCAGGTGCGTCGAGGGATATGGAACTTTGCGGGAGTGCACAGTAAAAGCGGTTTCTGGGTTTCATCGCACTGCTTTAGGCGAGTAAGCAGTAATTTCTAGTTGGGCAGCGATTCCATAGGATTGATGACGTGTGTCCCTGAGCGGCATAGGAAAACCACCGTTTAAAGTGCGCCATTGCACATTATAGTTCGTACCAAGACGCCGAGCGATATTGTGATGAGCCGTTGATTTGGGAAGGGGCCATCGAACAGTGATCGCACGTTGGACTTGCCCGAAGTTTAATAAAAGAGCCTGGATCATATAGACAAGATCAATGGTGTGGATTCATTGATATATAGGTGGGACCAACGGTGTAGATTCATTGCGGGAGGGAAGAGCCAAGGTTTGCCGCCGTACTCCAGGAGCCCCCGCAATAACGTCATTGGTCTATTAACCATAGAGGTGGGGTCCAGAGAAAAAGATTTATTATATGGCCATTTGTTTAAGGTTTCAAGTTAATAAAGGTATGTCGATTAATTGTGGGATTTCGTTGTAATGTTTCTGATAGTTGAAGAATGTCGTAATATAGACATGGATATATGACGTATAATGTTTGAATATGGGAAGTGGACCATATGAATTTTGATCCAGGCGCGTATTTAAAGGACGAGGATAGATATATGTATTGATATTGAGATTATGACGTAAGGGCTTGGAATTAATATCTCAAATCTCAAAGATTTGAGATATTAACATTCTCAGAATTAAGTGTTGAATTTGCCCACATAGAAGAAAGGGAGATTGTGAGATTGCCCGGATTGGAATATGGTTGGGCATGAAATATTGAATGAAATTGTACACACAACTTTGGTGAAAAGTTGAGCTAAACCTAGACTGTGGAGGTAAACCGGGGCTAAGGGAGGGCCTCACCAAATCCAGCCTGAAGGGAATATTTTAGAAGCTGCTAAGGTGAAGAGGAATCAGCATTCCATGCTGACAGAATATGAGAAAGAAAATCTCCAAGAACTTGATTGGATTTCCAGGATCCATCAAGAGGATGAGAGGCAGTTGTTGAAGATTGCCCAAGAGGAAGGAAGAGATATTGAAGCTAACTTCCAGCATGTTGAAGATATAAAACAAACACAGGAGAATTGGCTGAGTTGTTTGCTGAGAGAAATTGAAGAAGAGAAAGGGATTGCAGACCCTGGAGCAAGGATGCCTGAGGCTGTGAAGAAGAAAGGAGTAGATACTAGATTGCAGAATCTAATTCTGTTTACTAGTATGCTGGAGAAGTATGTTACTGCTGGTGGGAAATCAAGTAGTGGATTGTTTTCTGAGAATGAAATTGTAGATGATGAACAAAAGAAAAGTGTTGCAGAGGGACAGGAAGGGGAGGCAGCAACACCCATGGTGGCAGCAGATGCAACATGGAGGATGACACCTCCAGAAGTAGTAAACATGTTGATAGCATGTGAGGTTGGAAGCAGTAGCAGAGGGAAAGATAGTTTCCAGCCTGAGGATAAGATGGACATGGATATTGAGCACACTAGAAGACTGATGATGAGAGTGACGCAGGAGCAGCAGACAGCAGCAAGAATGTAGGAGAGTCTCAGTAGGAGAAAGACAATGGTAGATAGTGAAAGCATAGCTGGGGGCAGATTACAAAACAAAGTCTGGAAGCCTGGAGAAGGTCAGTTGAAGAATGATGCAGCTGATGGACAACAACAATACCAAGTAGGGGATCCTAGAGGTAGAGACGAAGAGCACATGATCAGGAGACCATGAAAATTTTGAAGCTTGGGAGTCTGATGCAGGGGCATTAGGCTCAAAAGTTCCTTGTACATAAAGTAGACATAGGGGGTCCCATGTTCTTATATATTATTGTAAATATTAATATTTTGAGTATTTTGGTAGGGAATTGTAATTATCCTCAAGTCACTTTGAGAACATGAGAAGTTGGTGGAGATAGGAATACGAAGAGTCAGTTCAGGATTAATTCAGTTATTGAGTCTAGATTCAGGAATTGGAATACTAAGATTTGCTAAACTATTTGTATAAATGTAACACTGAAGAGGTTAGATGGGAGCCCGAGAGAGAATGGAGAGAGAGAGCTAGAGAGAGGTAGAGAACCTCTTCAGCAACAGAATAGGAGAATAATGGCCACCGAATTGAATATCTGGACTGTCATGAAGTTGTAAGAATTTTTTTTTGAGATTTATCACCTGTATATGTATGTATATGTATAAACCTGTTTATGAAGAATTGTTTATAAATCCCATGTGTGGTTTTATGTCTTCCTAGTCGAATTGTATGAGGAAATTATCTCAGTGTAACTGTGAAATTTTTGGTTTAATTCTGTGTGAAGAATGCCTGTATCTCCGTGAGCTGGATGTAATTAAGACCCTGCGATTTAATTAAGAATCTGTCTACGCGATCAGTGATGAGAATGTGTGGTAAAACCCTGTGTTAATACCACTAGCAATATATGGATTCATCCCAAGGAACAGTTGTATAATGCACGGGAAGAGCCATGCTGAGGTTGATTAGTTGTGTGGACTCCACTGTAAGAAGAATAGACTGTTTGAACCAAGGTCGGAACCCTGAGTCGGGTTAAATAGATGAAAAGAAACTTTTTATATATAATGGGCGGAACCTGAGTGTAAAGGAGAAGAGTGGAACTAGGTGCGTCGAGGGAGATGGAAGTGCACAGTAAAAGCGGTTTCCCGGTTTCATCGCACTGCTTTAGGTGAGTAAGCTGTAATTTCAGGTTGGGCAGCGATTCTATAGGATTGATGACGCGTGTCCCTGAGCGGCATAGGAAAACCACCGTTTAAAGTGCGCTATCGCACATTATAGTTTGTACCAAGACGCCGAGCGATATTGTGATGAACCGTTGATTTGGGAAGGGGCCATCGAACGGTGATCGCACACTAGACTTGCCCGAAGTTTAATAAAAGAGGCCGGATCATATAGACAAGATCAAAGGTGTGGATTCATTGATATATAGGTGGGACCAACGATGTAGATTCATTGCGGGAGGGATGAGCCAAGGTTTGCCGCCGTACTCCGGGAGCCCCCGCAATGACTTCATTGGTCTATTAACCGTAGAGGTGGGGTCCAGAGAAAAAGATTTATTATACGGTCATTTTTTTAAGGTTTCAAGTTAATAAAGGTATGACGATTAACTTTGGGATTTCGTTGTAATGTTTTCGATAGTTGAAGAACGTCGTAATATAGACATGGATATATCACGTATAATGTTTGAATATGGGAAGTGGGCCATATGAATTCTGATCTAGGCGCGTAGTTAAAGGATGAGGATAGATATATGTATTGATATTGATAGTATGATGTAAGGGCTTGGAATTAATATCTCAAATCTCAAATATTTGAGATATTAACACTCTCAGAATTAAGTGTTGAATTTTCCTGCATAGAAGAAAGGGAGATTGTGAGATTGCCCGGATTGGAATATGGTTGGGCATGAAATATTGAATGCAATTTTACACACAGATTTGGTGAAAATTTGAGCTAAACCTGGACTATGGAGGTAAACCGGGGCTAAGGGAGGGCCTCGCTATCAAGGACACTTGGGATTTTTAAAAACTTACCACAGGGTGAAGAAAGAATTTTTTTGGGATGGCCTTAAATCTGATATTCATAAATTTGTTGCAGAATGTTTGGTTTGCCAGCAGAATAAAGTTGAGACAATTAAGACCCCGGGACTTCTACAACCTTTATCCATTCCAATTCAATGTTGGGAGGAGATTTCAATGGATTTTATCACAGGTTTACCTAAGTCCGAAGGAAAGAGTGTCATCATGGTGGTAGTTGATAGACTTACCAAGTATGCACACTTTTGTGCATTATCTCATCCATTTAAAGCAAGTACGATTGCTACTACATTTATGGACAGAATTCAAAAGCTACATGGAAGCCCAAGGGTTATTGTGAGCGACAGAGATCCCATTTTTACTGGAAATTTTTGGACGGAGTTATTTTCTTGTTTGGGTACTCAATTAGCTCATAGCTCATCTTATCATCCTCAATCTGATGGTCAAACTGAGATAGTAAATAAATGTTTGGAAGGGTATCTTCGTTGTTTTGTATCTGATAAACAAACACAATGGGTCAAGTGGTTACCTCTTGCTGAATGGTGGTATAACACTTCCTTCCATACTGCAGCAAAAATGACCCAATTTATGGCACTTTATGGATATCATCCACCATCCATCACATCATCTTTAAGGGAAAATTCGAAGGTTCAAGCAGTGGAAGATCACATCGAGCATCAGCAAGAAGTTCTCCAACTCTTAAAGGATAACCTGAATTTGGCACAAAACCGAATGAAACAATAGGCAGATCAACATCGCAGCAAGAGAAGTTTTGATGTAGGAGATTGGGTATTTTTACGGCTACAACCATACAAACAAATGTCCCTCAAGCAAGCTAAGAAGGATAATAAATTATCACCAAAGTACTATGGTCCTTACAAGGTGTTGCAAAAGATTGGTTCTATGGCATACAAATTGGAGCTTCCTGCATCTTCGGGAGTACATCCAGTTTTCCATGTTTCATGCTTAAAGAAGGTTATAGGTGAAAATCTTCCAGTTCAAACAATATTGCGAGAACTTGATGAGGAAGGAAAAATCATATTGGAACCTGAAGCGGTCATGGAAACAAGAACTCGACAGCTACGGAATCGATCAATTTCAGAGTATCTCATCAAGTGGAAGAACTTACCCACTGAAGATTCTACATGGGAGGATGATAATTTTATACAGAAGCACCCAAAGCTACTCAAGCGTTGATGACAACACTTTTTTGAAGAAGAGGGCCATGTTAGATCCCTATATTACTAGTATAGTCCCTTATTGTTGTTAGTGTAACCCCCTTATTTTTATTATTGTACCCTTGTAACCCCCATATTGTTATTATTGTGCCCTTAAATTATTATTGTTAGGTTGGCTAGGATTACATTGTGGCCCACTAGGATTACATTATGGCCCCATGGACTCCTATTTATAGAAAGGATGTTTTTTAAATTGTATCATCCAAGAATTGTTCATTTATGTAATGTATTGGAGGTTTCCCCCTTGAAGTGGCTTATTTCTAAGGCGTTGATATCTCTTTTCTTCTATAGAGCTGGTTACACAACACCTAACTTGGAAGTCAATTCAAACATCATGTGGTTGTGAAAATGCTTCCCATGATCTATAACTATAGCCTGTGGGACCCCAAACCGTGTAATAACGTGGTTGAAGAAAAATAATGCAGTTGTCTATCATGTGTTGTTGAATGTAGGCATTGCTTCGGCCCATTTGGTAAAATAGTCGACTGCGAAAATAATATAACAATGCCCCCCGAACGAACGAGGGTTACAGGTCATGAAGTCAATACCCCATTTCGTAAATGGTCTAGCAAATAAAACAGGATGCATTGGAATTGGCGGTTTGCGGATCATACGATAAAAAATCTGGCATCTTACGATAAAAAATCTGGCACACATGACAACTTCTAATCACGAGGATGCAGTCTCAAAAAATAGTAGGCTAAAATTAACCAGCGTGGAGTATCTTCTGTGCGGTAGCATATCCAGATAAATTTCCACCACAAGCCCCAGCATGAAAATAATTTAACACTTTTTCAACCTCCTCATGAGTGAGGCACATCCTTACAATGGTATCGATACCATGATGATAAAGTGTATCGTCGGTGATCAAATAATATTTGGCTTGGTATAAAATACGTCATTGTTCAGAGCGAGAGGCATTAGGTCAAAAAGTTTGGGTTTGGAGATAAATGATGAAATATCCATACCAAGGATCAGATGATCCAATCAGAAATAGAGACTCATTAGGAATCGATGGTTCCGACATAGTTGCAGTACTATCAGAGGGAAGGGCACATAGAAGCTTAGCCAAAACTTAAGACTTCTCTGACTTGGATTTGATAAATTCCAAATAAAATTCTTGCAAAATGACAATCCATTTTGAATATTTTTCCCCAGAAATTGAGGTGATAAGATATAAGTCACGGGTTGCAATCCGAAACTATTGTTTTTTTTCGGAGCTGGATATAATGGTGAAATATTTGGACAGCTTGAACAGCTGCCAAGGCAAGATTTTATAAATATGAGTACTTAAATTCCACATCATTGAGATTATGACTCAAATAGTAGATCATATGTTCAATTCTGTCTTATACTTGGACCAATACCATAGCAATGGTTGTTTTGGCTGCGGTGATATATAGGAAATAATCATTTTGATAATTAGGGGGATACATTAATGACGCTCGGACAAGTGTGTCCTTGAAAACATCAAAAGAAGCTTGGGCAACTTGGTCCCAATGGAAGGGAACCCCATTTTTCAAGAGTTGAGTAAATCCTTTAGCCATTTCGGTGTAATTTGTAATGAACCTCCTTAGGAATTTAGCCTTTCCTTGAAGTTTCTGTATCTGAAGTAAGTTTGATGGCGCAGGAAAATCAAGGATGGCTTGAACCTTCAAAGGGTCGATTCAAATTCCTTATTTTTATACTACGAAACCAAGTAAACGACCAGAAGCAACACAAAATAGACATTTATGTGGATTGAGGCGTATTTTTTAGTGTCGAAAATGTAAGAAAATGGCTCTCAAATGCATTGGGTGATCAGTCTGATTTCGTGAATGCATTGGTAAATCATCTAGATATGGTTGAAAAATGTGCTTGATGTCATTGAAAGCATAATCCATTTCTCTCTAAGAAGTTTCCCCAGCGTTCTTTAAACCAAACGGAAGTTTCCTATAAGCAAATGTGCCCTAGGGACAAATTAATGTTGTCTTATGTTGATCATCTGGGCAGATATTGATTTTATTGTAGCCGGAAAATCCATCCATGAATGAAAATATTTCACATCCAGCACAATCATCAATAATCTGGTCGATAAAGGGAGTAGGATAGTTGTCTTTTGGACAAGCATGATTAACATCCCGATCGACACACACTCTAATGGTTCCTTTCTTTTTCATGATAGGAACGATAGTGGAAACCCACTTAGTTAGCGGAATAGGCTAAATGAAACCAACATGCAAAAAAATTTCAACTTATTCTTTGATGGCAGCAGATTTCTTTGGATGAATAGGATGAAGGTGTTGACACATTGGTTTGACTTCAGGATACATATTAATAGTGTGTTCAACTATACTAGTATCTATGCATGGTATTTCCTTGTAAGACCAAGAAAATACATCACAAAATTCATGAAAGAGAGAGCGATATAATTCGAGTTCTGATGGAGAACAAGGTGCACCGACATGAATATTCTCTACAATTCCAGGTTTGGTCGCAATATTGATAGAAATCATTTCATCAATATTTGAAAGATTTCGCTCAGAATCGATTACATTAATGGGAAAAGAATTCGAAAAGAAATTTTTGATGGATGGGTGATATAGTTCACTAAGATTATTTTCTTCATAATCAGGAAGATGGGAACGATAATGATAATATTCCCATGGTTCTCCTTCTGACATCATGGCTTCCAAAATATTCTCAACTGTCAAGAACGTTGAGGAAAATGGATCAGATGGAGTACCAAAATCTAAGGAACGATCAACCCAAACACTCGGCGACATTGATTTCATATTTTATGTTGAAGCCAAATAGATTGATTGCTATGCTATCTCAATAGGGCTGGGCGACAGAAACTCATCAAACGTAGAAATATCAGAATCACCTGTACTCTCCCTTAAGCCAGATAGAGTGGAAGAGATCATGTAGCAGGTCTCTATACTTGCAATTTCTACCAACGTCGCGAGAAGCGGTAATGCAATGGTTCCCATGAGGGTGGAACCCTTTAAGAGTCCTACACCAATGTTCTCAAGTTATATTTGGAGTAAGTGAATGAAAAGAACGCTTCCAGTTACCTGCAAAGTAGAGGCAAATAAGGATATTTGATTAATGACTGTAATTGTACCTTTATGTGGAAAGGAAATCATTCTAAAATATGTAGAAACAATAGCAATCATCGCATATACCCATGGCATTCCAAGTAAAATATTATATTCAAGGGGTCCGTCAACAACCTCAACATAAATATTCACTATTTTTCCCCCTATTTCAACGTGTAGGTTATTAATAATACCACAAGGTTTATATGTACATTCATCAAATTCCTTCAACATCGTTGATGATTGTGATAATCGTGGCGAGCCAAGTGACTTCCAACATTTTAGAGACATAATGCATGTAGATGCTCCCTCATCAATAATAGTGCGATGAACAAGGTGATTGAGAACATTTACTTGTATGGAGAATGCCAATTCTACTGGTAGTTGCGGCACATAGCCCGTATGATTAAAGACGACAAGATTAGAATTAGTTGGATCAATTCCACAAATAGCTGACAATAAAGCCTGTTTTTGGGAGGGACAATTTTTTAATACCTCAAGAGAAGACATAGCTGAAGGGGATTGAGCCAAATATTCAACTATATTATAATTTTGTGCAGCTCTTGCTCGAGGATTATATGTCGATTTATGAATTACTCCCTTTGGAGGCTTGATTGTCAATTTAGGAATAGAAGTAGGCGTTACTGATTTTGTAGATGGATTCGTTATCGAGGTAGTAGGTTTATCAGTGGCTTTACTACTATAATCTTTATTATGCATTGACACCAAAATATATGTTGAAGGTTTTGTGGCAGATAACATTAACACTTGGGAACTAGGAGCTAGATCCATAGCGACCATGTTTGTGTCCAGATTTGGAAATGGGTCTATCAACACAGCTGACACATGGGAAGTCTTGATGATTTTTGATAATTTAGCACGATGAGGAAAATCCCTAAATTTTTTTTCCTCATTACAGATTATGCATGGATAACGAGGTTTCTGAGGTCCAGATGATTGATCAGATGATCTTTCCTGTGGGTTAGAAGTTTTATTTTTATTTGATTTCCCCTTTTTCTTACTTCCTGGTTTCTTTTCACCTTTTCCTTTGTCAAATGACATGGCATTAATTTCGAAAGTAGGAGCAGGGTCAGATGCAATAGTGTGTTGTGTGCTTGCAGTGCCTATCAAGCCGTCTCTGGCATGAGAGTCCTTTAATTGAGGAGGAACATTAAAATTAGATCTCGGTGCATTAAGAATTTTTTGATAGAGCATGCCATACTGAGTATAAATCAAACTCTAAATATTGGGCACGAGTGATAAATTTCTCTTCTGTGACGACGCCACCCTTAGCCACATCCTCAGTTATAGATGGTAACAGGGACTTAATGAACCATTCAGCAAGGAGTTGATCCAGAACAAAGGTCTTAACCATTCGACGACGACGATGCCACTCATGAATATGATCAGAGATGTGAGTAGCATTTATCTATTTGAAATTAGTCAAGGGCTCTGTTCCATTTTCATATCTGATGGGTAACTAGAAATGAGTCAAAAAGACAGTAGCTAGGGATGTGAAATTATCAAAAGAAGCTCTAGGTAATTCAATGTACCATTTGGTAGCCAGACATGTGAGCATACGCTGGAAAAGACGTAGTCGAACAGAATCATCATTCAAGGATTTTGATGAACACCATAAATGATAAGTCATAACATGAGTCGATGGATCTTCTCCAGGGTTTCCATTGAACTTAGGAATATCCGAGGGCAATTTGTGAGGTATCATTGGCCACCAAGGAGAATATTTGATTGGATCATTGGTTAACTGATTTAAATCTGGTAACTCTAAAGTTGCAACAAAAGGAAACTATCTATTAAGGTTAGTTTGAGCATAGCCATGCTAAGATGGAATTTCTTGAGCAACAAGCCTTTGAGCACCAACATAAGGAATCTGCTGCTGGTAAACTCGATAGGGGTTGTTTGGCATAGAAAACGCTTGAGGATTCTATTGACCAAAACCTGGATATGATACTTGTTGAAAATAAGTTTGAGGCATTTGCACTTGAGGTTTCCAAGGGGTCTGTCCACCAATGTTATAACCCAAATTAACATTACTTGGATTTGGTTGATATGTATAACTAGGTTGCGTTTGTGACATCACTTAAAATGGTAAACCAGCTTGTGAATAAATGATTCTGGATACAGGTTTTTGTAAGTTAACCAAAGGATTTGGAGTCTGTGGACCCAACATTTGATGGTATTGAGTTGAAGGACCCGATTGATGAGGTTGATGTACAATTTTGATTCTGTAACAGGGGTAAAGATGTATTAACAAGTGGTAATGAAGTGGGTGTAACAGGTTGAATTGGTTGATATGAGTGTACAACCATTTGTGGTTGGATAGGAAGAGTGGGTTGCCATTGACAAACATTCCTTTCAACATTAGATTAACCAAAAAGTGATGGAGTACTGTCATTTTGGGTGACCAAGGGTTGCCCCCAGCATGAGGAGGATAATAAGATGGAAAATATTTCTCTCCAAATGCTGGGAGTCCAGTTGATATGGTACTTGAAGGAATAGACTCAGAAGGACTGGCTTGATATTGCCCTAATGATGTGTATAATGAACCAAGTCGTTTAGTACTTACGATAGGATTACCAGTTAAAATACTGGAGGATGGCA
The DNA here is from genome assembly GCA_034641835.2 of Pinus albicaulis. NCBI lineage: Eukaryota > Viridiplantae > Streptophyta > Pinopsida > Pinales > Pinaceae > Pinus > Pinus albicaulis. Next base: position 6,368,112 of record MU968317.1, read on the forward strand.
TTGGTAAAGTACATGGATTTTAAGATGCACTAGAGAAAATTCCAAATAATGATTTGTAAATTGATGGGACCATAGGGCCACCATGAAAATATGACTCTAGTGAAGTTGTGAACATCGATGGCGTAGCGAGGGCAGGAGCTGACTTAATTGAAACAACTGGCCCAACTGAAGATGTTGGTTCAGTCATGGTTGCTTGACCAAAGGTATACCATTTTGAATCGACAGGAATTTGAAAAGGAGCAGGATCAACAAAGGTAGAGGATTTCGATTGAGAAAAATACTTATATAGGTAAAGGTCCTCCCCAAAATGGGTTGGAGTTAAAGGTGTATTGTCTTGTGGGATTTCTTCAATCGCAATTAAACTAGGTGGAAGTATTTCACCATTAGGCCCAAAGTATATTTTAGGCGGTTGACTGTGTGATATGGGAGATTCAATAGCTACAAAACTTTGTGGGATGACCAAGGTAGGAAAAACTTTCGGTTGTTCGACTTCAGGATTCAGATGTTACAGAAGAGAAGAGACAGGATTTGGATCAATTTGTGGTTGAACAACGTTGGGTCCAGGAGGTATGGTTTCACTGATTGGATGGATCGTGACCATGGGTAGCTGTGAAGACTCCGTTTTGACAACAGTAGATAAACGGGGATGTGTAGAAACAACTTGAGCTAACTCTGGTTTATGGGAAAATGATGTTTCACCAGAGGTACGAATTGTATTTGATTTCGTAGATCATGATCACCTTCGCCTACTAGAATTAACTTCTGGTCGTAAAGGTGCTTTTAACGCAAGTCTACGTGAACGATGGGGGAAGGATTTTATTATTCCATGATTACTGATTTATTTTAACCAAAAAAAAAATAAACAAAATAAAAGGGTAATTCTAGGCAAAAGGGTTTACCAAGAAACTGTGAACTGCAGAATACCTCCTGGCGAACCAAGAAGTACGAGCATGCAATCTCCCTGAATGTTGTGTTTAGTGTATCACAATTTACAAGGAAACTAACTCGGTTCACCATGGATGGATAGCACCTAAAAGTTGTCCTACCAAATATACCCAAAGGTACGTGGAGGTCCAAGTCTGTATTAGCATTTTCTGATGCGAAACCGCTCAGTGAGAGCACCCCTTTATACTTATCGTACTGTAACACCGCCCAATATACCCAAAAGTACATGGATGAGCTATGATATACTTACGTACATGGAGTGAGGTATCACTCTCGGAATGTATCACAGACAAGTTAACGACAACTGCTATGTTTTACGACGACGGATCACGTCTCTAGCATAGACCTTATAAATGTTATCGTTATGGTTCCAATGTTTTGTTAGGTAAATTGAGATAAATTTTATGTTGATCTTGCTTAACAATTTTCCTTTCAAAATTTCACCGCAATGATGTATTGGAAAATTCCTAAAATGCAACTAAGAATGATAAGCAATCTTTCACTTTTAGTTTCTTCAATGAAAATCCTAGCTACTAGAGGGAAAGAGAAATCAATTTGTGAGCAAAAAAATTAGAAAACACAAAATAAATGTAGATTTCCTTATTGTTTCTTTTGCAAAACACACAAAATCCTACATGCAAATGCATATTTTTATTTTCAGTTCCTTTAATGTTATGAATGCAGAAAAGAAACTAAGTGCACTAAATCAACAAATCAAATGTTTTTTACTTTCGAGAAATGAGGAATACAAACAAAAATTTCTCTTTTGAAGGAAAAATGAGGAATTTAACAACAATTTCTCCTATCAGGAAATGAAGAATTTATGACAATTTCCTATTTCAAAAGCAAATGAGCTTAATGTGACAATAAAAATACTTTGAAATAAACTTGCCAATGATAAAAAAAAATTATTTAAACAAACATTGAACACATTTTGTTTCAAAGGAGGAAGAAATATATATATTCACTGGTCAATATGAGGTTCAAACATTTCAAAAAACAATAGAAAACAAATTGAATCAATTTGCAAAGAAAAATTCAAGGAAATCTGGATGGTTTCAGGAGTCAACGCAGTCTCTAAGGGGAGACAGTGCTCTGCAACATAAACCTGAAAGGGAGACAGTGCTCTACAAAGCATTGTGTCTTGTCCAAGAGTGCATTGGGCGTAGTGTATAAGGAAAAACACCATTGTTTAACACACTTATTTTGCAAATTAATACTTCAAAAATTTTGATCTTTGTAAATAACAACTACTGGGTGGATAAACAAAGAAAATCAGAGGCTAAAACACCTAGATCTAAGAGAAATTGTCCCCAGCGGAGCCACCAATTTTTTGGACAGAATTATAAATTATAGATAAAACATGCTTCCCTAGACAGGTGATATTCTAGAACAACATATTAAATACTATACGACTACTTCTCCTAACTCAAAACAGACACACAGAAAGGATTAGAGGCTTACTTGTAATCCAAGTGCTTCTAAATGGCTCCTTCTGTCGCTTCCGTTATAGCTTCAAATTCAAGCGATTTGTAGGCAAAATGCTTCATGCAAGAAAGAACACTAAAACAAAAGAATATAGAAATAATACAGATGTCTATTCGAGTTAGTTAGCTAAATCATTAAAGCATAAACCATATACATCAACTAAGATATTACAATATGGAAAATCAAATCCAATAAAGATGCATATAGGGAAAAGTAATTTGTATTCTTTATTGATGATAGAAGGAGAAGTTACAACCCAATGACTGATTTGAAGTGACCATCTCCACCAATGATCCTCAACCTCATCACAAGATAAATCTCTCTAGCATCTGTTACACAAATCGAACTCTCAATTGAAAATCCACCAGCATTTCTCTACTCAAATTCTTCCTTACCAAGCACTCAGATCTGTGCTCAATTTATAGAGGAGCTGAAGGTTGTTTTGAAATCAGTGACTTTCCAATAATAGGAAAGACATGTTCCCAATATTGCAGATGTAAAATGGAAATTTGGATTCGAATCTTGACACATGTGAAGTCTTCTAGAAGGCACTGGCCAAGTGGAGATTCTGGAACAATGAGAATTTCGCTCCCAATGTGACCAACGCACCCATAGATGTCTGGAAGTGCTTTACAGAGCAGCCTTGCATGGGCTACCTACATATGAAACACACTTATTCCCCTTATAGGTAGCGTTGGTGAGCTCTCATATGCTATATAATAAAGTTCAAACCTTGGAAACCTTTGCTTGATGAAAGTCATGCTTGATTTTCTGGTTCTTGTCTTAGGTCATGTAGCAACTGAAATGATAGGGAATGATAGACCCTTAGTCATTGGTCCTAGAGATGATGCCCAATTAACCAGGTCATTGGGAATGATTCCCAAATTGACATATAACACTAGGGAGAGTGGTTTTGAGGTCTATTTGATGTATTTTCTTAGTCATTGTAATGGTTGGACTTGGAGCTTTGGCATCTCAATATACATTTGTATCAGTTTGGCTTGGAAATTAATGATAATTTTGCAACTATTTCTTTGCGATCCATGTGGTATGTAGTTTTTGACATAGTTTATTCTTTGTGATCATTTATATGAATGTATTTTAGCTCATAAACCATTTTCATGTCTATGATATGCTTAATTTCAAGTTAAAAGGAAGAATTCATGTTTCATGCTCTATTTTGGGAAATTTAGCATAATTTGTTTATTTTTGTCAGTTTAGGGAGAATTCATATTTTATACTCTTTCTAAATCCTCACCAGTCTCTTCACCTCACCATAATCATATTCTAATTTCAAACCTTCTACCTACCTTGCCCCTCAGAACCCCTGCAAATTTTGACCTAATTTCCTTGCCCTAGTTGTTTGAATCCTCCTAATCCAGCAAACCCTATACAATCAAAATCAAAACCCTGAGCTACTATACCTAGCCTAAAATAGTCTTTTCTTAGTCATATTTCATGTGATCTATACGAAGAGAGCCCTCTCCTAGCCTAGTAGGGCTAGCTACTTGGCTAAGCATGGTTTGAGGTTACCTCGGGATTGCCTCTCTCAGCCTAAGGTTAAATCTGAGTGATAACAAGCCCAATCAGAATCATTCAAACAAATAAAAAATGGAGATTCTCTTTCACTATAATGAATCCCGAACTGAAATATTCCTCGAATATATCAAAATATTCTTTTAGCTGCTTTATAGTGACTTTCATGAGGTTGGTGCATAAATCGAGTGACAAGACCAACAGAAAAGGAAAGGTCAGGATGGGTATGGGTTAGATACATAATTTTACCAACAAGTTGACGGTATAAGGTAGCATCAACTTCAGGGGTAGTACAAGTGACTGAAATTTTGACTCCAGACTGAAAGGGAGAAGGGGCTGGCTTAGAGTCTTCCATGTGAAAGTGGTGTAGAATATCACAGGCATACTTGGACTGAGAGAGGGTAATACCTTCTTTGGATTGAAAAGTTAAAGACCAAGGAAAAAATGAAAGTTTCCTAAGTTTGTAATTTCAAACCTCTTTGCGAGGCTAGAATTCATATGGTTTTTATGGTTGGGATAACTACTAGCAAGGATAAGATCATCAACATAAAGAAGAAGGATGGTGAAGGACTTACCCACTTTCTTGGTGTAGACAGTGTTGTCAGAATGGCACCTAGAAAAGTCATTATCTAAGAGAAATATATCCATTTTGGCATACCAAGCCCGAGTAGCACTTTTGAGACCATAGAGAGACTTCTTAAGGTGACAAACAAGGCTAGAGTCATTTTGGATAAAGCCAAGGGGGTTGTTCCATGTAGATTTCTTCATGCAAATCTCCATGTAAGAAGGCATATTTTAACATCCATCTGATGGACTTCCCATTTAAAGGAGAAATCAAGGGAAAGAACAAGGTGGATAGAATTCATTTTGGCAATAGGGGAGAAGGTTTCAGTATAGTCAATGCCTTCAACTTGTGAAGATCATTTTGTAACAAGACGAGGTTTATCTCTATCCACTTTTCCATCTGGTCCAAACTTTGTTTTGTAAACCCATCTTCATATAACAAGTTTTTTTCCTTTTGGAAGAGGAACAAGATCCCAAGTATCATTCACCAATAAGGAATGATATTCTTCATTCATAGCTTCATCCCAATCTAGATGACCAGAATCTTGTTCAAAGGTGACTGGATCAGGATTTTTTGGAACTTGAGCCAATAAGGAAGAGGCTCTTTGGAATTGAGAACGTGTATGTCATTGATCTGCAGGGTCACCTGCAAGAGAACCTGCTACATCCAGAGTAGAGCAGACCCATCTTGGAAGATGCAGAGCTGAAGGAACAACTTCAAGAGGTGGAGGAGTATTTTCATGCTCACTGCCATCATCTGAACTAGAAGGAATGTTATCAAAAATAGAAGAGATAGAGAGAGGTGGCACATATGTCGAATCAAGCTCGCAGGCCAAAGGTGGTACACTCGCCAAACTAGGCTCGTAGGCCGATATATTTTCATCAAATTTTACATCTCTTCTAATGATTATATTTTTTGATTTTGGTTGAAGAAGTGTATATCCTTTGACATCTTCAGAATATCCAACAAAAATGCATTTTTCACTCTTATGTTCTAAGGCTTTATGTTTCGCATCTAGAATATGGGCCCAAGCATCACTTCCAAAAACACGAAAGTGACTTGCATCTGGTTTGATTGAGCTCCAAGCTTCTTCTAGTGTTATATTATTTAAAACCTTAGTAGGATTGCAATTTACTATGCAATTTTCACAGTTAATTGCTTCTACCCAAAAAATTGAGACCAAGTCCTTTAGATTGAAGCATACAATGAGAAATTTCTTTTAAGGTGTGATTCTTCCGTTCAGCTACACCATTTTTTTGTGGCATATATGGAACAATATGTTGCAATTGAATGCCATGCTCAATGAAAAAGTTGATAAAATTTTTGTTAACATATTCTCCTCCATTGTCTGATCTTAACTTAAGAATTGGATATCCAGATTGTTTCTCAACAAAGGCCTTAAAGGCCAAGAACATGTTAAAAAATTTAATCTTGAGTTTTAAGAAGTATACCCAAGTGCACCGGGAAAAATAATCAATGAATGTTAAGAATTACTTGCAAGCAGAGAAAGAAACAACAAGAAGTGGACCACATAAGTCACTTTGCACAAGCTGCAAAGGGGTTGAAGCGTGCCAAGAGGAATTTTTTTCAAAACTATCTCGATGATGTTTTCCGAGTACACATCCAGAACAAACACCATCTCGGCAAGATACCATAAGAAAACCTGTCACCATATTTTCCTTACATTGAGTTTGAAGAGAGCGATAGTTTAAGTGACCAAATCACTCATGCCAAATTTTTCTCACTTCATCATTATGAGAAACAAAAACGGAGGGAAGACATGATGACCCAAAGTTTTCAAACTTATACAACCTTTTGGAATGATCAACAATGCCAGTAGCTAAAATATGTGTAGGATCTTTTAGGTCCTTGATTACAAAATCATGAGGTGAGAATTATACTATTTTCCCTTCACCCGAATGAGTTATCTGACAAATAGATAAAAGGTTACATGACAAGGTAGGAACACATAGTACATCATTAAATTGGCCATTACCCAGATGAATGGTTCCAGATCCTTCAACACTAAGAGATCTATCATTGCCAGTATAAATATGTTTGGTGTTACAATCATTTAAAGAAGAAAACATGTCTTTATTTTTTGCCATGTGGTAAGAAGCTCCAAAATCAATGAGGCACTCATGAGAATGAGAAAAAGAAGATAAATTTAATGCATAACCAAGGCTTGATGGTTGACAACCACAAGCAGAAAGTGCCATTCTTGGAGATGAAGGTGAAGATTTCTCCAAATTGATGTTGTGCTTCTTCATTGTTGCTTCTAAGGCTTCCATATTTTTAAAACATTTGGACTCTATATGGCCATCATGATTACAAAATTTGCAATGTCTATCTATCTTCTTCCCTTTGTTTTTATTTGCCTTAACATTTTGGTGAGTTGATTTTTCAGTTTGCGGATGAAATTGCATAAGATCCTTGTTTGATTTAGCACCATACTTTTTAGGATACTACTTCTTGGTATTCCTTTGATATGGTTGTTGTTGGGCTGCTAAGGCTTTCTTAGAAGCGTTTCCAGAAGTGATAAGACCAAGGTGTAAGAGTTTTTCTTGTTCTCTTATCAAATAATCACAAAAGGCATCAAAAGAGGGGTTCTTGTAGGTGGTTCCCAAAGAAATTATGGCTTCTCCAGTGGAATGGAAGGTGGAAACAAATACAGAGTATGTAGGGCCAATCTTAGGAAAAATGGAATAGATGAGGCTACCATCGTCCTTTTTGATCTTACGACCTTCTAAAAGAAGTCTAAGGGTCTTGAATTTGGAAAAAAAATATTCAATAGAGGAGAAATTATTGGGGTCCAAAGTAAGAAATCATTTTCAAGTTGGTGGTCCCTGATTTGATTTTGAATGCAAAAAATAGTATTTAGCTTTTTCAAGGCTTCATCAAGGGTGTCAATTTGAAGGATATGAAATCGAAGATCTTGAGCATTGGAAATTCCTATCAACCCTCTTGCTTGATCTTTTTTATCTTCCCATTTGGCGACTTTATCATCATTTTAAGGTTTAGTTTCTTGTCCTGTGGCTATTCTATAAATCCCTTTACTTCTAAGTATATCTACCATGTGAGGTAGCCATTGGAAATAATTGGTGCTGTTAAGAATAATCGGGCATGCACTTTCCAGTTTTTTACAAAAACTGAAGCTGAAAAAGGTTGAAAATAACTGCTCCAATGGAAAGATATTGAAAACTTAGGCTGATTAAAAAAACGGCTCGAAAAAATACTTCCGGATGAAGAAGTTAAGCCTTTTTCAAAACAACTGAGTTGTAGATGCCGAATAGTTACAAGAACAGTTTGACATTTGCATTAGGGGAATTTTGAGGTCTAAAATGGGCCTCATAAGAAAAATGTACAACAAAAATAAAATTTATAACAACCAATAGGATTCAAGATGATGATGTCAACCATGGGGGATGATTCACCAGTTTTTAAATAAAAGGGTAAAAATATTAAAAAATAATAAAATAATGAAACTACATTTCAGCTCGTATTTATCTCTGTAAGTTTTACTCAAATTTCGAGTAGAATTACTGCGGAATGCGAAATTTAATTCCTCATCAAGGAGCACCCATGTTGCATACTTTCGATGAACTCTACTACACGAAAAATGAAATACATAAAAAACGTGATTGTAATAACGTTTTTATGTATTTCATTTTCGTGGTAAGACCCATCAAGTATGCAACATGGGTACTCTGGATGGGAATTAAATTTCGCATCAAGCAGTACTTTCCAATCGAAAATTTTGGTATAAAACTTTGGATAAGTTGTGAGTTGAGAAGTAGTTTTTCCATTTTCCCTCTAAAATTTGATGATGTCATCAAATCTCATTTGATTTTTTCCACTATTATTTTATAATTTCCTTAGGAGGCCCATTTTAGACCTCAAAATTCCCCTAATGGATGATGAATTTCAACTTTTAAAAAAAAAATCCCGCCCCTTTAACAATTTTTTTTTTACAAAAGAAGCTTGAGAAAGAGACTTGAACCCAAGACCTCTATTCTCATAAACTAACTTCTCACCAAGTGAGATAGTAAAAGGATTCTGTAATTGTTTGAAAGGAGGAAGGGATTTTTTTTAGTCTTTGGTGTGCATGCTTTTTCCTGCACAAAAAACACAAAAATCTGAGCCAAAAAAAAATGAAATGCAAGCCTTGCGGCACAACGTTATATTTTTGGTTAGCCTTACCAGGAACTATCTATATTTTCACTATTTTTGATTTCCTGAGATTGCACAAAGACGCTGGGAAAGAGCATATGTGGCAAAAAAAAAAAATTCTTCCTGTTTCTGATTTTCCGAGATCGCACACAACGCAAAGCAAAGAGCATATACAGAGAAGAGGGTATAGATTTGGAAAATAAATAAAACCTAAAGATCGAAATAAACAGAGGGAACCGAAATAAGAAGAACTATTAACAAATATAACTGTAAAACATATACTTTATACCTCCAGATCTAAAATAACATAGCTTGGGAAACTAGAAACCTTCTCGCATGAAACGAAAGGCATTCCTCACTATAATAGGTGCTCCATACACAACAGAGTAGTTCTCCAGGCCTGAAAATGTTTAGGAATAGTAGATCTAGAAAACGACAGTCGCATGCAGTCAAATCGGCTTCAGATTTGGATCAACAATGGATGCGGCCCTCAAAATAGCTCTGGTACCATGTCAGAGTTTACAGGGTAAGTTCCTTAGATCAAAAACCAAAGGTCACTGCTCACAAAAAAAATCATAAATCAGTACACTAGTACTATCATATGGTTAAAACACTCAAAGAGGAAAATATTCCATGGTCTGAGCCAACGTGGCCACTTCAGGAAAATTATTAGTATAAAAAGAAAGATTACATATGTTTCTCTCATAAATGGTTGCTAGAAAAATGACCCTCCATGCTATTTAAATAGATATCATGGACCAATAGGGTGTTAAGCCATGAATCAAGTGTCGTTAATACCGAGGAGAGAGTGAACTGTCAGATCACTACAAATCGTGACTGTCAGATTATAAGTTACAAATGTACATAGTAAAGAAACACACTTTACCTAACTCTGCACTAGACTAAGTTATTCTTAACTATTTCCTATCTATCGGAATATCCTAATAGAAGTGTTGTGTTGAAGCTATGGGAACCAGTGTGAAAATTGATGAAACATGGTCTGTAGTGGTTCTGAGGGTTGAAGCCTTTATTGTGGAAGTAGAAGCTTCCTGCTAGTAGAAGCTCGTGTTCTAATCTAGGGGTTGAAGCTCCCTTCCAGTAGTGGATGGTAAACGAGATTAGGGGGTTGTAGTCCCCTTCTAGTAGCAGGTGGAGAATGAGAGAAGGTGGCAGCCTTCTGCAGGTAGATGCCTACGTACTGATATGAATCTACATCAGTACAATATTGTAAGAAGTTTTTCATATAATAAATATTGAAGCTAGAGAGGACAACAACGGTGGTTTTCTCTCGAATTGGGTTTCCACGTTAAATATTTTTCATGTGTGATGATCTTGTGTGATGATTTTTTCTACTGTTAGTGCATATATTAAATGCTTAACTAACTGATGCAGACTCATATCACTATGCAGGCATCTACCTGTAGAAGGATGTAACCTTCTCCCATTCTCCAACTTCTACTGGAAGGGAGCTACAACCCACTAATCTCATTTACCAGCCACTATTGGAAGGGAGCTTCAACCCCCTGATCAGAACACCAGCCTCTACTGGTAGGAATCTTCTACTTCCACACTAAAGGCTTCAAACCTCAGAACTACTATAGACCACGTTTCATCAATTTTCACACTGGTTCCCACAACTTCAACACAACACTTCAAAAATATCAACATCAATAAAATTAACCCAAATTTCAATCAGGACAGTGAGATTACTGTAACCAAAATACAGTAATAACCCTAGATTTTAGAATCAACATGCAGAACCAGTCTCAACCCTGATCATTTATTATCTTTAAAATGCATACACTACTTTACTTGACTGAACCCGCATGTATACGCACTTTCCTTCACACCAACCTATGAATAGATCTTAGAATACTGTTTTTCAGAGTATGGTTAGTCTCAGAACTAGATCTGAGGCTTTTAGTCGGATATAGTTTCAGTATTGCGGAAACCTTAATCATTCAGTCATCATTAAACATATTTTCTCACTCATTGATTAGATTTGTACATATTCAATCTTAGCAGTACATTCAGTATTCAAGAAACCCAAATCTACATGAAGACTTCATTGAAAAACATCATAAATACAACAGCAATAAACAAATAAAATCTACAATAAGATTCAGAAAACCATGACTTCCATACGTGCCTTTTCTGAGACAAAGTCGCATATATACGCGGTTTTACCAAGATGGACTAGCGTATAGATCTGCAAATATTAATTTTACATAATATTTCAGATCTATAGACTTACCCAGATTTATTCAATTCTTGTAGATGCTGGATCTTCTTCATGCAGAAGAAGAGTGAAATTTTCTCAAAGTTCTGTGAGTTCAAGGCATTGGTGGAGAAGGAGTTGGGGAAGCAAGTGAAAGCTCTATGGAGTGATAATGGTGGTGAATACATCTCGAGCGAATTCAAAGAATTCTGTAACAAAGAAGGAATTCAAAGAGAACTCATAGCGCCTCATAACCCACAGCAGAATGGGGTTGCGGAGAGGAAGAACAGAACGATCGTGGGTGCTGCACAAGCTATGCTTGAGAGGGAGCTATACTTGCATGCAGTGAAGGAACTGCTTGTTCCGAAAGATGAGCCTCCGAATGTGGATCAGCCACAGGAGGAGATTCATGGAGTGGAGGAGTCCACTCATGCAGAACCAAACATTAGACAAGGTAGAAAGCGTACCACATAAGTTGAGAGATTGAAGCTTGATGCGGCACAGAATATAGGAGTCCCTACATCATAGCACAGACAGAGACAGTCACCTGACCGATATACTAGATACATGGCTCTTATGAGCAAGTGTATCATGACAGAGCCATCTTCTTTCGAAGAAGCAGTGAGGGAGCCCACATGGGTAGATGCCATGGTGGAGGAGTATCACTCCATTTTCAGAAACAGTGCTTGGATATTGTTCCAAGGCCGGTGGGAAAATCAGTTGTAGGATCAAGATGGATCTACAAGGTAAAGCAAGCTGCTGATGGGAGCGTCGATAAGTATAAGGAAAGATTTTTTTCCTAGGGCTTCTCATAGATTGAGGGGATTGACTATGAATAAAACTTTACACATGTCGCATGGTATTCTTCCATACGGACCATCCTTGCTCTCTCAGTGCAGATGGGTTGGCACATCCATCGGATGGATGTGAAGACTGCCTTCCTTAATGGGATCATTGAGGAAGAGGTGTACATTGAGCAGCCTGAAGTATTTGAGATCTTCATCAATGAGTCACATGTGTGGAGGCTCAAAAGAGCACTATATGGGCTGAAACAAGCACCCGGTGCTTGGTACACTCAGATCGAAAACTATTTCACTAGACTTGGCTTCACCAAGAGTGAGGCGGATGCAAACCTGTACCAAATTTTGGTTGAGGGTAATATTTTAATCATTGTAATTTATTTTGATGATTTAATACTAATAGGTGATGAGAATTTGATACACTCATGTAAGGCATATCTTGCAAAGGAGTTTGAGATGAAGGATTTGGGCATCCTTCATTATTTCCTTGGATTGGAAATATGGCAGCAGGAAGGTGAACTTTTTGTGTCTCAAGGCAAGTATGCTTGGGAGATACTAGAGAAGTTTCACATGCAAGGCTGCAAGCCTATTGACACTCCTCTTCTAGGAAATTGGAATAAATTGGATGCTACATCTGTAGAGGTAGTGGATGCCACTATTTATAGATAGTTGGTGGGTTCGCTCATGTATTTAGTCAATACAAGACCAGACATATGCTATGCAGTGAACCAAATTTCACAAGCGATGGTTAAGCCTACCAAGATCTTTTGGAAGGGAGGCAAGCATGTTTTGAGATATATCAGGGGCACATTTGAGTATGGTTTATGTTACAGATAGACGGATGAGGTGAAGTTGCATGGCTTCACGGATGCAGATTGGGTAGGAAGTCCAACAGACAGAAAGAGCACATCAGGAGGGATTTTCAGTATCGGATCTACGGCAGTTTCTTGGTACAGCAGGAAACAAAGATCCGTGGCACTCAGTTCAGCAGAAGCGGAATACATGGCAGTAAGTCAAGCTGCATGTGAGGCTATCTGGATGAGGAAGATCCTGGTTGGTTTGTTTAGTTCACATTTAAATCCCATGGTGATTCATTGTGATAATTAGAGTTGCATTAAAATCTCGATTAATCCTTTGTTTCATGATATATCTAAACATATTGATATCTGATATCATCATATCAGAGATTGTGTGCAATGGAAGATCATGTTGCTTCAGTACATTCCTATGGAGGATCAGAATGCAGATATTCTGATGAAGGCACTCACCAGGAGAAAATTCGAATACCATAGAGGTAGGATTGAGGTGAAGGATAATCCCTATCTTTTTGAGAGGGAGTGTTGATATTCAACAAGATGATGAGCTTAGTGAAAAGAGTCGCCTTCACTAAGTGGGCCTATAGGCTATTTTTTGCGCAAGACTATTTTTAGACTATGTCTATTTTTAGACATGATGATCATATTTCAGAAGTTGTAGGGTGCTATTTGTGGATGGTTGATCAAGTTGGAAAAATATATGAAATTCTATTTTTAGAATATTGGGTGCAGTCCATTTATAGATCGTTGATCTAAAAATAGATGCATGAGAATTATTATTAGCTCTTAATAATAATTAGACACGAAACAACAACATATTCTCTTGGAGCACTTCAGTTTAGTGCACAGATGTGGCACATTAGCTGACTGAGGGAATTACGCAATTCCCAAGGGTTTGCTGGAGCTAATGCATGGAGGAATCAGTTAGAACCCAAGTGGTAGAGTTATGACACAGTTGGAAGAAGTAGTTATGGAGTTGTATTTAGTTTAACTCAATTAGACTCAGTTGAGCTAGTTGTATCTAGTCTAACTGATTGATACACTAATGATGGTGGAGTGAATTAATTCACAAATAATAAATCATTAATCAACTGAACAATACAGTAGTTAACTATAGTGCATGGCATTTTCAGTGGAGACCCAGTGGAGAGGTAGGTGAAAGGGCAAGATAGACTATCTGTTGTGACTATAGTGATGCATTGATTGAATCACACACACATTGGAGTTTACAATGAGGATTACGTAGTCAAGGAAAGGGTAATTCGAATTCATTCAGAGCTATTCTTTAGCAGGGATTGTGCAGTGGAGGCAGGCTAGCAGGAGGCAAAGATCGGTGCATGGATTTGGAATATTGGTCCTGATTAGTGTATGACAATTGTACTGTACTGAGAGCTTGTGATAAGCTTTGTATGCTTTGTATGAGATTTTCATATGATCTCCATGTTACATAATATATATTTGTGGTTTTCAACTTCAGGCTTTCCCAGTTAAAAATTGTGTTATGTGCGATTGAATATTTTTTTTATGCTTCACATTAGTGTGCAATTAATTTTTCCGTAAGAGATTAACAAGTGGAATAGATTCAGTATCTTGCATAAATTTAAATAGTGTGAGATTATGTGGATATAGGACATATGCATTCTTAGTGCATATAATTTCTACAATCTACTATTACTATTTTCATGCATGTCAGTTCCAGTGGAGACTTAGTTGAGATATAGGTGAAAGGGAAGTGTAACTATCAGTTGTGATATTAGCAAGTTACTCAAGTGTAGTTAAAATAGCATAGGATTCCCATGATATTCAGTGCAGTGTAGGAAGGCTACAATTCCTTGTCAATATGGATTTCATTTCTCATGAACTGCATGAGAAGGGAAGGCTGAAGACATGCTGAGAACTATCTAAGTTTTGGCCCGATTTTTTCTGGATCAGTGGGAGACGATAGGCAGATTGCAAGAGATTCTTGTGAGAATAATTTCATTGTAATTGTTTCATGATTCCTTGTGGAATGTACAATATATGATAGAGGGGGTTTGAGTATTAAGCTTTCCCCTGGAATATCTAGTGTTGTGGTTTTGATCTATTCTTCTTTGCTTCATGTGATTATCGATTGTGTTTTTAATTCCGCAATTGATTTGTAGAAGTGAATCAATATTTAAATTTAGTACATTCTTATATTGGGTGAATTCAAGATATACATGCATGTTTATAATTTCTACATGGCATCAGAGTTGTTTTATAAATTTTCTACATGCTATGAGATAAAGAATTATTTGGGTGCGGGATTTTGTAGAGAATATTTGAAATTTTGATGCAAAAATTTCAAAAACAAATAGCATATTTGGATTCCTTGCGAAAAGATACCCAAATTGAAAAAAAAAATCGATCGAATGAGAGCTTGGATTAGGGAGATATTTTCGATTTCAAATTAGTTCTTTTGTTAGAAAATTTTGCGATGGAAGGACAATTACAATGTTCGTGAGTCAGAAAAGGAAAAGTTTTCCTTCGACACAAAACCAAAGGACAAGCCAAGAAGATTGGGATTCGTGTGAAGAATCTCTATAGAGTTGATGTAGATGTTATTTCTACAGAGCTTCCAACCATTGAGAAGTGTAAGAAATCCATGCAATTGACCCTTGAGAGGGAGTTCGATTTTCATGCAAGTGAGAATGAACCTCAAGGTGTGGAGCAACCACATGTGGAGGATCATTGAGTGGAAGAAACCACTCAAGCAGAGAAATTTTGAGCCAGATGGGAAGCTGGAGTGCATGAAGATACCTCTAGGTGTGAGGTGGGGTGACATTCAAGGTTAATCCCAAGAAGAAATTTGGGCAGGGTCCTAGAGATGGTGCATCTCATGGATCGAACCTAGCTATAAGGAGCCAATAGAGAAGTAGTAGAAGGATTAGATAGATTGATGTAGTTAGATGTCATGATGACATGAAATCAAAGTGACGGTTGTCAGATATTGGAGCTTAGATCAGAGTTGGAAGCAAATTAGAGTGCATGGATGTAGATGGAAATAACACAGAGAATCCAGTAGACATGTCTAGTAGTTAGTTATAGTCAGAAGAATTTGATTAGAGACGCATTATACTGATTCAGTTGTTTTGAAGATATTCAATTTCGAAAGTGTTGCATGAAAAGGTTGCAAGTGCGAGAAACATTAGAGAAGTGTTGCATGCAAAGAGTTTCATGTTTCATGCATGAGGTTGCATGTCGGATGCATGAGTTGCATGTTGCATGCAAGGACATTCATTCCTTGTTGAGAGGGAGTGTTGAATTTTTCAACAAGAAACAATGAAATTTGCATCCGAAAACAACATTCAGCACCCATGCCTAGTGTATTAAGCACCTGTTTGCATTAAGCACCTACACTAGGGTGGGGTCCACAGGGTTATTTTTTGTGCATGTCTATATTTATCATCCCTTAATTTAGATGGACAATAAAATGTAATCTAATCTCAAAATAACTAGTAATAGTTAACCGAGTGTGATAAATTCAGTGAGCTATTGGATTTCGAGTTAAAGGTTGGTTGGTGGGACATGCTGAGTAATTCTAGTTGTAACATAGTTTGAAGTGCAGTGGTGCATTAGTTAATGCAAGTTTTAAATCAGTTTAACTCAGTTAAGTGAGTTAAAATCAATTGTGCTATTTATAATTTTTAGATACACTAGTGAGAGATCAAGTGAATTAAATATTAATTAATTCATAATCAGTGATCAAACATGCAACTGAAAATTTACTATTATTAGCTGCATGCATGTTAGTTCGAGTGGAGACCCAATTGAGATCTAGGTGAAAGGGAAGTGTAAATATCAGTTGTGATATTTGCAGGCTACCCAGGTGTAGTTAAAACACCACAGGATGCCCATGATACTCAGTGTAGTGTAGGAAGGCTAGAATTCCTTGTGAATAGGGATTTCACTCCTCATCAACTGCGTGAGCAAGGTAGGATGAAGACAAGCTGAGAATTGGCTAATTTTTGGCCCAATTTTGTCTGTATCAGTGTGAGACGATAGGCAAATTGCAGGATATTCTTGTGAGAATAATTGCATTGTAATTGTTTCATGATTCCTTGTGGAATATACAATATATAATAGAGGCGGTTTGAGCAGTAAGATTTCCCTGGGAATATCTGATGTTGTGTTTTTGATCTATTTTTCTTTGCTTCATGTGATTAGTGATTTTTTAATTCCGCAATTTATTTGTAGAAGCGATTCAATATTTAACTTTAGTACATTGTTAGATCAGGTGAATCCAAGATATACATGCATGTTGTAGAATTTCTACATCATCAAATCAGAATTAAAGATGAAGATATATCCAAGACATCCTTCTGTACCAGGTACGGACATTATGAATTTGTGATGAATTTGTGGTGCTACCTTTTGGATTAACTAACGCACCAACTGCTTTTATGAGCTTGATGCATGGAATATTTCACCCATTTATGGATAAATTTGTGTTATATGATTTATTCTAAAATTGTTGAAGAGCATAAAGAAATTTTTCATTTAGTACTGAAGGTGCTATGAGAACACCAACTCTATGCCAAGTTCAGTAAATGTGAATTTTATAAAGAGAAGATCCAGTATCTGGGCCATGTAATATTTGTTGAAGGAATTTCTGTGGACCCGGAAAAAATAAAACAATCATGGAATGGAGAGTTCCCAGGAATGTGGCTGACATACAATCATTCATGGGACTAGCTGGATATTATCAACGGTTTATTGAGGGATTTTCTAAAATATCCTTCCCTATTACTTCCTTGCAGTGGAAGGGGCGATTATTTAAGTGGATTTCGAAATGTAAAAATACTTTTGAGAAGTTAAAAATATTGTTAACTATTACTCCTGTAATAAAAGTAGCAGACACTAGTGCATGTTTTGAAGTCTGCACGGATGCTTGCAAAGAATGAGTGAGGGCAGTATTAACTCAGGAAGGTAAGGTTATAGCATACGAATCCATAATTTGAAGGATCATGAACATAGATACTCAACTTATGATTTAGAGTTAACAGCCATAGTACATGCCCTTTGAATTTGGATGAATTATTTTTTGCGAAAAAGGTTTATACTAAGAAATTATCATAATAGGTTGATCAAATATTTCAAAAAATCATATTTAAATTCCCACCAAGAAAGATGTAATGCATTCCTAGGTGAGTTTTACTTTGATATTCAACATGTGAAGGGAAAATAAATTGAGTGGCTGATGCATTAAGCAGAAAATTGCATGGCATATATGAGTTGTATGTTAATCAGGCCGAATCTAAGTTCCAAGTGAAAATCATGGAAGCAGCAAAAAGTGACCCTGAGAATCAGCTCTTGCGGCATCAGGCAAAGGAGGCTAAGGAGTAGGGTAAAACATCAGATTATGAAATTAATAATGAACAACTTATAAATTTCTGTAAAAAGTTATGTATTCCAAATCAGATGAGGCTAATAGAATTAATATTGGAGGAATATCACCAGAGTTCTTATGCGGGACAACCAAGATACCAAAATATGTTAATAGAAATTAGACAATATTATTTCTGGCCTGGAATACACATAAATATTGTTGAGTATTTAACTAAGTGTTTATAATGTCAACAAGTTAAAGTGGAGCATCAACACCTAGCTAGATTACTACAACCTATTCCTGTACCAGAGTGGAAGTGGGAAGTTATCTCTCTCGATTTCATCCAGACTACCAAGGAGTAAAATACACAATGACTCAATAATGGTGGTGGTGGACATGCTTAGTAAGGTGGCTCATTTTATACCGGTAAAGTAAACCTACAAGATTGTACAAATAGTGGACATCTTGCTGAGAGAGGTATTTAGGCTACATGGTATCCCAAGGGTTGTCATCTCCGATAGAGATTTTAAGTTTACATCAACCTTCTGGAAGGAATTTTTTATGGGTTTGGGAACTCAAATCCAATTCAGCACAACCTACCACCCTCAAAATAATGGAAAAACTATGAGCGTGAATCAAATACTGGAAGACATGATACACATGTATGTGATGCAACAACCCACAAAATGGGAAGAATACATACATCTGGTTGAATTCACATATAATAATGGGTATTAAGAATCTCTAAAAATGAGCCCATTCGAAGAATTATACAGGAGACAATGTTGAAATCCTATGAATTGGAGTAGCCTGTAAACCAGATTGATGTTGGGGCCAAATATCTTTGAGGAAATGAAACGTGAAGTGAAAAATATTAGACAGAATTTGAAAGAAGCTCAAGATAGGCAAAAGGTATACGCAGACCGGAAGAGGACATTACGTGAATTTAAAGTAGGTGACCATGTGTATGTGAGAATTAAACCCAAGGAAAGCACCTTGAGGTGGAATTCTTGCACCAAGTTGGCACCCAGATACTGTGGGCCATTCCAAATCTTAGAACAGATAGGACCGATAGCTTATCAGTTGGCCCTACCTATTCATATTTTGGTGCTTAATGTGTTGCATGTATCTTACTAAAACGATACATACATTATCCTAAACACGTGATACAATGGAAAAGAGTACATGTAAGTTATGTTTACATTTCGATTTGCAGTAAGAAATAAGACTCAATTCAACTAATTGTAAAATTATGGATTGCAGATCGAACCGGATGATGAGCTCCTCGTAGAACTGCTTCGTACCCTCAATCAAAGAGAAATAACGCTTTAGAAGCGAGTCATCTCCCAAGTTAAAGTGAAATAGAAGAACTTTGGCCCAGAGAAAGGTACCTGGGAGGATGAAAATTATGTTTGAGAAATTTATTCCGAATTGTTTTCGTGAAAAATATATATATATATGAAACAACACTAAGGACGGTGTTTGTCTCAAGTAGGGGGAGTTGTAACACCCCAATTTATTTTTTGACTATGTTTATTTTATTTTGAAACATTTGAATCATTACAACGAATATGACTATTCGCTAGTGATACTGAAAAGACTGAAAAAATTATCTTTTTTGGGAAAAAATAAAATTAATAATAAGAGTAATTATTCTGAATAGTGACTTAACTGAATAGTAAAAAAAATTACAAGAACCATGGTAAAAAGGGTAACGTCAATTCTGAAAGTTACCTTCCCCATGGGAATAAATAGGAAATCCCGAGAAGGGGAAGAGGTTTTGCAGAAAAAGATGAAAAGTGTTGCAATTATGATTATTGTAGAGAGAGCAGCCTAGAGCTGGTAGGAGCCAGTGGAGCTCCAAGAAACCAAAGAAAAGGATAAGTTGGATAGTAGTTCTGAGGCTTAACTTGATAAATATTACTTCTACCTGAAGACCTGGTGAGGAGCACAGGGGGAGAAGAGGACATGATTGCATCTCTCACGATTGAGAGGGAACAACAGTTAAGTGCTTACAGGCTAGAGGTAAGTATTTACTTATGTTGAAGGTATGTGTGAAATTGAAAATGTAAGAATGGAACATACTTTAATATTAAGGATGATAATATATATAAATGTATTTGGAAATGATATTATAAAATCTTGGGTCAACATACGGACAATGTGAAATTAAAGAAAAGAAAAATATTGTACATATTACCATTAACAGTACTGTTAAAAAATGAGAAACAGAACACTTACAATATGAATAATATGAGTAGAACATTACTAATTGACTTCATAGAATATGAATATGTTTACATATATTTTATTTTAAGTAAATAAAAAAATAACTCTAAGATAATTATTGTTACAGGAAATATCCATTGTGTTTTTAACCTTCTCTAATTAAGGGAAACCATATCAAAGACTAATACAGGAGTTTAGGACAGAACCCCGGGGTGTCAGGGTTGAGTCCAAGGTCTTATAGTTAATGGTCATAAGAAAATATATACACAGGTTCATATTACATTTAATATTGGAATCTACTTAAACAAAAGTAACTATAGAAAGATAGAAAATATGAAATAGATATTATAGTATAGCTATCTGTAACCTTTGCACTTCAACGAAAAAATACAATGAACAATAGCCTTCATGGAAAAGTTGAAAAATACTCTGTTTCTGATTAAGATATAGAAATTATACACACCATAAATATATAGTGTTCAACAGTCAAATCTAGGTCATCAAACCAAAATTTAACTATTGATTGTGAGTGTAATACACCACATCTTGTTTATAAGAAATCCGAGAGGCCTAGTATAAATAAATACTTAAAATATGAAAAGTAATGTTAAACCCAAGAATTATTAACAATGGACCGATAACGACTTCATTCTGACAAGAGCTCACGAGAGTATCGAAAGGAGAAAGGACAAAAAGCTTAAAACAAGAACCAGTGCATTACCCTGTGTAAACAGAGGACACAGTCCTCATATCAAAGAAAACCCCACTTTAAAGAAAAATAATATGTAATTTCAAAGAAAAAAATTTGTAGCATATAAGTTATGCTCTGGAGCTTTGGCAGAAGGGTAGATTGAGGCGAAGGAATTCTCCTTGCTGCAAAACTATCACAACACGAACATAAAAGGGTAATTTACAATAATTAGCAAGATATTACACTCAAAATCATAGAAACTAGAAGTTAACACAAGTTCATGCAGTATGTGACAAGGGTAGCCGGTAGTTACCCTCAACAGTAAACAAATGCCTCACTGTCGGAAACAGAATCAGAGGGTAAAATCTCCCCGTCGGTAGTTCAAAAAGAAATGGGAGGGCTAACTTAACATGTGAACCCTACAGAGAAATCTAAACTTAAAGACTAGAAACCACTTGCAAAGAGCCGAAGAACAAGTAAACCCTTAAGGAATTGATAAGTTAACATTATACATGTATTGAGAATATGATTAAACATAAGAAGCCGAAGGCTCGAATTAATATACTGTAAAAGTAACCTTGTCCTACAAATGGTAGTAACGAAAACCCAAGAAAAGAAATCGTAATCCAAATTGATAATAGATAGTAAAGGACCTTGAAAGTTATAGAATATTCATAGCGTGATGAATTCATTATTGGTAGCATATTTTTAAAACTTGAGACAGAGATTACCTCCTTGGTTGCAGTGCCACTGTTGTAGAGCGGTGGTCCTCCTGTAGCGTCAGTGAAAATGCAAAGAATGCAAGGAATAGGGATATGGCAATTAACCTAACTTCCCAAAGTAGAATCTAAATCGTTGATTTCTGAGGGAATGATCCAATGGACCAGAGTAAGGATAGATAATAACCAATTGTCTTCTCGACACATTCCAAGACATATTTGTTTAATATATATTCTGAATCATATGTGGGTTCATGTTAATTTTGGGATAGAAATAATGCATCGGAATTTATTTGTAAGTACAATTACTTGATACAAAACCAAACCAGATGTAATGCGAAGTACCCACACATTTGATAATGGATTTACCATATACGAACACAATAGAATGAGTAGGTTAGTAATAAAGAACTTCAAACTTTATATAGCATTGTATATTGAATATATGTTGAACCTACTTTGTAACCATTCCAGTTGTATAAATTGCATATTCACGGTAAGATTTGTTTAGAATGGTTATGGTAATTATTTTATTTTTTTATAAGGTTATAAGGTTATGAATGTTTTTGGCACATCAATTGAGTTTAAATAAAATGAGTTAATAAAAGTGAAATTTTACTTCATATAAAAAAAATATTTATCATAAAAATTGAGTGAGTTTTTTTCACTTATTAAGTCACTCTAATTAAAAAAGTAATTGCAACTTTAATTGAAAATGCTATCTTCTCATTTAATTTTCCAAAAATTAGAGATTACATGAATTTATTGAATGAAAACTACTTTTTTTTTAAGGGAAAAAATGTTGTATTTTTATTTATATAAGAAAAAGACATAGTGAGATGTCCAAGATATTAATACTTCTTGTTAAATTCGTTTACTTTATAATCTTATGTCTCATCCTTCAACATGAAAAATGGAAGCTTGTTTCTACTTTGCTTCATTGTAGCCTTTTCAAAAAAATGATTGAAAGTAGTACATTAACTATTGATCTGGAGATATGTAATAATCCATAATTATATACAAAAATGAGATTAAAAAATAATAATATTAAAGCTAGCTCTATGGTTTATGATTATATTGTGCAGTATGTCTAATTTAAATTACTATAATAATTGATGATCGTAGTTCTAGCTCAACTCCAACTTCTTGTCCATATAAATATGAGATATAGATGCATATGACATAGACGTAAATAGATTTAGAACTTCATCATGCAAGGCTTGTAATGTAAAATTCCTAAGAAGATATTCATTATGAACCAATTGAATAATCAACATTAAGTCTCCAAATATTTGTAATTCAATAACACCAAACTCTTGTGCAAGTTTTAAACTAGCTTTAAAGATATCATTTCATAAAACTTATTGGTTTCTTCATCAATTCTAACTTTTAAAATAAAAATTTGATTTGAAAATAGGAATAGTATGCCCCCTCATATTCATTAGAAGGATTTAAATATATCACTTAATAAAACTTATTGGTTTCTTCACCAATTCTAACTTTTAAAGTAACAATGTGATTTTAAGATAGTTATATTATGCCCCTGACATTCATTAGAAGGGTTCCCCTGTGAATCCATTTTACACATCCAATATGCAAGATACCTCAATATTCAATTTCTTGAGATTATTTAGAAACTCTATTACAATTATATATGGGTAATGAAAACATGTAGTCCATTCAACAAGTAAGAAAACATATACAATATGTACAATGAAAAATTATCCTATGACATATCACATAGAAAATACATCGAACATCAAGATTATATTTAAGAAAACGTTACATTGACTAGATGCAAAAACATAATTCCACCTAACCATAGGTGAACTATTTCCTATCTTCTCTTTATAATAGGGCCGCACCAGGGTTAACAATAGGGCTGAGGCCACAAGGAAAAATGCCTAAGCCTACTTTAACTCTTTCACACAAACAAAGATATTAAGATATTACAAACTATTCTCTCATTCACTTTCTCATAGCGATCCCAATTTGATATCTCTCTTCTACCCTAGACTAAAAAATCCAAGGAAAGGGCTCCAATATAAATCGGCTAGGAAATATCAATGGTGCACGATCTAGGGACTCTCAATAGTGCATATTTTTTTTTCAAATATCATTGTTTTCATGCATACACATATCATTCTCATTTCAATTATAACAAGTATGATCTTACAACACACCAACATCAACTCTACCTCCTAGCTCCTCGTTCCATTCAAAAGATAAGAACAAGAAATGTTCCTAATTAGCAATTTTGATAACCAAAATATTAATTTAGGAAAATTTTGATATTATTATAGTTTTGGCTTAAGAAATGTAGATTTGGCGGCCCATAATTAGAATTTTGAAACTATAGGTCTCTAGACATTAGGCTGAGTCGAAATATTGCAACAATAGTGGAGGATGGTGACTAATGAGGAGAAACTAGGACCTACATGGAGGGAGCGCGGTCATTGGTGTGTATTGGAGGCTAGAGGCATGAGGTGGGGCCCAAGCGAAAATTGGGAAACATTGGATAAATAGGAAGCATGAGGCTCATTCTTGGCATTCATTCACTTACCTTTCTGATTTTCATTTTGACATAGCACGCTTGTGTAGGGTGCCTAGTCTATAGTGTTGTTTAGCACACGAGATTTTCAGGCAAAGATCTCAACCTCTCCCTCGGGGGACTTCGAGTGCCTCCTTAGGGGAGGAGATTCATCATTTTGGAGGACCATTTTTGGGTGAGGATTGCAGGCAGAGCGTTATCATTCTAGGGACTGTGTGGAGGATGTAGTGACTACACTGTGGGGACGTAGTTCAATAGGAGGGATGTTCCTGGAGGAAAAAAAAGAAGGAATTTGGAGCTAGTATTTGGTTGGGAAGATGAGTGCTTCTTAATAGGGTGATTGCTCATTATTTGGGGTAGTTTTGCAGTGATTCCTTCAGGAGAGGAGCTTTAGCCAGTAGTGCAGTGGGTCAAGCCCAATAAGGGAAATTTTCTGAAATCAAGCATTCCACGATTCTTTCATGGGTTTTTGTGGGTTTCTTGAGTAGAGTCTGCTGTCCAAATACCGAAATTTTCTAAGCAGTATAGCAGGCCCTAACAAAATTTCAATTGAGGTAGAAGCAAAATTTCTCACCTGTGACAGTGCAGAGCAAGAATTGCATCGTAGAGAAGGAGTAAGAACATAGAGCTGGAGTAGCAACATAGAGCAGGAGTAACAACATAGAGAAGGAGTAATAGCGCAGAGCTAGAGTAGTAGTGCAGAGCAAGAGTAACAACGCAAATCCAGAGTAACAACAATATTTTTGGGTAGAGAAACACAACACCAGAGCCACACAGATCCATTTCCAGTGGGACATTCCATATTGATTTGAGATGTATTCCAGATGGACTTGAGCAGGCCTAGGTGCACCCATTCTAACACCATTACTTTAGTCATTTCCAACACTAA
The DNA here is from genome assembly GCA_034641835.2 of Pinus albicaulis. Lineage (NCBI taxonomy): Eukaryota > Viridiplantae > Streptophyta > Pinopsida > Pinales > Pinaceae > Pinus > Pinus albicaulis. The sequence goes on from MU968317.1 coordinate 6,393,075, forward strand.
TAAAATGGCTCATATCATGTTTTTAGCTCCATTTTTCATGTCTTAATGATATGATTTTATTCTTTGCAGGTTTTAGTCTATTGTTGTTTTATATTACTATCATTTTCCCATTTGGGATATCACAGTGGTATCCCAACCATGATCTTGGCTAGTTGTGCGGTAGCCAATTAGATCAGGGAAGATATGTGCATGTATAAATAGTGACAGGTTAAACCATATACAACCCATGGCACAAGGAATATTTAACTACCATGAATTATTTACGCAGTTAATGAAGGTGTAATACCAGATCTATCCTCTTCCTTATAGAAGAGACACTAGACGTGCACAAGTCGTGGAGGTTCTTGAGTAAAATAATTTTCATTAGATTACTAACATAAATTATCAATTCGGTATCCGTAGGAATTGTGAGACATACGTGCACAATATATGCTAGGGATCAATTTATCAAAAACTTAAAAAAAAAACTAATCCAATCACACCATTCCTAATTGTTATTCCATGGATTGAAACATAAATCCTATGACTAAGAATTGAAATGGAAATTCTAATCTAAATGAAATCAAATTTGAATGATTTGGAAAGAAATTGTTGTATGACCAACTAATCAAGCATCCAATTTCGGAAGAATAACGAAGTCACCTTATTGGCATGATTTACAAGTAATTGATTATACTTTAGTTTAAATATTTAATCTAAGAAATCATTTAAAAAGCAAGAAAAGGAAACTCAAGTACTCTATATTTTAAATACTCAATCATCTAGTTTAGGAAGTATGACAAATTCACCTGCTTCACATGATTTACAAGCATCTAATTATACATTTAATTGAGAATTTAAACTAAAAGAGAAAATATATCTTAATCTATGAAAGCAAATAAATCTCACACATTGCAGATAGCCTATCCAAAAGTATGAGAGATGGTAATTCGAGATGCTCCATATGTAAGCAAAGCCATGTTGAAGTGAAGGAACACTCATGAGTAAGGTTCCACAATCTAATTCTTTATTCAAAGCTTGAACATAACTCCAACTTTACACATAGCATGATAGGAGAAGGCTTCCCCTATTGATACAAAAATTAGGGATATCTACTCAATAAATGTAGATCCCTTAAATATCTACTAGATCCATACTTGTCTCAACTTATTCCTAAAATCTAGATAGAAATCCTATGACACATCAAGATCTCCATGATCTTTCTCCTTGGAATATGGTCCACCTCTTGAGTTGAATTTCGAATTTGATCTAGGGAGGCCAAGCAAGACCCTTCTAAAATCTCCAAAATAGGCCTACACATGTCACAAAACTCATACACATATATAGATATATGAAACCATGTTAATTTCCTATTTTTTAATCATAAATTCACTTTAAATACATAAAATAAATAACTTTGGAAAACAAGTATCCTACCCCACATATTTATGAAAATTGTTACTTGATGCAGGGTTTTAGGCTAGATAGTTATGAAATGAGAGCTGATTGGTTATGAAATAATGGAAATATGTATGAATATGAAAGACAATTTTGAAACTCAAAATACCCCCCAACTAAAGTTGTTGCATGTCCTCATGCAACTATTGCATTGATTCATTTTTCCATGATCTGATCTTTTATGAGTTTTGACTTGTATAGATTCTTTTCAAACTTTTCTTCATGATATTTTCTTTTGGAAAAGTATAATACATTTGATTGCAAAATTTTTATTTTTATTTTTATTTTATTTTTTTATGGTTGGTTCTTGTGTGACAACCAATTTTTGAGCAATGGTTCTTGTGTAACAATGATTTATTTTCTTTGTTGCATCAAAGTTCATGAAAAAATTTAGAATCAAATACTATAATAACTCATCAATGAATTGATCATTTCCAAAGCATATAATATTTTGGAATCATACTGCAACAATAGTTGGTTGGGAAGTATATGCGGGTTGGAAAGAATATGTGATAGTCTATGACATGTGAATATGAAATTATGTCCCTCCCCCCTAACTAAATATATGACAATGTGAAAAAGGGAGTGAGGATTTTTTCCAAAGTTACAATTTTAGCATTCTAAGGAATTACATGACTAAAAATTAGAAAACTACATACCTTCACTTACCTTAAATGTCGATGATTTGTGTATACTGAAGATTTTGGTTGTTTATGTTGTTGTATCATGAAGTATGTAATCAAAGGAATTTGATCTGCCTCTTTGTTCTCTTTGTGCTGATGACAAGATTGGGATCTTTATTGCTGATGATACAAATTGTTTCTTGCTACAAACTACTGAATTGATGTAGTCTTCAATCGTTACAAAATATGATGGTACAATTCTAGTCATGCGAATAAATGTGTTGATGTCGAGCATGAAGAGAAGTCATTGGATGACCGACCATTGATGAATGTTGTTAACCAACCCAAGGAAAACTCACTGTTAATGTCAATGAGTTCCAAGGTACCTAAGTACATCTTGCGAAGTGTGAATAATGAGTTGAAGTCGAGCCACTTGCAATATCTGATGATCAAGGGACATTAATGTATTCCCATGATTGTTAGTGAGAAAACATGTCATTAATGCATACAAGCCTCAAGGTAAAAGAAATGTGATCTCTTAGAGAGACACTATTCGCTTGTAGTAATATGTCTTTCCTCCTGGAACCTGCAAAATAAAAATAGTACTTCCTTTGCAATGGAATGTAAGGCTATCAAAAGAGAGAGGTGATCAATCTCTCTGGTTATGAAATTTACATAACTGACAATTGGTACTAATAAAATAAGTTCATGAAGGAAAACCAAAATAATTTATACCTGTTTCGAAACTAGTGCCTCAAGTTACATCATGTATATTTTCAGAAACTTATTCATTATTTACTATTTTAAACTCTGCTTCTAGCTTTCTCATTATGTGGATCTCATCGAGATCTTTCCAACGACGCTTGAATCATCGAAATCCGATGTCGGATGAGAAAGTTAGGCTGATTTGAAATTTGAGTGAAACAATGAGGTTTCTCAGTTGCATAATTGATGTTTAGCTACAGAATTGATGTTTTGCTGCAGAATTGCATAGTTTCTGTAGCTAAAAATCTTGAGAAGAAATTTAAGTATACACAACTATGAATTTTCATGGTCATTCCAATATTTGAATTAATCATTGTCTCCTCAGAAAAACGAGCAAATACCATGTTTATTTCGTTGATTCAATTTTTTTATTTTTATTATATATATATATATATATATATATATATATATATATATATATATATATATTAATGGAAAAAACATACCATATAATTTCAATCAAAAAATTATTAAATCATCACTTCATTAAAAAAATGTAACAAAACATAATGAGCCATAAACACTCCATAACTTTAAAATGAACGTGAAAAATATGTGAAGTGTTGAAGTGAAGAATTTTCATGCATGTGGTAAAGAGAAATAAAACGTGTCTTTCTGGCAGTCTCCAACCTAGAGAGAAAAATACGAGCCACGTTAGAGTTTGTAATGGCTTGCGTGGACAAATCAATGACCTTTTCGAACTCATCTTCCTTGAAGGTTTCAATAGCATGCCTCTCAAGATTCTTCTCCATTTTGCCCCTATACACTTATAAGGAGATAAAAAAGGCCAAGCATAGCCTTCCCATTACACATCGATGGATGGATCGTCAAAATTGTCAATAGTGTACATTATTTAATTTCTGAGATTCTTCCAAATTCATCTTCCCACTGATCGCTGCCAACATTTTCTCCGCTAATTTTGGCATCAAGATTTTCAGTATCAAACTTGAAGAGATTATCATCCTTTTTCTCTTGTTTCTATTACACCGGCTGTAGCTTGAGACGGCCATTGCGACACCATGCATGCATAACTTCATGCGAGGGAATGTTCAATTCCTACAAAACAAATCTTCCATCCCTCTTATACAAAATATATTTCCTGTATATTAGTGAAATCATATCACTGTAGATAAGGAAAATGGTTTTATGTGAAACAATGCATAAATTGAAAACTGTTTTCCTCACACAATGTACAAAATGGGGTTCAAAAGAATATTGAAAATCTCCCAAATGGTTAAAAACCTGAGGAAATCATTTGTAATTTACTAAATTCACCCTATTCCGGAAAAAAACCCATGTCTTAGTTTTTTCTAATTCACCTTGGTTTGCTTTGAAAACACATTTCACAAATAACGTTTTTTAAGAGTTGCGCATTTCCAAGCTTCTGCTCCGGCAACGAAATTAATTTTTGGTGAAACAGGTTCAACAATTGCCACATGCATCTAATTCACGAGTGCCACTGAAGAATTTGATTTCAATTTGAACTCTATGCTGTAAAAATGAATCTGTACAACGAATTTGTCCAACGATTTTTCAAATTACATTCATACAATCTTAATTTTGTTCGCAGGTGTAAAACTTAAACTCTCCCTATGTTGGCTAAGTGTTGCAATCTCGATGGGGTTTTGGATGATGTGTTTTCTGGCAATGTTTCTGGTTCAACTGTTGGATCTGAGCATAAACAGCTGCATGGAGATTTTTATTCCAATTTTCATCGAAATTGAACTCAAGACTTATCCTCAGGAAACTGTTTACACAGATTGGAATGATGCAGTGGACAATTCGGTAAAGAGAAAACAATTTAAATGCATTGGGTATTTTTCATTTGCTAAATTCTATTTTCCCTTATTAAACCCACCTAAAATTTCTTTGTTCTTTTGGAGAATTGAAATCTGGAGATTAATTGAGAAATTGTTTTCAAATATTACCCTTCTGCGTCTTTGCAACTTTTAAAATTGATTTTTAATAACTGCTGCATGGACTCATTCTTTTTACTAGTAGGTTTTTCCGAAGTGAGCATGGATTGGGGTCTTATTTTTCAATTGCGTATTTGACTGGTTGGAAAAAGAAAGAAAATGATACTAATGGATCTGCCTCTATTTTTAATCCATGTTTTCTAGTTTTGTTCAGCACTTTGTTTTTATTTTGTGTATAATTTTTTATTTTTTTATGTTTTTGTTATTATTTTTAGATTTTTTTTTTAATGTTTTTTTTTTTTTAAATTATATATGTTACATTAAAAATATATGCATATATATTTTAATTAAAAAAAAAATTATTAAAATCATTACTATTTTTATTTTATTTATTTATTTTTATTTTTTAATTTTCTTTATTAAAAAGAATTTATTAATAAAAAAATTGGAATTTGAATATTTTTTATTTATTTATTTATTTTTTAAATTCTAAAGCTTATTGAAAAATAAAATAAAATCAAATGATGAAAACAAAAGTTAGCTGCAGAATTGTATTCTGTAGCTAAATAATTTTTTTAGATTTTATGATATACTAACAAAAAAAATTATTTTTCTGATCCTCCAGGTCATAAGAAGTGCAGGAGGAGATTTTTATTTTGTTAGCATACTCAAGATTTTATTAGGCGATTCCTTTTTTTTTTAATTTTGAAAAAATAAAATGAAAATTATCAATCTCATACCTTAAATTATCGCTCGTGATCTTCTCTTGTGCTCCTTGTTCTCAATCATTTGTTTTATTGTAAATATTTCCCGCTAAGGTGTTAGTATGAATCTTAATCGCAAGCGTACGAAAAAATACCACTTTAGTTGTGCATAACAAACTGCCGTAACAACAAAATTAGCAGCCAATATCTTTAGATCTGCAACTAGTTAACCAAGATAAATGCTGCAAAAATCTAGATCTATGCATTAAAAGACATTAAGCAATAAATAAAAGCAAGAGTTGCTCCATGCATCCAATAGACAAGACAAGATTGTTTTAAAGGATTTTTGTATTTATGACACCTGGGAAGAGAACATAGAAAGATGTTACCAGTCCTCCTCAATGGGATGGGTTCTTGTAAGTCCTCAACACTTCAGATCTAAAATCCCTCTCTCTTGATGGTGTAGAAAACCCATACAAAAATGGAACTCAAAGGGAGCTCACAAGAAAAATGGCAGCAAAATATGACAATGATGGTGGATCAAAGTCAGACCAAAAAGTATAGATCCAAAGTGATCTTTAGGCAACAAAAGGTAGTGAGTGAATGGAAACTCTTCTATTTATAACAAAATATTGAGTTATTCTAGATATTGGTGCATAATTAAAATATTATTAACCAATTGTAGATCCAACATTTATGGAATATTTGATTATATTTGTTGGAGGGAAAAAAAAAATTTGACTTGAGACAAATCCCTTTATTTGTAAATAATAAATAAATAAATGATTTATTTATTATTTTATGGATGTGGTTGAGTAATAATCAAATAAATAATGATTTATTTAATTATTTATGAGTAATTTAGTCAAATTTAACAAGGAATATTATTTAAATAAGGTTTAAATAATTATTCCTAGAAAATAACAAGATAAATAATAATTTATCTAATTAATTTTCTTGTTTTGGGTTAAATATGACCAGGAATATTAATTAAACTGATGTTTAACTAATTATTCCTTGAGGAAAAACAAACAAATGTGGATTTATTTAATATTTCCTCATGGGGTTTCCTATTTAGTCCATAAACAACTTAATAAAGGTGGTTTACTAAGTTATTTTTCATAGTGAAAGCAATTTTACTTAGGGTAAAATTGGTCTTACATGGTGTACTTAGGTCCATCTAATAGTAACAGGTTAGATGACCAAAAAATGGTGTAACAGATTGCCCCCCAGCGTGCGAGCATTAGGAGATAATCGTATGACCGAAGTACGTTGTAAGAACTCAATCACTAGACACCGAAGGGGAAGTCAGAGAGAGAGAAATATAAGGTAGACCAAAGCGCTAGAGGACTAGACCCCAAGGAGGCGAGACTTACAGGTGCAAAAAGTCTCTTTTATGAGTGAGTACTTGTGCTATAGGCAGTGGGGGAGGCATACCTATGCTCGCCGAGACAAAGTATAAAGAATAATGTGTCCAGTAAACAAGGGACTAAACAATATACTACATGTTGGCATAAACATGAGACAGGTAAAAACATGACAATGAATCCAACATACATACTGTGCCTGGGACAACAGTCAGGACTCATACAATAATATCTGAGTACATGAGATATAAGTACAACCAAAGTGCCCCTGTAAAGAGGAAAGGGCTCTAAAAATTTGACTGATACATGCGAACTAAAAGGTGTTGCAAGCGGCTGAGGTTGACATCATCAAATCTATGGAGTTGCATCGAAGGTTGTACTGAAGAGGTCATCCGAGAAAGTGGAGGGATACCTAAAGGACCACCCCCTCATGAGGTATGAAAACATCTCACACACACCATGGAATCACCAGTATCATCTGCTGCATCACTGAACCATCAAGTATACGGATCTCGATCATGATATAAGGAGTTGGAGCTGAGAAAGAATTAAGTCAAAGGGCAATAAGGAGTCCCTTTTCCTGATCCGAGGCACCGAACAAGACTGGAAGCTGGAACCAAGGTACATCGCCCTCTAGACCTGTATTATGGAATGAATGATTTGATGTCTATAGAAGGAGGTCTGCCATAGGTGAGGCAATAAGGGATGCTCAACTAATGCACGAGAGAAAATAGTAGAGCGAGCAATAGATTGACACTAGGGATGATGATGAAATGGGGGGTATTGAGTAGTGGACGGACGACTTCCCTTGTTAGATCATAAAGGGCATGGATGACTTGGCAACAACTGACACAATAACAAAGGGAATAGGGGATAGTAGGACTGAAGGCCATAATGTGCGACACGAGAGAGGGACCAAGCAATGAAGGATAGAGGACTATAGCGGGATATAAAGGGACTTGAGATAGACTCCATGGATGCGATGATGACTCAGCTTGGATGCTCTAAAAAAGGGAGACTCGATGATGCTGCCACACATAAAAGGTCCAATGGGTACCAAAAAACATGAGTACAGGACGATTACTAACGACAAAAATCAACACGAGCATGGACAAGTATGGAGGCAAAGGGGTGCCCCAAGTACAAGTGTTGCACGTGAAGAAATTTAATTTTGAGGAGTGGTGAAGTGACCCTTCTTGGACAAAATGTGTCCTAGTGAAGTATAAAATAACGAAAAAATAACAAATACCCATTCGAGAGCTCGGTGAGAGCTTTCCAACGGGATAGACTTTTTGTCAAACTGAGCTACGGTTTGGCCGCAGCAGGCGAAAGAAAAATCAAGGGTTTCTCTTTTAATAAGGCATTTTACCTCCAAATTCACTCATTTGCAAGTGTATTTGTGGTGAATATAGAGAGGAGAGAAGGCCCTAAATCTTGTGGCGATCGTAGCAGACAAACCGACTGTTGGAATCGAGATCCGTCGGATTCAAGTAAGAGGCCTAACCATACTCTTTATTTTTAGTGGATTTAAAGTTTAGCTTAGGTTCCTAGAGCTCAGGAACAGACCCCTGCTCCTCTTCACGGCTGAGTCACACATTTTGGGGCAAAATTTGTGACTTGGGTAGCAGGTTTTGGGCAAAAATTTGCAACTTGTCCCAGGATTGAGCCTGAAAAGTGTGACCTAATAGAGAAGGGTTTTTCTATGCTATTTTTTGGCTGAGAGATGGGTTTTGATGTTTGGATATATTATTTCCTATCTGTACACTAAAAAATATGATGTTTTTTGTGCAGATGTGGCAGAATTACGGATGAACTGGAGAGAGAGAGACCTGGGCACATTACGGTTGGAGATCCGAGAGGATCAGGGTGTCCGCAGTGCATTGACCAGGTTTGGGGTTCTGAAGTTTGTGGAAAACCCTTTGATGAGAGCTATAGAGCCCTTGTTGGCCCAGATTATCAGTTATTATGATCCGGACCATGAGGTCTTTATAGTGAAGGGGCACCGGATTGAGTTTACGGTCTAGGATATATATTTTATTATTGGTATCCCACCACTTGGGATGGTAGGGAATACCCAGCCAGTGTTACCATGAGGGTAGAACATCATGGAGTTTGTAGAGTGCCATTTCCGACTAGGTCTCCATGTCAAAGGGACACGAATAGCCATCAGGGATATAGAGAGGTTAGAGAGCCGTATGGTGGCCACAGCAGTGCTGCAGATCCTGGGCAACCAAGCACTCCACCACATCACTGGAGGGTAGATGATGCTTGTGGAGAGTGTGTTGAGTGGGACCTACTATGGGTGGGCCCAGATGATTTTGTTGTCATTTAAATGACAGTTGTCACTATGCAATAGGCAAGTGAACCATGAATGTGCTTATGGTATAGTGTTATGCTCGCTCTTCTTTGAGAATATCTTGACACTTTGACCTCGCATACAACTCCAGGATGGGGGCCCAAGGGAGCCTAGGATGCGCCGGTGGGGGTGAATACTGTGCAGAGGAGGAGGTGGGGCAGTCAGATGAGTGTTCTGACTCAATTTCTTTGCTCATTGGGATCAGATGCCATTATACATAGATGACTATCCCTATAGTGGGATGAGTTATCGTGGGGAACCGGATTTTCCACTGCCACTTGGTCAAGTATGGGGGCCCGATGGTAAGTGAAAAATTGTTAATATTTTATGTGCATTGTAAAGTTTCAAAATATTGTATATGGTACTAATTCTTCCACTTTTGGTATGCAAATACATCACCAATAAAACCGACCGGGTATATGGGACAACCTACAGTATCATGAACTACCGAACCTAGTGGATCAAGAGTGCCACAAAGTGAGGATGAAACCACCCTCTTGGAGGACATGTGTTGTAGATGTGAGAGGCTTCTAACTGGTGTTTCAGAGTGCGGCTGGAAAGACATGGATGACCAGTACATAGAGCCATGTATTGGTCTACCCTCGAAGTGGAGAGGGGTCATGCAACACATGGCGATGGCCGGACAGACGATGCATGATCTACGAGCTACAGGAGTAGAGCCATTGGCTCGGGATCCTCCAGATAATGATTAGTGTGTAGGAGTAGGTGGTGCCCCTAGTTTTGAGGATTTGTAACATGCTATGGGCATGTCATATGTATCAGAGTTGATGGACTCTAAAACATGTTATACAACACATATTATGGATATGCATCGTTTTGATGGTTTTATGTTATTGCCTTGTGTTAAATTCATGTGCTAAATGAAAATCTAGAATATTGTTTGCAATGCTATCTACATAGTGATTTTGTACTGTAGGTACATGACTGACTGTAATGATTTCAAATTTACGCATCAAAAGCTTCACTCGTAAATATATTCTAAAAAGGATAGGATTATGCACATGAGATACGCCATTCAATTGCATGACAAGAAGCAGGGATTCTAAATGAACATGAAGGTGGAGGATGCGATGGGAAAGGGCATCAGCTAATAAACCTCGCACTGCATCATATTCGGCTTGATTATTGGTGGCAGTACCAATGCATACACCATTCGAGAGAACAAGCGAATGTAAGGGGGTAAAAATGGCCCAACCTAACGAAGCTAGATTTTAGGAGTAGCGACTTGCACCATCGGCATAACTGATATAAGGTGTGGATGGGAGGTCCATATGAAAGGTGCCATAAGACAATAAATGGTAGGATGATGACTAATGCTGGAAACCTGAGCACAAAGTAGAAATTGAACAAACACTGCGAGAGGGAGTGATCTGGGTAAGATGTCTACTACTCACATGCTGATGGTTAGGTGGTATGTGGGAGCTACCGGAGGTGTAGCTTGTGCTGAGACTGTGAAATTCACCATAGAAATGGATGGTGCCATCCCGCTTATGGCCGGGAAAGATGAAGTCAGGGGTGGACAAGGCTTCCATTATATCATCATCACAATAGAAGATGGAGTGACTGGAGGAAGGGAGACCACATGACGCGGTGAAGCTACCTAACTTATCATCATGAGAAGAAATTTTCACATGCGCATCATCACAGGGGATGACGGAAGAACAAGCAGATAAGGGATCCACTGATGTTGAGCCCAGGGTGATCGCTGAAGGGAGGTCAGGCGAAACAGAAGGGGAAGTCTCAGAGAGAGGTTCCACTAAGGGTCTCATGAATGATGATAGGTAGAGGATGGTGGCCACAAGCTCCGTCATCTCGACATCAGGAGGGGGAATGTCAATGGGAGCGGTTAAATCCTTAATCTGGCCCAAATCATACTGCACGAGGATGGGAGAGGTGGATTGGTTCTATTCAATAGCATACTCTCGAACTACCTCCAAAGAGGAACGGTAATACGTGAGGTGGGGACAGTGGTGGGAATAATTTCCATGGAGATCACACAAAGCATAGGGTTGGTTGGTCTGAATAGTCTTAGGATTCTTGGTTACAGTCAAGGAAGAAACAGAGGCTTCAGGGACCATAGACTCAGGGAACATAAAATTAACCATGGGATTGATATGGGACAACTCAGGATAGGTATGGGTGGCATGAATGACAACATCACACAAAGCACAAGGATTTGGAGGCGAAGGAGGAGCAGGGTCAGTCGGGGCTACCTTGTCTTTTGATGCCCTCTTGCGCGCTTTGCCCTTTTTACCCGACATCGTCGCAATAGGAGAAGGTTCTTGTTGAGGTGGTTGAGGCACAATAGTAGTGGGAAGAGTCATGGGGACCGGTTGAACCGAGGTCAAAGCAAGATAAGGTTTGGGTTGACCAGGCAGGTTAGTGTCTGGGGGATTGAGGTACCAAACGGGAATCCCCATGGTCAGTTTGGGAAGGGATAAGGTAGCCATGATAGGTACCAAGAACACTCCAGGAGGGGGAGCTAGGAATGGTATCTGACCAGAGGGGTAATGTCTAGGCGGGACGGTTCCGAAATGGTTAAAGACTGAAGGAACCATTCCAGGAGGGTAGAGAGGCTCATGGATACCAGCTGTAGGTGAAGGGCCAGGAGGAGGAGGTCCAGAAGGTTTAATCAAAGGGCTAGGAGTAGGCTGTGGAGGGTGAGGTTGCTGACTATTTCAAGAGGGCCTCTTGAGGGAAGCCTGAGACGATTTCATCAAGAAAACATTCAATGAGCTAGGATCAGAGGCAGGAGGAGGAAGAACATGGAATGTACTAAGCAAAGAGGAGTCTTTGTAGACTTTGGGTGAGACACTGGTCAAGGGATCAATGGTTTGCTTATTGGCCACCAAAGATATGATGAACTCAGGGGAGGTTTGAGACTTTGGTTCGTAATATGTCAACTGATCAATGGTGACTATCTTTCCATTATGGGGAAAGGACATCTTATGGTGAACCGTATATGGTACAACATACATCGCATAGGTGTAGCTACGACCCAATAGGATGTTGTAATCTAAGGGAGCGTCAATGACTTCTATGTCAATGCAAACAGTCTTGCCCGCAAGAGTAATAGGACACTTGCGAAGCAGGCCAATGGGTTGGGAGGCGTGGCCATCCCACACTTGGAGAGTGATCATGGAAGAGGCCAACCAGGGAAAATTTTAAGGATGGGAAATTATTTTGAAGTTTAAAACATTGGCGAATCTCACTAGTACCTAATATGCAAACTATAAAGTGTTTATTGATATATTTGTAAATTTCTTCAAATTTATAATGATTTTGTATATAATCTCTATATAATGTTGGCGATTTTTTAAGTTAAAATAATTTTATATTGTAAAATTTGGGCGAATCATTTTTTATAAAAATTGGAAATTGGCGAATCTTTTTTTGGAAAAAACATAGAAAATTAGCCCACCTACGAATATTAGCCCCTAAAATTTTCCATGAGGCCAACTCAGATGATCCGAGTTGCTTACAAACCGAAGTGGAAATCACATAGGTGGATGCCCCCTCATCAATCATACAACGGGAAGCATTGGCGTTCCGGATCTTGACTAGGATTTGGAAGGTGATGGAAGCAGGAAGAGGAGGATGCTCTGACCGGTCGACATCGAAGATGATCAAGCGATATCTGAAGGATCTATAGCACCCATGGTAGATACTAGAGCTTTTCATTGTGAAGGGCATGACTAGAGGAGTTCCAGCATTGAGATGGCAACAGGAGATTGCGCCAAATCATCTACTATGCTATACAAATGGGAAGTTTTTATAGAAGTAGCATTTCGGAATACTGGTCCCTTAGGGATCTTGGTATGAACCTCTACCTTAGGCTGAGGGATCTGCAAAGGACCATTAGGTGTCAAAAGAGGCTCTATAGAACCTGAAGAAGGGTGCTCGGGGAAAAACGTAGAGGGAGGCTTGTTGTACTAACGAGACCGAGTCTGAAGGTTGAGGTCTACGGTTATAGGTTGGTTAGAGTTCATCATGAGAATCTGGTAATTGGATTTACCATATGGAGGAGGTTGAGTGGCCACCTGACCTTCAGGTGGTTAGGTAGCCATGAATCCTTGCTGTGGGAGAGGATTAGTAAACACATTCGACTGACTAGGCACAATATGGGAAGGGACGGAAGGGGAGGCTTCCTCTCCTCACAATGTTGCTTCAGACTCCCACATCTACCACATATTTGGTAATAGAGGACAATCGTGACTGTAATGACCATAAACACCATATCAAGAACAAGGCTTATTCACGCGAACAGTTATGTCCTACTTCGGCTGAGTGCCCTATTGCTGGTTAGCAATGTTAGGTGCATTATTTTGAAGAGTAGGTCCAGGATTACCGAGGATAGATTGATTTTGAGTGCCTTTCCTCTTCCTTTTGGAAGGAGGAGGATTAGTCACACCCGACTGTGCATACAGCTTCCCCTGAGGGGGTGGTGGCTGCTGTTGCAGGGGTTGAAAAGGAAAGGGAGGTGGTGGTGCTAATGCTTGAGGAGCTAGAGCACCAAGCTGTGGATACGGATAATAAAAAGGTTGGGTAACATTGTGGTAAACTGGAGGTTGGGAAAAAGGATGAGGCATGTCGTATCCTCGATACATGCTACCAGGAGGGGAAAAGTGAAGGAGGTGTTGGCCCCTCCCTGAGGGAAACCATAGCCCATGGGAGGCTAAGCGTATGCGTGAGAGAGAGCTCCAATGATAGCATCGGCGACATGAGATTCCCCCAGTGCATTGGCACTACCAGGTATAGGAAGATCAGGTAGAAATGTATAAACATAATGCAAATGAGCATAGATCAGGTCATACTTTAACGCAATCTGGAGAGAGACTTCTTTAGTTTTAGGGAAATGGATGCAACATATTTTTCCTATAACAAGAAAAAGGGATTTAGGGAACCAGTCCATGTAGACATGGTCTTCGAAGGTAGGGGCTCGACATAGGCTCTTTCTTCTCTGGCATTCATGGACATGATCGGATAGGCAGGTCACAGACAATTGATGGAAAGAATTCAAAAGTTCGGTACTAGTGTCATAACGAAGGGGAAGCTGGAAATAAGACAGAAAAGTCTGGGCAAGAGTTGCAAAGGTTGTATGAGAGGATTAGGCATGATCAACATACCACTTAGAAGCTTTTCTAGTAAGCGTAGATTCGAACAACCAAAGAGAGACAGAGTCATCGGTAATGGAGTTAGATGAAAACCATATGTGGAAAGATCGAACATGATTTGTAGGATCTTCTCCAGTAAGACCTTCAAACTTGGGGATGTCGGAAGGGAGCTTGGTCGGCATAGCAAGCCAACTAGCATCATGGTGTATAGGGTCATTGATCAACTGGTTAAAATCGCAAAGATTGAAGCCTACCATATAGGGGAGCAAGGGAGAAGTCGAGCTAGTTCCTGTTCTGGTCCCACTAGTAATATTCCTATCATTAGGGTCGGGGTTACCACCAGCGTTAGGTCCTGAACCAGGCATGGTAAAGGTGACAGGGGGAGAACTGGGGGTGGAACCAGAAAGGGAACCCAATGAACCAGAAGAGGAGTCAGATTTCAAACTCGGTGGAGGACTAACTCGAATCCTACGCAGAGGAGTAAGTCTTCCTACTGGAAACTAAGGGTGAAGGCAAAGAAGTCTCCGGGATAAACACCTTTGTGGCGCAATGGTGAAGGCACAAACACGGCACAAAGGGAAGAGAGACCAACAAGGGGGAAGAGGTGCAGGATCAACTAATTACAATGTCGAAACAAGGGCATTGAGGTGCAGGATCAATTGATTTCAATGTTAAAGTATTTTCTTGGTAGTGTTAACCAGACTCTTCTTCACTTAGGGTGTGTGTGTTAAGTGTGTAAATTTTAATTTTTAAACCCAGACGTTTGTAGATAAAAATAAAAAGTGTGTTGTATAACTATAAATAAACCTATAGATAACATTATATGAAATTGAAATAAGAGAAAATGAACAACTAATTATGCATTAATATAAACCTAAGGAGGTGGTCCTCTCAACAAGTAGTCTATAGGTGGGCAAAAATCTAGTCAAAACACACAAAAATATATCTAAAGTCGGGATGGACAATGATCTAAATGTCAAATCTACTGGAAATAGGTGCATAAAATAGAAAAAAATCAAAGCAAAGAATGTTGTAAATGAGGCCACGAAAGGCTATAACCTAGAGGGAAGCCGAAGAGACCCTAGAGGAAAGCCCAAAAAAAACTAAAAGGAGGTGTTTTGGATTGATAAATGATTCAAGAGCATCAAAGCTAAATTTTCATTAATCATTTGTGTGATTTAGGAGGTGAGATATTTTAATTATTTTATTAAATAATTTTCTCATTTTTAATAAATTAGGAGAGAAAATATAAATGTGAGGATTATTGTAAATATTCCTTAAATAATTAAGGATATGAGTGGATTTGAATTAGGTAGATAATCTAGGGATGAGGAATTCCATAAACGAGACTTAGTTGAGTCCAAAATAAGATAAATCTAAATTAGATTTTAAGTTGAGATTTGTGTGGAGGAAATTATGGAATGGAATAAATTATATTTATGTATAAATATGTAGCTTGCGAGGGTAAGAAAGGAAAAGTGAGGAAGTGGGAAAGAGAGGAATACAGAGAGAGTAAGAGAAATGGTTTGAAGGGCTGAGAGCCAAGAGCCCACCCATTGTAATATTTGGCCAAAGAGTTTTTATATTATTATATCAGTTTTTTATTTGTATGGCTCTCTTTCCTTCATATGTATTTGTTTAATGAACATATTTGTGGTTTTAACCAGAATTTTAATTTTGATTGGAAGAACATGAGTTTTTATTTGTTGGGATCTAATTTAACCCGGTATCTTGGCATCATTTGGTATCAGAGCCTGGGAGAGAGTTGATCGTGTTAGCCACCTATAAAATTTGTTATACCAAAAGGGGGCTAAATCATTTTTTGGAGCATTCAAGGAACAAATTTTATTGCTAAAAAGTGTTATCTCTTGAAGAATCTTGAAGGCCTCATGCCTCCGTCCAAATCTTCACTGCTGTGCCCATTTTACACTCAAAAATTCTGCTAATTTCAAAGACAAAATACTATTGTAAAATCACCCTTTCTCCCTTTCCTACCTTGAAAAACTAACCTCCATTTTGCTCCCCTTTATTTCCCCTAAAAACCCCTCATTTTCATGTTTTCCCCCTTTCCCTTCCATCAAAACCCCTGTGATAAGGTTTAGGACTCCTTCTTTGCCTTATCGAAACCCTCAAAACCCTTGAAAAACATTGAAAACTTCATAAAAAATACATATTTTTGTGTAAAGGTTTAAGCCCCTTTGGGCTTTTTCCTTAACCATTTCCACTACACATGCCCTGGTACTAGAACCAGGCGCTAAGCCTTTAAGTTCTTATCACGTCAGAGCAACTCACCGAGCACACTATCTTTGTTTAAACCAACCTCCGATGCCGATTAGCCCTGTGTATTATGTCCTCCGGTCATATCATATCGCTTTTCATATGGACCAAGGCCCCACAGTCGGGCGCCAAGCCAAATCGCGAATATAAAACCCTCCCGACAAAAACCTTGTGTATATTTAATTTTTGGGTTTTTTATGTTTTATTGTCATTATATTAAAAATAAAAACCAGGCAGAATTCATCGCACCACTTTTGAGAGGGAGGTGGTTTTCTCCGTTTGGCAGCGATCAATGCCGCCGGCTGACACGTGGCCTTGGGAAGTATGGCGATATCATTTTCCCCGGGCATTAAAGGTTGGATATCGGCTCGGCCCGATATTAGCGTGCACCATCCGATCTAAGGCCATCTCATCGGACAATGATCATGCTCTGAAGAAGCCCGTAAGATAAACGTGGTACGACGCGGTTATTAAAAACATCTCCGCCGTTGATCTGATCTGCAGATCAACAACCCACATTCGTTCTAAGCTCCCCACTCATTTTTTAATCATTTTTCTCCAAAACAAAGGTTTTTACCCCTTTTTTCTCCGCTTTTCATTTATTTTTCAAATAGAGCGACTCATTCACTTTGAATTTTTTCCCTCACTCCCGACCGTCGATCTCTACGTGATCGACGGTTATGATTTAATTCTTCCTCCGTTTTCCCTCTAACCTCCTCTAATCAATCTCGACCATTGGATGATGCCATTCAACAGCCATGCTCTCTCCATGTGCCTTTTGAAGCAGTAAACCTATATATGTAGGATTTTATGATGTTGTTCATATTTTGCAGGGTTTAGATGGTTTTTCCGCTCTACTGAAGAAAATTTCAAAGGATGAGGGTGATGATACTCCCGCCTTCGATTCATAAAAGGGAATCATTCAAGGGATTCAACTCCACATTTCATCAATGATTCATGAGGCATTGATGCCATACGACCCCTGCACAACCTTGCACACCAACAAACACAGCGAATCAAGCATAGTCAAAGAGTATCAGTGTCAAAGATAGGAATGAAAAAGAACACGAGATTGGAGATAGATCTGTGGGGATTACGGCTAAGATGGATTATCAAAATCCTAATCCTCCCGACTCAAACACAGTTTAAAGAAAATCATAAGTTTTTTATCAACAGGAAAGCCTCCACCACCACATCTGAGGCAAATTGATTCCTCCCAGCTACCACAGTGCCACCTGTGCCTTAAAGAATTCAAACAGAGGCCGAAGTTATTGATCAGGATCATACATTTGTCTCAAGCGCAACCTGAGAGTAAATTTTTCAAACAAACTTAATGAAAAAATATCTACAGAGTTACTTTGACATCACACAGAGCCTCAAAAGTCAATGAGAGGTCCCACCGAGCTTAAATCTTAATGTAAATCATTTAATACAGAGAACACCTATGTAAGCTTCTTCATCAGCCCCCCCAAAGGCCAAGAATCCATTAAGACTGTATTAATTATCTTTGGAGATCTTTTATCAGATCTCACCTCCTCATTCTTCTATAAATACTACTGGAGAAGATGAGAGAGGGGTTAGTTGATTTAGTTGCTGAAATTTGAAATGTAATTGAGCTTGAGATTTCTACCTGTAAATAGTGTTCACTAGCTCTTGGAGCTCTTCTTGTAATAGATAAGTTAGTTTGGGAAGTGTAGATGATTGCTAAGCTAAAGCATTGGACTTGAAGCTGTAACTGTTTTGGAGCATCAATGCGAGCTGATTTATGGGATCCTGGTCTATGTTGACGGTGATGTTTTTCTCATTGCAACTTGTTATTTTGTTTCTTTTTTCACTGTGTTCATCTTCTCTTACAAAGAATAGCATGCATAGAGTTAGGACCTACTGTATATTAGTACGCTTATCTGACTGAAAATATTTATCTACATGTTTTCTTCTAATTTGTGCTATTTAGGAATGATTTAATTTAGTTTAGGCATAGGAATGCTGGCGTTCCCTCATCCTATTGCCTTAGCTGATTTTTATTTTTGAATTTTTTTTCAGTATATGTTAAGTAGAGATGAACTAAGGAAGATATTGTGTGCCTTGGTCCTAGTTTTATCCCCAAATACTGTCTGAATGTTTCCCTTGGAATGTGTTAAAAGTTGGCTAGTTTCAAAGTACTTACCAGATCTTAGGCCATTCTGTGTTATATTTGTGTTTGTCTTGAAAGTAACCAAGTAAAGCAGAGCTAGGAGAGGATTTGTGGTGAGCTCGGCCCGCTAGTTTCTCCTCCAATAGTTTCCTTCAAGTTTCCCTTTGTTTTTATATGTTTTCTATTAAAAGTATCAAAGGATGGCTAGTTTAGAAGTACTTACCAGATCCTGGATTGCTTTATGTTTCTCTTAAGTGTTTGTCAAAAGTTGGCTAGTTTAGAAGTACTTACTAGATCTTAGGCTGCTCTTTGTTCTTCATTTGTTTAATTCCCCTTCTTTTTGTATCATTTCATTCCATAAATCAAATTTCAAATAGATCCTTAGACATAGATGACTTGCCCCATGGACTACTCTTGAACTAGATAGTTTCAATTAAACCCTATTATGACTCCATAGCCCAATGGACTAAAACCTACAATTATCTATCTTCCTGGCCAAAGCTTGTTCTATTTACTTGCAACTTCTCACCTTTGAAACTCTTTGCATTTAGAACTTTCCACCTCAAATAGTAATCATGCTAAACCATCCAAAAACAAGCATAACCCTCGGCCTTCATAACTAGCCTAATATCATTACGCAAGACTTCAAAGACAAATCCATCTTTGCACTTATTGGAGAGATCCCTCTCCGGATTCAGGAGGGCTAGATCCTAGAATCCCAAAGTGGTTGAAACGATGTTCTCCCTACAGTTGGACTTTTGCCAATCTTGCTAATTACAGGGTGCTAACATTTCTGGTGACTCCGCTGGGGATTGACGTTGAATTTTCACCTTAGGTTCCCTTAAAAACTAAATAAAACCTTGTGAGTAAAAAGTATCCTTTTCATGCACTACCAAGGAATGGCAATCATGATAAAAATTGTTTGAATCAGTGAAAAACTAGGCAAACCATAGGATTCTCATAAGGCTTTATCTAACCTTGAAAAATACATCAGCTTAGCCATGAGAGTAGACTGTCTTTGTCTCATAACCATAGCTAAATTTTGAAACATAGTCAAGACATTCTTAGAAACCACACAACTGAAAAATAACTCAGAAAACCCAAAAATATTTCAGATTGGTATCCAATAAACATGGTGGTGGACCATAAAACCTTTTACCTCCTTAGGAGCTAAAAACCTCCACTTGGCGACTCGAAAATCCTCAACAGACCTTAAGACTCCACTGGGAAGAACCCTTATCCTTATAATTTCATTCAAACTTAGTTATAGGACTGTAGGATTAAAATTTGTGTAAACAGATTAGTTGACCTTTTAAAGACTGTCATACCTGGTTGAACTTTTCTTCTTTATTTGGGTCTGAAAAACACAGCATAGTGGCTCCTAGAAAGATTCACACTAGAGCCTATCCTGACCCTTATCCACTTGAGACAATGGATAACCGAGAAAGTATCCTTAGGAAGTTTCCTAGGATTAAATTATCAACTGGTTTTAGATAACCCTTGAGAGCTAATTCACTTCCCGAAAATCTTTCAGCTCTACAACAATCACAAGTTGACTTAGTAAATCCCTTTAGAACTAGGTCTCTTGATGATTTAGATCAGTTAGATTCTGAGTCTTCACTTTCATCTCCTAAAACAAGTGAACATTCTGGTAGCAGAGAAACAACACCTCATGATTTACATTTCCTTCACAACTTAGGTGTC
Source organism: Pinus albicaulis (assembly GCA_034641835.2). Lineage (NCBI taxonomy): Eukaryota > Viridiplantae > Streptophyta > Pinopsida > Pinales > Pinaceae > Pinus > Pinus albicaulis. Next base: position 6,413,493 of record MU968317.1, read on the forward strand.
TCTCATCCAAGATCAGCTCAGCAATCTATTCCTGGTCCATCCACTTCTGCTCACCCTACATCCACTGTTCAAGCCACCCCATTCCAACTCACTTTCCCTATTGTTAATCCACCTCTTGTGAATCCACCCCCTCCACATATCATGGCAGCATGGTATGCTCCCTTAGTCCTTCCTGTACCCTTAGTCAATCTTCCACAGGACTATCAGTCCAAAATTCCATTGTATGATGCTAGTAATGCTACAAATGCATCACAACATGTGGATAATATGAATGAATACTTTGACAGAAATGAAATTGATAATGATTCTTTGAAGCTTAGATTATTTGCTCAGAGTGGGGGGAGAAGTAAGAAAATGGTTTAAAGGCTTAACCCCCCATAGTATCAATGATCTTCAAGCCTTCCATCAGAATTTCTTAAACAAATGGGAAGTGAAGAAAAATCCTCTCCAAGTCCTTTCTGATTACAAGAACCTCCATAGAAACACAGGGGGAAAGTGTACAAGCTTATTTTATCAGATTTAACAATGTATATAATGCACTTTCCCCAGATCTAAAACCTCCACAAGGCTCAGCTTTAAACAAGTTTATTGAAGGGTTTGACCTTGAGATGGCCTATCAGCTGAGAGAAAGAGATATTGCAACTCTTGAAGAGATGCAAAAAGGAGCTCTTGCTATGGAAGTAAACTTAATGGAGAAGAGAGAAAGAATGAAAAATGAGAAGAGAGTGTCCTTTAGAGAGGAAAACACACCATCTAATTCCAACTCAAAGATGGAGAGAATGATGGAGGAGATGATGAAGAAAATGAGCATCCTTGGAGAGCACAAGCCAATCAAAACCAAACTGCTCCTCAAAATAGAAATTAGAACCAGAATCAGAATTTTAGAAGGAACCAACCTCCAAACAGACCTAGGGAAGATGATCAACAGATCACTCCTCCCTTTCATCAAAACTATGTAAGTGAGGTTGAGGAAACAAATGAGATAACAGAGGAAGATGATATTAACATGTTGGGGGTAGATAATGATGAATTTGAAGTTCATTATGATAGAAAACAAAGTCTATACACACCTTATGATGACAGAAGAGATGATGATGAAAATTATTATCAAGACATGGAAAATGTCATCATAGAATCTCAAAGAGAATATGAACTTAGAAGAAAAACCAGTCAACAAACCCCCAACAACAAAACCTCTGACAAATCTTCACAAAACAACACTGCAATGAAGCCTAAAATGGTCAAAAAAAAGGATAAAACAGTAGCTGGGAATTCTGATAATGGTAAAGAGAAAGGCACTCAAAACAATGAAAAACAGAGTGCAGACCTTAGCAGTACTAACATTTTAGCTAGTACTCCTGTGAAAACAATTTTTTCAAATATAAATAAAGCAAATCAACAAGATGATGTTGTTGATAGACTAGCAGCTAGTAAGGCTAAGACAAGTTCTTCAAAGAACCAAGTTCCCTTCAGCCTAGAGCAAGAAATTTCAAAGATCAAAATCTCTGTTCCCCTGACTGAGTTAGCTGCCCATAATGTATATAGGACCCAAATTTTTAAGGCTTTAAATATAGAGGAAAATGAGGATATAGTCAATCTTAATGATGACCAGCCAGAGATCATTTTTGGTCCCAAGATTGAAGGTAGATATCAAGAGGGACATGTTCCTCCCTTTTCTGTGAGTTTAAACATTCATGAAATTTTTTTGCATAATGCTATGCATGACTCAGGAGCTTCTCATAATTTAATGCCAAAAGCTGTAATGGAGATCCCGGGTCTAGAAATCACCAGACCTTACAAAGATGTTTACTCCTTTGAATCAAGTAGAGTAAAATGTTTAGGATTAATCAAAGACCTCTGTGTTAACTTAGCACAGAATCCAGCCAAATGCTTAGTAATGGATATTGTTGTGGCTGATGTACCCCCAAAGTATGGAATGCTATTATCTAGGTATTGGGGGGCTAAGTTACAAGGGACTATGCAAATGAACATGACTTATGTGACTATCCCTGTTTTCAATCAGACTAGAAGACTTTACAGGGAGTCCCATATGAAATACAGAGTTACAAGCCAAGACAGACCACAGAACTCTCCCCTTTATTCTATAGACACGGGCCTAGATTCATTTATCCTTTTTAATGATGAAAATTTTAGTGAACAAGTGACCTTGTCTGATTTAATGATAGATAGAGAGGAGGAAGAAGATAATGTAGCAGTATCAGAAAAATTTGCTGGACCTGTAAAATCTAGCAAAAAAAACACATGTCTTGAGCTACAAGTCATCCGTCCATTGCTCTTAAACCTTGACAGTCAAGAAAACAACCCGCAACACAGAGAGAAGTCTGAGGTGTTGAAACAAATCCAACTAAATGCTGATATTCAAAATACATCTGAAGGAACTTTAGTTGAAGAGGACAACCACCAAACAGATGAAACCGAAAACAATCCTCTGTGGATTATGTATTTTGACGGGTCATGCACTAGAACTAATGCTGGTGCAGGTGTCTGGATTTCCAACACTGAAAACAACCACACAGAAAGCATTTCCTGCAAATTAAAATTTCAGTGTTCCAAAAACATAGCGAAATATGAATCCCTTCTCTTAAGCTTACGATTGTTGAAGAAGTTAAGAGCCAAGAGAATCAAAGTGCATGGGTATTCTGAGTTAGTCATTAGGCAAGTCAATGGGGAGTATAACGCAAATCATCCCAGACTTAGGGCCTACCAAAACAATGTCATGGACCTTTTAAAAACATTCAAGGAGTCCCAACTGATTTTTGTCCCAAGAAAAAAAAATATTGCCGCCCACAATTTAGCCTTTGCAACTAGAACATGCTTAACGCCATATGAAACCAAAGATTGCACAACTCAGATAAAATTTAGACCAGCCGTGCCTGATAAAGAAAAGTATTGGCAGGTGTTTGATGAAGACAAACAAATATAAGACTTCATGCAATTCAGAAATGAATTTGAACTAAACAGTTCAGACTTAGATTATGATACAGACTGAAGTGAAGAAATTTTCTTGGTGAAGAAGAACCGTCTCCTGAGCTTGTCAATATTAATCTTATGACTAGAAAACTTAAAAAGAAAACAAAACAGACTGCAAAGTTAGAAACAGAGGAGTTAGAAACTCTGCACTCTAAAGATGAAAGTTTTCCAAGTGGTCTAACACCATTAGAAGAGTTGTTTGATTTTAACGATGTGGCCAGGAAGCAAAAACTGGAACCTGTAGAGACTGAAGTGGAAGAGTGAAATTTAGGAAGTAAACTTAAACCTATGATGATTAAATTGTCTAAAAATTTACCATCTCACATTAAACTCAAATACATAGAACTATTTAAAGAGTTTTTTGATGTTTTTGCTTGTAGTTACAAAGATCTGAAATCCTACGACACTGAAATAATCTAGCACAAAATTCCTCTAAGAGAAAACCAAAAACCATTCAAATATAAAATGCACAGAATAAACCCTGTTCAGTTGCCTTTGGTTCAGAAGGAGATCATGAAAATGTACGAATCTAGTATTATTGTCCCTATTAGATATGCTGAGTGGGTGTCTAATCTGGTGTCAGTTAGGAAGAAAACTAGAGAGATCAGGCTTTGTATAGACTTTAGAGACTTAAACAAAGCTTCATTAAAAGACAACTACCCTTTACCTAAGATGGATCATATATTACAAAGGGTGGTAGGGTCTAGAAGAATTTCTTTGCTTGATGGCTACTCAGGGTGTTGGTGTCCCGTGTTTTGATAGTTTGGAAAATCAAAAGACAAGGCAACATCAGAACCAATATTTAGAGTTCCAGGATCTCGTCCTCCTGTTCTCAGAGAGGGATCTCTCAAATTATTTTTTTTGCAAAGGTTTATCTTGTGTGCTTAGAGTATTGGTTTTAGACTAGTTATTAAGTGCAGGTGTTTGATTGTTTGTTTGGTTGAATTGATACAGAAGGATATGAAAGTTCTAGGAAAGATAGGTAGAAAGAGGAAGTAGTAGCCTCATTTGGGCAATGGAGTCAAAAAGAGGTCATGGAAAACTTATCAATGGATATGGGATATCAGAGGTAAAATCTAACTTGGCCACATAATCCTTTGGTTTTTGGAATGAGATGGACATCAATGATTTGGAAAGAGAATTTACATTATCAACAAAGGGAATTTGAAAACACAATTTGAACAATAAAGAGCCATTTGATCGACAGGGCTAACCATGAATTCTACAAATCACACCTTAAAAAAAACAATGATTTCAAAACAACTTTTAAAATGAAATCTAAGATTCGGTGAACACCCTATTTCCTCAAAGATTTTATTTCAAATGATTTAGAAAACATAAAAGATTTATTGATAATTGCAGTCATAGAAGAGAGAACACCTAAATACATCTATGATCACAATTATAATGACCTTTAAGCCAACTGTTCAAGCAAGGACAAAGGGAAAGATCAGAACAGACCTCCTTGACTCACTGTAAACAAAAAACTTCAAAAGGAGACTTCAATAGCAGTTTTTAAGTGGCAGCAGACAAGCGGGGAAAACCATAAATCATGCTGAAACCAACTATTCGAACTATTAAGGAAATAAACAAGCATGAAGACTAAAGAGAGAGGTTAAAGACTCTAAAATACTTCAGCAGAAGAAAACATGAAACAGTGAAGGATGAACAGGTCTAAGGTGCTTCCAGGAGTCATTTCTTAGCCTAAAAATTTCAACCTACTGTAGTAAGAAACTATGGAACAGAATGAAAACAGGAGAAAACATTTAAACAATTCAGAATACTTCACCAATAGCCAAGATCATGGATCCAATGATAGAGCCTTCTCAGTAACAAGCATGCAACAACATCATCAAGAGTTACAAGACTTCAGTTTCTTCTCCAACTTCTACAGAATATGTATTATTTCAGAGAGTTTTATTATTACAACTAGTGATCAACCAACCAACCAACCAACAACTTCTCATCTTCTACAGAAGTATTTATAGAAGAATGAGGAGGTGAGATCTGATAAAAGATCTCTCAGGACAATTAATATAGAGTGATGACTTCTCGACCTTTGAGGGGCTCGATGAAGAAGTTTACAGGTGTTTCACTTTATTAATTGATATACATTAAAGATTTTAAGCTCGGTGGGAGCTCTTGTTGACTTTTAAGGCTCTGCCTTATGTTATAGTAACTCTGCTGATATTTTTGTCATTAAATTATTTCAGTAGAATTAACTGTTTGGCTACGTTGAGGCAAATATCTGATTTCGAACAATAATTTCGGCCTCTGTTTGAATGCTTTGAGGCATAGGTGACTTCATGGTAGCTGGGAGGAATCAATTTTCCTCAGATGTGGCGGTGGAGGCCTTTCTGTTTGTTGAACACTTATGATTTTCTTTTAACTGTGTTTTAATTTGGGGGAATAGGCTTTTGATAATCATTCTTAGTCGTAATCCTCGCAAATATGTCTTCAATCTTCTGTTCTGCTGTGCTCTATCTTCAAAACTGATACTCTTTTAATTTGGATTTAATAGCACAGTGTCTTGTTGATGTGCAGGCCACGCAGGGCTCGTATGGCATCAATGCCTATGAAGCATCGACGAAATGTGGATTGCGAACCCTACGAATGGTTTTCTTTGGTAAATCAAAGGCAAGGAAAAGGTCTTTCCTGGCCTTTGGCCTTTCTTTAATTATAATGGATAACCATTAATCCTACAAAACACACAGAATATCAAGAAATCCTGCGTTGTGAGTTTAACTTCTGCAGAGGATGTGGGGAGGAGGGCAGTCGTTGGATGGCAGCATCCAACGGTGGAGATCTGTGTATAATAGTCGAAGAGAGAGTGATGGGAAGTAATTAGGGAATGATCTGGGACCATCTGATCTGGATACATGGACAATCCAGATCCAATCGGGGGATTGCAATCGACGGGGAAAGAAGGAGGGTGTAACAAAAGTTGCCCATGTGATTAAGCGATGACCGTTGATCTGAGGATTAGATCAACGGTGGGGAATGAATCGAAGGGATGGCTGATCGGGGGGAACAAAAAAATGCACCCAATGAAACTTGTGATACGATTGAGTGTTGACCGTCGATCTGCAGATCAGATTGATGGTGGGAGATGCGTCGGGAGGTCGCAACTGGCAGGGTAAAGGTTAATGATCGGAGAAATTGTGGGCCGTTGCATCTGGGAAGGTGGAGAGGAGATCAACAATTGAAAAATAATCAGGGATCGAAAATCGGAGGTGGTTTGATGCAATGGTGTGATTGGGGCATCGCAATCGGGGGTTTCAAAGGGGAGCAATCGGAAGAGTCTTCGCAGAAGTTTCCAATGCGATAAGCACCTTGGGTCTTTGACCTTTGGTCCTGGGCACGAGTTATATGAATGAAGTGGAGGGTGTGGAGTTTACATATATGACCCAATCACATCGGAACTTTTGATGCGGTCTTTCAATCAACCCATTGTAGATTCTTCCGATGCGATTACGCTTCGGGTCTTTTTGATCTAACCATTTTTTATATTAAAAACATGACTTTGGCGCATCAGATCAAAACTTTGGGTAAGTGGGTTTTATGTTTTAAAAAAGGAAAGAGACCATTGAGAATGAATAATTTCAATGATTTAGCGCCCGATGGCAGGCCCACGGGTTACATGAAATGATAATACGATCGGGGGGTATGTATATGGGCTTAATCGCATCGAAACTTTTTAAACATGGAAAAAAGACTTGCGCACTCAGACTTTGTGATGCGATAAGCGCTTCGTGGGTCTAGCGCCAGGTTTTAGGGTGCAGGCACGTGGATAGGAAGTGGTTTAAGACTTAGCCCAAGGGGGCTTAAACCTTTAATACAAAAAATGGGTTTTTATAGATTTTCAATGATTTTCAAAGGAATTTGAGGGTTTCGGTAAGGTTAAAAAGTGAGTTCTTAACCTTGTAAAAATTATTTTTATGAAGGAAAGGAGAGGAATCATGAAAATAGAGGAGTTTTATGGAGAAAAAAGGGGAGGAAAATGAAGGTTAGTTTTGAGTGGAGGAAGGGGAAAATTGATGATTTTGCAGCAGTATTTTCACTTATGGAAACAACAGAAATTCTGAGTATAAAAAAGGGAACACTAGTAAATATTTTGACAGAGGCATGAGGCCTTCAAGAGTCTTCAAGAGCGAACACCTTTTAGTAATAAAATTTTTTCCTTGAAGGCTCAAAAATTTTTATCCACCTTTTGCTATAACAAATTTTATAGGTGGCTAACAGTGGCTCCACTTGGGGATGGTGCCTTCTTGAAGGCATCAAGAATTTAAGACTTGCATTCTCTGGGAGGCTGACCTGTGCCTCATCCATTGCGCTGCCCTTCCTTTGTTGGGATGATCTTGTAATGGATCTTCATCAATACAAGCTTTCTACCTACCCAATCCTACTGATCTAGCATTTTTTCTTCATTAGAGTGCACTTGGATTGGAAAACTCTTTTCACAACATTTTATTATTTTGAAAGAAGGAAATCTAATCTACTTCTAATCCTTATTTCTTCATGGACTCAGATTAAACAGTTGAGCCCATATGATTCTCTACCTAATCTACTATCTGTTGGGATTAAACTTTCCAACAGGCTTTATTCTCTAAATTCTACAACAGAAATTTAAAAAGTAGTTAAGTCGGGATTGCGAAGTCTAACTTTATGCTGGTCTATGGCATAAAAAAAAGCTACACATAGACATTATTTTGCACAAAATTTAAAACAAAATGGAAGGTTTGAGACCTGGAATTTCAAAGCATTTCCTTTCTTTTTCTGCAGCTCTGTTTTGACATCTTACTTGAGTTGTCTTTCCTTTGCTAATTGGCTCAGATTTTAAGCAATTTAGAACCAGATTTTTACATCTTTTAACTTAGAATTTGAAATAGGTTTGAGTCATTCTCTCTTAGAAACTTTAGGTTCAGATTTTAAACTTGTTTGAACCTTTAATTTCTATCCTAAACTATCTATTGATAAGCCAAGATTAAGCAATTTGGAAAATCGAATTCACTATCCTATCAGCAAAAAATTTAAAGCTAATTAGTCAAGATTAAGTTGTTTGACTAACTAGAAGTGTGTTGTTCAGGAGTGGCATTTGAGCTTGCATACTTTCATGTTTTGTTTCTCTTTTTGGTATGGGGCTATACCTTTATTTTTTTTGACCATCTGCCCTCTTTTCTTTCTCCTATTATTACTAACTCAGAAGGGTCCCACCATGATTGCCATTATGTTGGTGTCCCGTGTTTTGATAGTTTGGCAAATCAAAAGACAAGGCAACATCAGAACCAATCTTTAGAGTTCCATGATCTAGTCCTCCTATTCTCAGAGAGGAATCTCTCAAATTATTTGTTTTTCAAAGGTTTATCTTGTGTGCTAAGAGTATTTATTTTAGACTAGTTATTAAGTGTAGGTGTTTGATTGTTTGTTTGGTTGAATTGATATAGCAGGATATGAAAGGTCTAGGAAAGATAGGTAGAAAGAGGAAGTAGTAGCTTCATTTGGGAAATGGAGTCAAAAATAGGTCATGATAAACTTATCAATGGATATGGGATATCAAAGGGGAAATCTAAATTGGCCACAAGATCCTTTGGTTTTTGGAATGAGATGGACATCAATGATTTGGAAAGAGAATTTACATTCTCAACAAAGGGAATTTGAAAACACAATTTGAACAATAAAGATCCATTTTATAGACAGGGCTAACCATGAATTCTACAAATCACACCTTTAAGAAAACAATTATTTCAAAACAACTTTTAAAATGAAATCTAAGATTCGGGGAACACCCTATTTCCTCAAATATTTTATTTCAAATGATTTAGAAAACATAAAAGATTTACTGATAATTGCAGTCATAGAAGAGGGAACACCTAAATACATCTATGATCACAACTGTAACGACCTTTAAACCAACTTTTCAAGCAAGGACAAAGGGCAAGATCAGAATAGACCTCCTTGACTCACTGTAAACAAAAAAATTCATAGGGAGACTTCAATAACAATTTTTAAGTGGCAACAGACAACCAAGGAAAACCATAAATCATGCTGAAACCAACTATTCGAACTATTAAGGAAATAAACAAGCATGAAGACTAAAGAGAGAGGTTAAAGACTCTAAAATACTTCAGCAGAAGAAAACATGAAACAGTGAAGGATGAACAGGTCTAAGGTGCTTCCAGGAGTCATTTATTAGCCTAAAACTTTCAACCTACTGTAGTAAGAAACTATGGAACAGAATGAAAATAGGAGAAAACATTTAAACAGTTCAGAATAATTCACCAACATCCAAGCTCATGGATCCAATGATAGAGCTTTCTCAGTAACAAGCATGCAACAACATCATCAGGACTTCTAAGACTTCAATTTCTTCTCCAACTTCAACAGACTATGTATTATTTCAGAGAGTTTCAGTATTACATCTAGTGATCAACCAACCAACCAACCAACAACTTCTCATCTTCTACAGAATTATTTATAGAAGAATGAGGAGGTGAGATCTAATAAAAGATCTCTTAGGACAATTAATATAGAGTGATGACTTCTCGGTCTTTGAGGGGCTCGATGATGAAGTTTACGGGTGTTTCACTATATTAATTGATATCCATTAAAGATTTTAAGCTCGGTGGGAGCTCTTGTGAACTTTTAAGGCTCTGCCTTATGTTATAGTAACTCTGCTCATATTTTTGTCATTAAATTCTTTCAGCAGAATTAACTGTTTGGCTGTGTTGAGGCAAATATTTGATTTCGAACAATAATTTTGGCCTCTGTTTGAATGCTTTGAGGCACAGGTGGCTTCGTGGTAGCTAGGAGGAATCAATTTTCCTTAGATGTGGTGTTGGAGGCCTTTCTATTTTTTGAACACTTATGATTTTCTTTTAACTGTGTTTTAATTTGGGGGATTAGGCTTTTGATAATCATTCTTAGTCGTAATCCCCGCAAATTTGTCTTCAATCTTCTGTTTTGCTGTGCTCTGTCTTCAAAAATGATACTCTTTTAATTTAGATTTAATAGCATAGTGTCTTGTTGATGTGTAGGCAGCACAGGGCTTGTATGGTATCAATGCCTATGAAGCATCGACGAAACGTGGATTGTGAACCCCGCGAATGGTTTCCTTTGGTAAATAAAAGGTACGGAAAACGTATTTCCTGGCCTTCAACCTTTCTTTAATTATAATGGATAACCATTAATCTTGCATTGTGGGTTTAACTGCTATAAAGGATGTGGGGAGGAGCATAGCCATTGGATGGCAGCATCCAGTGGTGGAGATCTGTGTATAATATTCGAAAAGAGAGCGATGGGAAGTAATGCGGGAATGATCTGGGACCGTCGATCTGGACACGTGGATGATCCAGATCTAATAAGGGGATTGCAATCGGCGGGGAAAGAAGGAGGGTGTAACAAAAATTGCCGATGCGATTGAGCGATGACCGTTGGCCTGAGGATCAGATCAATGGTGGGGAATGAATCGGAGGGATGGCCGATCAGGGGGAAAAAAAAACATAGCTGAGGAAACTTGTGATGCGATTGAGGGCTGACCGTCGATCTGCAGATTAGATCGATGGTGGGAGATGTGTCAGGAGGTCGTAATTGGCGGGGTAAAGGTTAATCATCAAAGCAATTGTGGGTTGTTGGATCTAGGAAGGTGGAGAGGAGATCAACGGTGGACAACTAATCGGGGATTGTCAATCTGAGGTGGGTCGATGCGATGGTGCGATCGGGGCATCGCAATCGGGGGTTTCAAAGGGGAGCAATCGGAAGAGTCTTCGCAGAAGTTTCTGATGCGATAAGCGCCTTGGGTCTTTGACCTTTGGTCCTAGGCACGAGTTATATAGATGAAGTGGAGGGTGTGGAGTTTACATATATGACCCAATCGCAATGGAAATTTTTATGCGGTCTTTCAATCAACCCATTGTAGATTCTTCTGATGCGATTATGCTTCGGGTCTTTTTGATCTAACCATTTTTTATATTAAAAACATGACTTTGGCGCATCAGATCAAAACTTTGGGTAAGTGGGTTTTTATTTTAACAAAGGAAAGATACCATCAGGAATGAAAAATTTCAATGATTTAGTGCCCAATGGCGGGCCCACGGGTTACATGAAATGATAATACGATCGGGGGGGTATGTATCTGGGCTTAATTGCATCAGAACTTTTTAATCATGGAAAAAGACTTGCGCACTCAGACTTTGCGATGCGATAAGCACTTCGTGGGTCTAGAACCTGATTCTAGGGTGCGGGCACGTGGACGGGAAGTGGTTTAAGACTTATCCCAAGGGGGCTTAAGCCTTTAATACAAAAAATGGGTTTTTTATAGATTTTCAATGATTTTCAAAGGAAATTGAGGGTTTCGGTAAGGTTAAAAAGTGAGTTCTTAACCTTGTAAAAATTATTTTCATGAAGCGAAGGAGAGGAATCATGAAAATAGAGGAGTTTTATGGAGAAAAAAGGGGAGCAAAATGAAGGTTAGTTTTGAGTGGAGGAAGGGGAAAAATGATGATTTTGCAGCAGTATTTTCACTTATGGAAACAACAGAAATTCTGAGTATAAAAAAGGGAACAGTAGTGAAGATTTGGACAGAGGTATGAGGCCTTCAAGAGTCTTCAAGAGCCAATACTTTTTAGTAATAAAATTTGTTCCTTGAAGGCTCAAAAAGTTTTAGCCACCTTTTTCTATAACAAATTTTATAGGTGGCTAACACAGGGTACAATTAGATCTTAGTTCACCCTGCTGATCAATTAAAGACAACCTTTACTACACCATGGGGCACTTTCATGTATGTAAAAATGCCCTTTGGTGTAATGAATGCTGGAGAAACCTTTCAGAGAGCCATGGGCATAGCATTCTCTAAAGAACTCGGCTACTTCATCATTATATACCTTGATGATGTTACTGTGTTTTCAAAAACAAATGAAGAGCACTTAGCACATTTGAGAAAAGTTTTCGAGAAATGCAGAAAGTTTGGGATATCTTTAAACCATAAGAAGACATTATTCGATCTCCAAGAAGGTAAACTTCTTGGGCACATCATTTCAAAAGAGGGTATTAAGATAGATCCAAAGAGGATTGAGGCCATATTGCAAATCTCTCATCCTCGAAACATCAAGGAGTTGCAATCTTTCATCGGAAAGATTAAATTTTTGAGAAGGTTCATCCCCAACTTGGCTGAGCTCCTTAGAAACATCACAAACATGTTGAAGAAGGAACAAGGGGTAAAATGGACCTTGGAAGCAAAGAAGTACTTTGAGCTGGTGAAACAAGCATTAATCAAAACACTGGTTCTAATAAGTCCCGATTTTTCAAAATATTTTTACATTTTTTCGTTTGCATCAGAACATACCATAGCTGCTATCCTTTTATAGAAAAATCCGCAAGAAAAAGAGTATCCTATTGCATTATTTAGCAAGGCATTAAGGGATTCCCCTTTGAAATATAACATTATGGAGAAGCAAGCTTTTTCTTTTGTTAAAGCTTTGAAAGACTTCAGAGTATACATCCTTCACTCACACATCATTGCCTTTGTCCCAAACTCAGTTTTTAAAGAAATTCTAACACAGGACCCAGATGGTAAGAGAGGTAAGTGCATTGTTGTTACCCTTGAATATGATTTAGAGATAAAACCCACTAAACTCATTAAAGGCTAGGGTCTAGCTAGATTAATGGCTGAATCCAATTTTGAGGTTCTCGATATTAATATGATTAATGCTTTGGATGATCAAGAGGAAATATCAACTCCTATTGTTGAAAACCATTTTATAAATTCCTCTTGGTGTGCTGATATTATTTATGTTTTTCTTAATTTGAATACACCTCCTAGTTTGACAAAAATAAAGGCAAGATTCCTAAAGTTGAAAGCTGTAAACTATTGCATTATAGATAGTTGTCTTTATTGGAAAAATGTAGGTGGTATATTGCTTAAATGTTTGCCTGAATTTGATGCAGAGAAGGTTAAGCACAAGTTCCATGTGTTGAAACCTTAGTTAAACTGAGAGGGGGGGGGGGGTGAATCAGTTTAACATATTCATGGACTTTTAAAACTTTTTCATTAACACTTGTTTACACCTTCATTTCATGTTCAACTTAAAATGTGAGTAATCTTAGAATGTGAGCAGCAAGCATTAATATAATGTAACAGTAGACTAAATATCATAGCAGCAAGTATTAAGCATATGATATAAACTAGATCAACACATAAACATCATGCATAGAGACACCAGATATAAGTGGAAACCCATAAAGGGAGAAAACCACATCTTATTATTGTTGTGATGCAAAGGCAAGCTCCAAATCCCTCTCACCACTGATTTTCTGTAGGCTCCAACCTATAGGAGGCTCCTACCTCAATTCTGCAAGCTACAACTTGCAAGGAAGCTCCAACTCCCATCAATTTTCTGCAGGCACCAACCAACAAGAGGCTCCAACCTTAGTCAGCTACAATTGAAATTTTATCAAGCTACAACTTGATGTGGAAGCACCAACTCCCATCTATTTTCTGCAGGCACCAACCTACAGGAGGCTCCTCCCTCAGTCAGCTACAACTGACATCTATCAAGCTACAACTTGATAGGGAAGCTTCAACTTCCTTACTCTTTCAAAAGAGAAACACTTGCTGATTTACCTTGGATATCGGCTCTGTTATGTTCCATCTGCTCTGCTGTTCATCTATTCTCGTATCTGCCTTGTATCATCTCTGCATCTTCTCATATTCTCTATCAGCTTCTCCTTCTTCTCTGCTCAGCTCCTCCTTCTTCTCTGCTCAGATCCTCTTTCTTCTCTGTCTCACTGCTTCATTTATGAATTCTCTTCACTGACTCTCTAACCTTTTTTATGCATATCAAGTTGATATTATATATAGATTTCATCACATGACTTTTTACATTCCTCAGGGAATTTGAAGTGAATAGTCCTGACTTTTTGCCTTATGCCTTCTCATTTATTTTACCCGCTCATTCAGAAAAATATAACAATATGCATTAATTTCAATACTATGGTGGGAGTTTTGTTTTCCTAACGGAGACTTGCCAATGCATCACAAACAATAAAAAATTAATTACAACATTTACATTCACATTTTCAGTTACAAATTTCAATTTCACTCATCTCCTTTTCTGGATTTTGGCTTTACTGGATTTGTCTTTTCTGCTGCTGTTAAGTAACTGATCTGCATACTTCTGTTCATCATTCCTGCAAAAATTCCCTGTGACTTTTTCAGTTCCTACATTCTTTGTTTACCTCTGTTACGCCCACATTTTCACCCCTGTGTTTATTCACCTGTTCACTCTACTTTTGTGCACCTGCTGCATATATAACTTCTTTTCCAAGTTTATCCTCAAATAAATATAAATCTAGGAAATGTCTGTTCATTATTAATCTCTGTGCTCGGGCTACCTGCTTACACACTCTCTGTCCATATAATATATTTTCAAATCAACCCCCTTCAGACTTTTTGGATCACTGTACATTTTTCTGCAGCTGTCTCTCTCTCTTTTGTTGCAGTTGTATAACTACTGTACATATAACTGTCTTTTAATATAACAGCTAATTTTAAATATCAGAAAACTTGAATTAATGCGGAAACTTCATTTTTCCATGGTTATAAAACCATACGTATAAATTCATTCATATTTCAATCTTTACAATATTTCATACGGGACCATATATATCAGGACCCACATATTCCAAAGTCTTCAAAGTGAAAACGCCTTTTGAATAGTTTTTATTACAGAACCTTTGGTTTAATCAACTCTTGGCATCTTCAAAACTGTGGTTAAACCACAATAAAAAAACCAACGTATAATATTTCAAATTAATATTCAAATATTATGGCCAAGCCATTACATATAAGTCTCTGCATATATTCGCTATTGATTAGGCCTCACGCATATGCAAATACTTTAATAACCTCACCATATCAGCGTATTTCATATCTGAGCCCACACATTACATCAACCATTCATATGCGCCTTATCATATAATATATATATATATATATATATATATATATATATATATATATATATATATATATATATATATATACCAATCATATCACAATGCTCCGTATTAAAAGTGAACCATGCAACATATATGACCCTTTCTTGAACTTCGAATTCAACAGCATTTAATCGAATGTTCGGGCCCACCTTCAGATAACGTACCTTGGCGTTATGTCGCCCTTTTCATCCGACGACAGAGAGCACGTCGCCTCGCTCCACATGATCCGATGTATATCACTTGAGTTACTTGCATGAATGATAATGCGCGATGGAGTGCAGTGAAAGCGGTTTTGTGGTCCCTCTGTATGCCACGTGTCAACCGCTCTATTGAATCACTCCGATTTCTTGAAAACCACTTGCCCGTCGAAGGTGGTGCGATGAAAACTGTGTGGTGTTCCAAACCCACTTTTATAGTTCATTAGTCAGAGCTCCGTCTTCCGGGTTCCACCTTCGGAGTTCCGCTCAGCTTGTGCTCAAGGCTCCGTCAAGAACAACTCTAATTCTGATGCTTCCACCACTATATTAATTGTTCCCTGTTCCACACAATCATATTTCCATTTCCTCTGAATCCCATCTTCACGGCTCCACCTTTTTCAAAGTTCTGCTCCACATTCTGCCTCCAACAATAAGCCATCACCACACCATTGATGTTCTAAATGCACAATTCTTTTCTTCTGTTGTTCCTTTCGACTCCTTTTTTTTTATAACGTTTGGTTTCGATTCGTCTCCCCTTGACACACAGTTTTTATTTAAACCTTTTTCTTGACCCTATGTCACCTTATTTAATGGAATCACTTTAGATTCATTCCTCACTTAAATACCTTCACAGGTTTGATTCTTACGTACTAGTGTTCTGTTCCTTTGATCGAGCCAGTGGGGAATCCATTTCCCCTCACTGCTTCAATTATGTTCACCTTCAATATTTGTTGCATTTATGGGTTACACTAACCGTGATTTCACCAAATTTCTCATAACGTGCGTCTAACGCACCTACACACAGTTAACTAAATAGTTCCTCGGTTTTTCAACTATGGAATGGAAATTTCTGGGTTTGAATTTAGTTCTCTGCTTTGAGAGCATCGATGCTTCGAAACTCACACTTCCAATCAAATATTCAACCCTACTATGCACTCAAATATTTCTTATATACATGTATAGAATCTCTATTAACCCTTGGGATTTCTACCCCAAAAAATGATTCAAATTTTTCGTTACAACACCCACAACCAGTTCTCAACCTCGATCTCATTTCGCAATTTATGCACAACAGAGTTTATAACTAAACCCTTATTCTAAGTATTGTGTATGAGACAACATTATACATACCCAAAATTCATAAACTCAGAAAAATACAAGGATACACATATGCAATTAAGTCATCAATGCATAGATAGTCACATATCACAGCTCTTTCACATAGAATAATATACATATAATACTAAAACAAATCCTTTTGTTTCATCTGTTGCCTAGGCTTTCTCTTTTCCTTTTCTGATGTTGCTCTTAGATTGATATTTTTGCTGCCTGTGCTGCCTCTCAAAATGACCCTTCTACAATTGCCTCTGCTTCATGTCTCATGCTCTCTTTTCCTTGTTGTTTTTTCTTTTCTTTTCAGGTGCTCCTCCATTGCCATCTCCTTTGCCATTTAAGCAATGCTCCAACTCATCCCCAAGCATATTAAGTCTTTACCACAGGGTTTTAGTCTTCAATCAAAGTCTATGCCATACAAACTCAATTAATGAATAATTGCTCAATAATTCATCTGCAAACTGTATTAAACCCCTAATTCATAAATAAAACTATGTATTACACTCCTTCAGGCCCTTTCAACTCCACTACTCTGTCTCTAATTCCTCTGTTGCTTCTGCTTCAATTCCTCTGTCTCTTCTGCTACCTCTGCTACCTCTCTGTCTCTTTTGCCTTATGGATAGTTTAGGTGTTGCTCATGTCTTTACCTTTGCCATCAATGCCAACATTGCCAACAGTCTCCCCCTTTGGCATTGATGGCAACACATTAATAATTTCCTTTTAGAAGCCCCTTTTGCTTTTCCTACCCCTTTGACATCAATGGGAAAGGGTTGCTCATTTCCTAGTTTGCTTTCTGAATTTCCTCTCTATGAGTTATGTTTAGGCCCTCTTCTGCTGACTTTGTACCATGCTGCTCCAGACTAATGTACAAGACTTGTTGAGAGAACACTTTGAGGATTATCAAACTTGAATATACACTGTAGATTGATACAATTCAAATGCATAGACTTCTTTCACTTGTATAGAGCTAAAAGTGAAGATAATTACACTTCATAGAACACTTGTACTAGCTTTATCTAATCAGAGATGTATGATTGGATCAAAAAATAAAATGATGAGAAGGCTTCAAATATACTTTTGTCTCTGTCTGATGTAGTGAGCTAATATATTTCTGTTGAGGAATATTGTAGATGGAATATGTCTTCTCCTGCAATGCTCATCTTCAGTACCAAACTTGTTCAATTATGATAATGACGCCAATATATCTTTTATTGTTGTGGTACACCTTTCCTGCCTGTTGGTGATGATATGAACTAGGATGTTGACAAGGATATTGCTTTTAAAGATTGAGAGGTTCTTGTTGTTGATGTGAACAAATGAATCACACCAGAGCTTACAACTTATTGTGAGAATAGGAAATATCTTTCAATATAAGAGACCAAATGACTTTGACTACTTTCACATTGTACTTTCAAAACAAATCCTTCAATGTATTGGTCAGTCTCACTTATCAATCATGTAGTTTTATTTATGACATGAGGAGGTATGTATGTCAATGATAAATATCTCTTTAAAGGTGAATTACCAGCAAACCCCTTGTGCTGAGGAAAGATTTAGATGAATTAATAAAAGACTTTTGAGCTTCAAATGATAATCACTACTAGTCCTTTATGTTTCAGATACTTAATATAATGTTTCAGAACACAATATTGATCCTTTTGCTCTGTAATTGAGCTTTTCACGCTTGAATAATGCAGATAACTCTGGGATACTAACTTGGTGTTCTTTTGCCTTAATCCTTTGATCCTGAGGACCTGTATCATACTTCTGCTCCATGACAAAACTTGGTATTCTATTGATAGGCATGCTGCTTGGTAAATTACCAAGTACCAGTTGATACTCCCTTGGTAAGTTATGCAGAGATTTCACTTTAGCTTGCACATTAACCCATATATAAGACATCCTTCATAAATTCTACTATTGAGCTTACCACTGTTCACATCCACAGTCATAAATATACTGAATCTGAGCTTGTCATCATTAACCTTTTGGTTAGTCTGCCATTCTGATTTAAAAGAATGTCATTGCATTTCCTTTCTAGGACTGCTCCAGAATCATTACTGATTTAAGTACAATTCAACTGTCTAACATAATGATCTTTAGGAAGACATCTTCAATTTCTTTTCTATGAATCTTCATGGGCTGATTACTCAGAGATATGTCACTTATTTGACTTCATTCCTCCAAGGGGACTTTTCATAGATCAATGATGTACTGACATCAAGATAGTAGACTCTTTTCTTACTCAATCTTCTTAATGTGATTCATTGTTAATTCTAGCAGTATGATGCATTCTGTGATCATCCTTTAATGTGTTGATATCTTCTTAGCTTACATGTTCATTACTGATGCTTCCTCTATAATCATGGTTGCTTGCTGCTTTTTCTCCTTCTATCAATCTGTCAGCTATTGAATAATTCAAATAATCTTCTTGATCTCATAGTTGTTCTTATTACATGGAGCTCTTCTCAGACTGCTTTCATGGGGTCTATTTATGAACTGCTCTCCCCCTGGGATGTTGCTTCATATATATTACTGGATGGATTTTTGTTTTGCTTCCTAGAGCAGCTCCCCTTGAGACTATGGAGGATTCATTATGTTATTGAGATAATAGGCTCCCCCTTTCTCTTTTCCTTCCATACTTTATTGGGGTTCTTCATAATGTCTACACTTCTTTTAAATTCATATTTTTGTTTGATTTTCTTTGATCCCATCATCTATCTAGAGTTATTTAATGTATATGGCAGATTACAATCTTTTTCTTTGTGACCAAGTTTGAGGCATACATAACATCTTATTTTGTCAAAGTACATTTGAGCTGATGTATAATAATTTGTTGCCCTTCTTGAATACATTTTACAATCAACAATTTTATGTCCAAAATTATTGCATGCATAACAGTAACCATGGAAATGATTTGTGTACCTGGTGAAAGATTGTCTTTTCCATTTGCTTGCTTGAGGGATTCTTCTCTTTTGCTACATCCTTTGCTGGTTGGACTGGATTGGCTTTGTCTTAAAATATGCTGCATTATGTCCTGGTTTATGACAAGAGAAACATGTGCTATTTTTCATAGGAGGGAGGAACCTCCTTTGACATCTTCCGAATTTTTTCAATTCATCCTTAGGAGCATATGAGCCTTTAGCAGTTGATTATTTCATCTTCTCATTCTTTGTTCTTTCATGTTGCTACTTGATTCTATTTGTTTCTTTGCAACTCATGTTCTTGCTGGCTTTTGCTTCTGTAGGAATTTGCTGAGCTATTTCACTGTTCTTTATAGCTTTTACAAAAATGATTTTCATGTTATATTCTGCCTTGGACTTACTGGTTTCTCCTTCATATCCTATCCCAGCCTTTATGAGAGGAGACCTTTGAGCATTTAGAATTTGGTCCAGTTGTTCAGAGCTTTTCATTTGAGGAGTATTCATTAATAAGTCGCTTTGGGCCTTTTCTAATTTCTTTCTCAGGTTCACTACTTCTTCTTCCAATTTTTCACATTCCAGATTTTTCTCTCTCATTTGTTGCAGCGAAATATCTTCTACTTTTCGTGCTTCTTCAAGTTGAGTCTTCAGGCTAACAATCTCTTTCTTATCTTCATACTCTTTCTCATCACAAATTTGCACCAATGTCTTCAGGTCTTTGTTTTCATTCTTCAGTCTTTCTATTGCAGTCAAGGCTATGTCAAGTTTGGATTTTTCCTCAGCTACAATTTCTTCATGGTTCTTACTGCCATTCACACTGGCAGGTACCTCATTTGATTGAATATTTTCCTGTTGACATGAATTTTTCTTCTTCTTAATTTTCTTCTCCTTCCTGAAAATGCAATCCTTAGTGTCTACTCCATGCATGAAATGCAATCTATCCCAAATTTCTTTTGCAGAGTCTAGATCCATTATCAACTCAAAGTCATTGTTATGGAAACTGTTATATATCACACATTTTTCCTTGGCATTCCTCTGTTTTTCTTTCACCGTGGGGGAGTCTGTGCAGTAACCATCACAAGCAAGCTTCCATACCTCAGGTTCATCAGCCATTAAACCTGTTTTAACCTTATCTCTCCATTCAGGAAAGTTTGCTGTATTTAGCACAGGTACATTTTGATAGTCTAGACTCAACCAGATCTCCTTCAAGCTATTAAGCTTACACCAAAGGAACTGGCTCCGATACCAATTGTTGAACCCTTAGTTAAACTGAGAGGGGGGGGGGGGGTGAATCAGTTTAACATATTCATGGACTCTTAAAACTTTTTCATTAACACTTGTTTACACCTTCATTTCGTGTTCAACTTAACATGTGAGTAATCTTAGAATGTGAGCAACAAGCATTAATATAATGTAATAGTAGACTTAATATCAGAGCAGCAAGTATTAAGCAGATGATATAAACCAGATCAACACATAAACATCATGCACATAGACACCAGATATAAATGGAAACCCATAAAGGGAGAAAACCACATCTTATTATTGTTGTGATGCAAAGGAAAGCTCCAACTCCCTCTCACCACTAATTTTCTGTAGGCTCCAACCTATAGGAGGCTCCTACCTCAATTCTGCAAGCTACAACTTGCAAGGAAGCTCCAACTCCCATCAATTTTCTGCAGGCACCAACCTATAGGAGGCTCCAACCTCATTTAGCTACAACTGACATTTTATCAAGCTACAACTTGATGTGGAAGCACCAACTCCCATCTATTTTCTGCAGGCACCAACCTACAGGAGGCTCCTACCTCAGTCAGCTACAACTTGATAGGGAAGCTCCAAATTCCTTACTCTTTCAGAAGAGAAACACTTGTTGATTTACCTTGTATATCAGTTCTATTCTATTCCATCTACTCTGCTGTTCATATATTCTCATATATGCCCTGTATCATCTCTGCATCTTCTTAGATTCTCTATCAGCTTCTCCTTCTTCTCTGCTCAACTCCTCCTTCTTCTCTTCTCAGCTCCTCTTTCTTCTCTGCCTCACTGCTTCATTTCTGCATTCTCTTCACTCACTCTCTAACCTTCTTTATGCATATCAAGTTGATATTATATATAGAGTTCATCACATGAATTTTTACATTCCTCAGGGAATTTGAAGTGAATAGTCTTGACTTTTTGCCTTCTTCCTTCACATTTCTTTTACCCGCTCATTCAGAAAAATATAACAATATGCATTAATTTCAATACTACAGTGGGAGTTTAGTTTTCCTACCGGAGACTTGCCAATGCATCACAAACAATAAAAAATTAATTACAACATTTACATTCACATTTTCAGATACACATTTCAATTTCACTCAATTCCTTTTCTGGATTTTGGCTTTACTGAATTTGTCTTTTCTGCTGTTGTTAAGTAACTGATCTGCATACTTCTGTTCATCATGCCTACAAAAATTCCCTGTGACTTTTTCAGTTACTACATTCTTTGTTTAC
Source organism: Pinus albicaulis (assembly GCA_034641835.2). Taxonomy (NCBI): domain Eukaryota; kingdom Viridiplantae; phylum Streptophyta; class Pinopsida; order Pinales; family Pinaceae; genus Pinus; species Pinus albicaulis. The sequence continues at coordinate 6,435,205 of MU968317.1, forward strand.
CTCTGTTAGGCCCACATTTTCATCCCTATGTTTATTCACCTATTCACTGTACTTTTGTGCACCTGCTGCATATATAACTACTTTTCCACATTTATCCTCAAATAAATATAAATCTAGGCAATGTCTGTTCATTATTAATCTCTGTGCTCAGGCTACCTACTTACACACTCTCTGTCCATATAATATATTTTCAAATCAATCCCCTTCAGCCTTTTTGGATCACTGTACATTTTTCTGCAGTTTTCTCTCTCTCTTTCGTTGCAGTTGTATAACTACTGCACATATAACTGTCTTTTAATATAACAGCTAATTTTAAATCTGGGAAAACTTGAATTAATGCGGAAACTTCATTTTTCCATGGTTATAAAACCAGACGTATAAATTCACTCATATTTCAATCTCTACAATATTTCATACGGGACCATATATATCGGGACCCACATATTCCAAAGTCTTCAAAGTGAAAATGCCTTTTGAATAGTTTTAACTACAAAACCTTTGGTTTAATCAACTCTCGGCATCCTCAAAACTATGGTTAAACCATAATAAAAAACCCAACGTATAATATTTCATATTAATATTCAAATATTCTGGCCAAGCCATTACATAGAAGTCTCTGCATATATTCGCTATTGATTAGGCCTCACGCATATGCAAATACTTTAATAACCTCACCATATCAGCATATTTCATATCTGAGCCCACACATTACATCAACCATTCATATGCACCTTATCATATAATATATATATACCAATCATATCACAACGCTCCATATTATAAAGTGAACCATGCAACATATATGACCCTTTCTTGAACTTCGAATTCAACGGCATTTAATCAAATGTTCGAGCCCACCTTCAAATAACGTACCTTGGTGTTATGTTGCCCTTTTCATCCGACGGCGGAGAGCACATCGCCTCGCTCCACACGATCCAACGAATATCGCTTGAATTACTTGAACGAACGTAATGCGTGATGGCGCACAGTGAAAGCGGTTTTGGGGTCCCTCCATATGCCATGTGTCAGCCGCTCTATGGAATCGCTCTGATTTCTTGAAAACCGCTTTCCCGTCGAAGGTGGTGTGATGAAAACTGTGTGGTGTTCCAAACCCACTTTTACTATTCATTATTCAGAGCTTCGTCTTTCAAGTTCCACCTCCAGAGTTCCGCTCAGCTTCCGCTCAAGGCTCCGTCAAGCACAGCTCTAATTCTGATGCTTCCGCCACTATATTAATTGTTCCCTATTCCACACAATCGTAGTTCCATTTCCTCTGAATCCCATCTTCACGGCTCCACCTTTTTCAAAGTTCTGCTCCACATTTTTTGCTCCAACAATAAGCCATTTCCGCACCATTGATGTTCTAAATGCACATTTATTTTCTTCTGTTGTTCCTTTCGACTCCTTTTGTTTTATAACGTTTGGTTCCGGTTCGTCTCCACTTGACACACAGTTCTTATTTAAACCTTTTTCTTGACCCTGTGTCACCTTATTTAATGGAATCGCTCCAGATTCATTCCTCACTTAAATACCTTCACAGGTTTGATTCTTATGTACCAGTGTTTTGTTCCTTCGACCGAGCCAGCAGGGAATCCATTTTCCCTCACTGCTTCAATTACGTTCACCTTCAATATTTGCTGCTTCTATGGGTTACACTAACTGTGATTTCACCAAATTTCTCATAACGTGCGTCTAACGCACTTGCACACAGTTAACTAAATAGTTCCTCAAATTTTCAACTGTGGAATGGAAATTTTTGGGTTTGAATTGAGTTCTCTGCTTTGAGAGCATTGATGCTTCGAAACTCACACTTCCAATCAAATATTCAACCCTAATATGCACTCAAATATTTCTTATATACATGTATAGAATCTCTATTAACCCTTGGGATTTCTACCCCAAAAAAAAGATTTGAAATTTTCGTTACAACACCCCCAACCAATTCTCAACCTTGATCTCATTTCGCAGGTTATGCACAACAGAGTTTATAACTAAACCCTTCTTCTAAGTACTGTGTTTGGGACAACATTATACATACCCCAAATTCATAAAATCAGAAAAATACAAGGATACACATATGCAATTAAGTCATCAATGCATAGATAGTTACAAATCACGGCTCTTTCACATAGAATACTATACATATAATACTGAAACCAATCCTTTTGTTTCATCTGCTACCTAGGTTGTCTCTTTTCCTTGTTTGATGCTACTCTTAGATTGATCTTTTTGATGCCTCTGCTGCCTCTCAAAATGAACCTTCTACGATTGCCTTTGCTTCATGTCTCATGCTCTCTTTTCCTTGTTGTTTTTTTTTTTTTTTTTCAGGTGCTCATCCATTGCCATCTCCTTTTTCCATTTAAGCAATGCTCCAACTCATCCCCAAAAATATTAAGTCTTTACCACAGGGTTTTAGTCTTCAATCAAATTCTATGCCATACAAACTCAATTAATGAATAATTACTCAATAATTCATCTGCAAACTGTATTAAACCCCTAATTCATAAATAAACCTTTGTATTACACTCCTTTAGGCCCTTTCAACTCCATTTCTCTATCTCTAATTCCTCTATTTCTTCTGCTTCAATTCCTCTGTCTCTTCTACTGCCTATGCTACCTCTCTGTCTCTTTAGCCTTATGGATAGTTTAGGTGTTGCTCCTGTCTTTACCTTTTCCATCAATTCCAACATTTCCAACACCATGAAGGAGAGTGTGGAGGTCATTTGTACTGGAACACAACAGCCAACAAGATTTTGAGGGCTGGTTTCTATTGGCCTACTCTCTTTCCTGATATACACAAGATGATCATTTCCTGTCATAAATGTCAACTTTTTGAAAGCAAAAGAAAACTATTACCCCTGCGTCTGCATCCAATCACTGTTGAAGCTCCTTTTCAACAGTGGGGACTTGACTTCATAGGAGAAATCCATCCACAATATTCTGCTCAACATAGATGGATTCTCACTGCTACAGACTATTTCACTAAGTGGATAGAAGCCATACCTTGTAGGCAGGCCAACGATTCTGTTATTATAAAAGTTATAGAGAATAATATTCTCTCTAGATTCGGGTGTCCTACCAAGATCATCACTGATAATGCAACAGCGTTTGGGTGAAAGAAGATGGTTTAATTCTGCCACAGATATCAGATAACATTGGGGCATTCCACGGCCTATTACCCTCAAGGTAATGGACTTGCAGAATCCTCGAACAAAAGTTTAGTGAACATAATCAAGAAACTGTTGGAGGACAACAAAAATTCTTGGCACACAAAGCTGGTCCATGCACTTTGGGCTGACAGATTGACTTTGAAGAAATCTATTGGCATGTCACCTTTCCAGCTTGTGTATGGTACTGATGCAATTTTTCCAAACAACCTTGGTGTACCAGTGATGAAGTTGATTCAAGAGTTTCAAACTGAAGATAATGACATGATCAGAAGAATAAATCAGACCATTCATCTTCAGCAAACCAGGGAGGAGGTATATAACAAAGGATTACAGAAGCAGGACAGAATTAAAAAGCTTTTTAACAGAAGAACAAAAGCCATAAATTTCAATATTGGGGACAAAGTTTTGAAGTGGGACTCAAGGAGGGAAGACAAGGGAAAGCATGGAAAATTTGACAACGTATGGCTTGGCCCTTACTCTATCCATTCAGCTACTGGTAATAATGCCTATTTCTTGCAAGAATTGAATGGAGCAGAATTGTTTGGGAGTCCTGTCAATGGCAATATGCTTAAGCATTACTTATCTTGATCCATATTATGTTCTGAAATCCTTTTATCTTTTCTCATTATAAATACTTCACCCATCATTGCATTTAAAGTTGTAAAAATAAAAAATACAAAAACAAATAAAAGAGAGAAAAGAGGGTAGATTGTAAAAACAAGAAAGGTACAGCCCCATACTAGAAAAGAGAAACAAATTTGAAAGTGTGCAAGCTTAAATGCCACTCCTGAAGAACACAATTCTAGTTAGTCAAACAACCTAATCTTGACTAATTAGTTTTAAATTTTCTGCTTATAGGATAGTGAATTCGATTTGCCAAACTGTTTAATCTTGGCTTATCAGTAGATAGTTTAGGATAGAAATTAAAGGTTCAAACATGCTCAAAATCTGAACCTGAGTTTCCAAGCGAGAGAATGACTCAAATCTGTTTGAAATTATGAGTCAAAATATGTAAAAATATGGTTCTAATAAGCTCAAAATCTGAACCAGTTACCAAAGAAAAGACAGCTCAAGTAAGAGTCAAAACAGAGCTGTAAAAAGATGAAGGAAATGCTTTGAAATTTTAGACCTCGAGCCTTCCATTTTTTTTTTAATTTTGTGCAAAATAATGTCTATGTGCTGCTTGTTTTTATGCCATAGACTGGCATCAAGTTAGACTGTTCAATCCTGACTTGTATGCTTTTAAATTTCTGTTGTAGAATGTAGAGAATAAAAATCTGTTAGACAATTTAATCCCAACAGATGGTAGATTAGGTAGAGAATCATATGGGCTCAACTGTTCAATCTGAGTCCATGGAGAAATAAGGAGTATAAATAGATTAGATTTCCTATTTTCAAAAGAAAAAAATGTTGTAGAAGATTTTTCCAATCCAAGTGCACTCTAAAGAAGAAAAAATTTTAGATCAGTAGGATTGGGTAGGTAGAAATATTGTATTAATGAAGTTCCATTGTTAATCCATGAATGCTAATATGTTTCAGAGCAAAAGAAGTTCATCCACAGAAAGAAAGGCAACCCAAAGAATGAGGCAACTGATCAGCCTCCCAGAGAATGCAAGTGTGAATTTCTTGATGCCTTCAAGAAGGCACCATCCCCAAGTGGAGCCACTGTTAGCCACCTATAAAATTTGTTATACCAAAATGTGGCTAAATCATTTTTTGGAGACTTCAAGGAAAAAATTTTATTGCCAAAAAGTGTTATCTCTTGAAGACTCTTGAAGGCCTCATGCCTCTGTCCAAATATTCACTGTTGTGCCCATTTTACACTCGAAAATTATATTGATTTCAAAGACAAAATACTGCTGAAAAATCACCCTTTCTCCCTTTCCTCACTTGAAAAACTAACCTCCATTTTTCTCCCCTTGATTCCCCCTAAAAACCCCTCATTCTCATGTTTTTCCCATTCCCCTTTCATCAAAACCCCTGTGATAAGGTTTAGGACTCCTCTTTGCCTTATCGAAACCCTCAAAACCCTTGAAAAACATTGAAAACTTCATAAAAATACATATTTCTGTGTAAAGGTTTAAGCCCCCTTGGGCTAAGTCCTTAACCATTTCCGCTACACATGCCCTGGTACTGGAACCAGGTGCCAAGCCTTTAAGTGCTTATCGTGTCGGAGAAACTCACTGAGCACACTATCTTTGTTTAAACCAATCTCTGTTGCTGATTAGCCCTGTGTATTATGTTCCCCAGTCATATCGCTTTTCATATGGACCAAGGCCCCGCAGTCGGGTGCCAAGCCAAATCGCGAATATAAAACCCTCCCGACACAAACCTTTTGTATATTTAATTTTTGGGTTTTTAATGTTTTATTGTCATTATATTAAAAATAAAAACTGGGCGGAATTCATCGCACCGTTTTTGAGAGGGAGGCGGTTTTCTCCATTTGGCCGCGATCAATGCCGCCGGCCAACACGTGGCCTTGGGGTGGTATGGCGATACCGTTTTCCCCAGGAATTAAAGGTCACATATCAGCTCGGCTCGATATTAGCGTGCGCCATCCGATCTAAGGCCAGCTCATCGAACGGTGATCGCACTCTAAAGAATCCCGTAAGATAAACGTGGTACGACGCGGTTATTAAAAACATCTCTGTCATCGATCTAATCTGCAGATCAATGACCCACATTCGTCCTGAGCTCCCCACTCATTTTTTAATCATTTTTCTCCAAAAAAAAGGTTTTTACCCCTTTTTTCTCCGTTTTTCATTTATTTTTCAAATAGGGCGACTCATTCGCTTTGCCTTTTCGCCCTCACTCCCGACCATCGATCTTTGCGCGATCGACGGTTCTGATTTAATTCTCCCTTCATTTTCCCTCTGACCTCCTCTAATCAATATCGACTATTGGATGATGCCATCCAACGCCCATGCTCTCTCCACGTGCTTTCTGAAGCAGTAAACCTATATATGCAGGATTTTATGATTTTTTTCGTATTTTGCAGGGTTTAGATCGTTTTCCCGCTATACTGAAGAAAATTTCAAAGGCTGAGGGTGACGATCCTCCCGCCTTCGATTCATCAAAGGGAATCATTCGCGGGATTCAACTCCACATTTCTTCAATGATTCATGATGCATTGATGCCATACAACCCCTGCATAGCCCTGCACACCAACAAACACATCGAATCAATCACAGTCAAAGAGTATCAGTGTCGAAGACACGAACGCACCAGAACATGAGATTGAAGATAGATCTGTGGGGATTACGGCTAAGATGGATTATCAAAATCCTAATCCTCCCGACTCAAACATAGTTTAAAGAAAATCATAAGTTTTTTATCAACAGGAAACCCTCCACCACCACATCTGAGGAAAATTGATTCCTCCCAGCTACCACAGTGCCACATGTGCCTCAAAGCATTCAAACAGAGGCTGAAGTTATTGATCAGGATTAGAAATTTGTCTCAAGCATAGCTAGAGAGTAAATTTTGCAAAAAAAATTAATGACAAAATATCCGCAGAGTTACTTTGACATCACACAGAGCCTCAAAAGTGAATAAGAGCTCCCATCGAGCTTAAATCTTAATGTAAATCATTTAATACAGAGAACACCTATTTAAGCTTCTTCATCGATCCCCCCAAAGGCCAAGAAGCCATTAAGACTGTATTAATTATCTTTGGAGATCTTTTATCAGATCTCACCTCCTCATTCTTCTATAAATACTACTGGAGAAGATGAGAGAGGGGTTGGCTGATTTAGTTGTTGAACTTTGAAATGTAATTGAGCTTGAGACTTCTACCTATAAATAGTGTTCAATGGCTCTTGGAGCTCTGCTTGTAATAGATAATTTAGTCTGGGAAGTGTAGATGATTGCTAAACTAAAGCATTGGACTTGAAGCTGTAACTGGTTTGGAGCATCAATGCAGGCTGATTTATGGGATCCTGGTCTATGTTGACGGTGTTGTTTTTCTCATTGTAACTTGTTATTTTGTTTCTATTTTCACTGTGTTCATCTTCTCTTATAAAGAACAACATGCATAGATTTAGGACCTATTGTATATCAATACCCTTCTCTGACTGAAAATATTTATCTACATTTTTTCTTCTATTTGTGTTATTTAGGAATGATTTAATTCAGTTAGCATAGGAATACTAGCGTTCTCTCGTCCTATTGCCTTAGCTGATTGCTATTTTTGAATGTTATTTTCAGTATATGTTAAGTAGAGATGAACTAAGGAAGATATGGTGTGCCCTGGTCCTATTTTATCCCCAAAGTCTTTCTGAATGTTTCCCTTGGAATGTGTTAAAAGCTGGCTAGTTTCAAAGTACTTACCAGATCTTAGGCCATTCTGTGTTATCTTTGTGTTTGTCTTGAAAGTAACCAAGTAAAGCAGAGCTAGGAGAGGATTTGTGGTGAGCCCGGCCCGTTAGTTTCTCCTCCAACAGTTGCCTTCAAGTTTCCCTTTGTTTTTATATGATTTCTATTAAAAGTATATCAAAGGCTGGCTAGTTTAGAAGTACTTACCAGATCCTGGATTGCTTTATGTTTCTCTTAAGTTTTTGTCAAAAGCTGGCTAGTTTAGTAGTACTTACCAGATCTTAGGCTGCTCTTTGTTCTTCATCTGTTTAATTCCCCTTCTTGTTGTATCATTTCATTCCATAAATAAAATTTCAAAGAGATCCTTAGACATAGATGACTTGCCCCATGGACCACTCTTGAACCTGATAGTTTCAATTAAACCCTATTATGACTCCATATCCCAATGGACTAAAACCTGCAATTATCTATCTTCCTGGCCAAAGCTTGTTCTATTTACTTGCAACTTCTCACCTTTGGAACTCTTTGCATTTAGAACTTTCCACCTCAAACAGTAATCATGCTCAAGCATCCAAAAACAAACAAAACCCTCGGCCTTCATAACTAGCCTAATATCATTACCCAAGACTTCAAAGACAAATCCATATTTGCACTTATTGGAGAGATCCCTCTTCGGATTCAGGCGGGCTAGATCCTAGAATCCCAAAGTGGTTGAAATGATGTTCTCCCTGCAGTCGAACTTTTTCCAATCTTGCTGATTACAGGGTGCTAACAAATCGAATTATGTAAAATATTGTGGCACTGAGTTTTATGTGTGAGAGAAGATCAAATTCCTGAAAAATAAATTGGAGCCTTGTTCAATGTGGGAGGTCATTACACATAGCGTGGATGTTGAACGCAAAGACTAAATGGAAATACCATGGACCTGCATTAGCAACTCTACAAGTGAAAAGTCTATTCTGCATTCATGACTCTAGTAACAGTGGTTGAAATTTCCAAATTGGAGCAACGCAAAAGCGTACAGAGAAGCAATTGTTCATTCTTGTGGTAACGTTTTTCTTGAATTTATATTTACGTTGCCAAGCTTTTGAGGTCATGAGGTTATGAGAGTATCACATAAATTACAAATTGTTGTTTGTGTTAGTGCATGAAGAACGGCATCCAAGTTCTTATGATGGTGAAGAGACGCAGATATGACCCAGTGATGAGAGTGAGGAAAACGTGCAATGGCCAACGAGTAGTGCAAGTCAAAATGTGAATACGATAACCACAAATCGAAAGCGTAGTGGAAGCGTGGTAAATATGTCATTTGGAACCACAATTGTGTAGAACCATGACTAAATGGTGAAGAAGAATGGAGATGGTTTTACAAAACCGACGTTAGAGGGATTAGAACCCATGCGGTGCATCCAAGGTAGAGAATCCACTACGCAACAATTTTGACACCCTGCAAAGGATGCGTTGGTGCTAGCAGTGGTATGTCAGCCCACTACACTGCTAACATAGAACGATGTTGGTAAATTTCTGGAATGAGAAGTGGTTCTAGCAAACAAGAGAACACATGAAATATTAAACACAGTTTCCGTGAGGCCATGGGAATGGTTTCCACTGCACAAAAAAAAAATTATACAAATTTGGATCATTTGTAAACCTGCAAAATCTGTCAGACTACGGGCATGTGAGCCAGGCATGTAAGCGAATGATTGGAAAATGATGGTATGGGAATATGATCCAGGTGCTATTTATATGGTGTTTGATTTAGTGGTGTGGCATACCTTAGCCATGCAGAGCCACATAGGAGGAAAAAAATGAATTCCATGCTAAACATCATTGGTTAGAACCAATCAGGTAAATATCAAATTAAAATACTGATTAAAATTTATCGATTTCCTTCATATCTACCTTTGTGAGGGACAACATTGCTGCATGCCACAAGGATTCTGAAAGTTATTTCTGAAAGGAAGCACTTGCTCATCAATATGTTCCAAGCTTGGCCAGAAAGCAACTTTCATGGGTATTTAACCAAGGGTTGAAAAAGCAAGCTGCTCAAATATATTTTTTTAGGGTAGGAAGAATAGCAATAGAGAAAAGCCTAGAGAAAAACCTTGCAACACTGAGATAGTATTTAACATATTGCGTAGTGGTTGTCAAATATTTGATAGTGATGCTTCACCATTGCTTTTATTATATTCCGGTCCTTTGTAATTTTGAATTCATTTTTTTATGGCTTGGCAGAAGTTTCTAGACGACTTCTAAATTTAGAAGAACGTGTGCCTTCGACATGGTTCTTGCAAATCTTATCGATGCAACCAAATTTTTATCATTTTATATGTTGGATATAAAACTGGCATTTTGATTCATGTTGTCAACTATTGTCTGGTGTAAATTTCCTTTTATGGGGCTCATCTTGGAGGAAGTTGTTGGTTGGTAGGAGAATGCCTACAACTGATGCTTACAGGAAATTGAGATGGGACAAGTGTTGCTTCAAGTGCTATGTCAGATTATGTATGAGAAAATTTCATCTGAGAACACTTTGTAGTGAGAAGAGAAGTGCTACTGCAAGAGACAGGAATATGAGAGGGGTTGGATAATTGCAACCACGAGAATATTCAAGTTAAGTATTCATTGAATGAATCAATATTCATTGAGTAAAGGTATTTTAAAATTTGGATGATTACATACTAGAGAAGTTCATCTTTTGCAAATATTATGAAAGAGTAAAAATGTTGCAAATGTGAAGGTATAAATGAATGGAAATTGAATGAAAGAGGAGAATGTGCTATCCTAGGTGATATAAAGAGAAGCATGCATTTTATGAGAGGGTTAATTATGCATAGTGTGGGTTCTCCATAATTTTGGCCAAGTCATTTTGAACCAAAGTTTGTAGTTGGAATGGGAGAATTCTTTTGATTTGTGTTTAAGGTTGAAAAAACAATTGCTTGATGTTGTAGAATCTTTATTTTACCATCATGTGGTGGCATAGGAGGTGTTATTCGGGATGGGCACAATGAATGAATTGTACATTATTCGTCAAAGAGGTTGAAATATGAATAGCTTGTTCTCTATACATAGGTGAGAGATGTGAATTATAATTTATAATGTGCAGTTGTATGGTGCATGAAAGTACAAGGAAAATGGTTGCATTAAGATGATGAGAAAGTTGAATGAAGGGCATGTGAATGTTTACAGTGATAAATACGACACAGAAGAATGGAAACCAGAGAATTGAAATTGCAAAGAGAAGGTTTATTAATAACCTTAACGGGAACATAAGGTATGATAATTCAGAAGGATATTTTTGAATGTTGAGTTTGGAATCATTTATTTATTTCACCACAAAATAGATCTTGGAAAACATGGAGTGCATTTCGACTAAATACTTTAGTATCATGTGAAATGATAATGGGAAACTGATGATTTTCCATAAGAATGAATTATAAGAGAGAATGAAGATGTTACATCCTAAAAAAATGTAATAGGGGTGTATGTTCATTGGAGGATTGTATAACTTGAATTAAATCAAAATATACACTATCATAATTATTGGGTTGAGCCTTCAAGTCGAAACAGAGGTTAGAGTTAAATGAAAGCTTGGATAGTCTGAGTTAAGATTGAGTATTTTTGCATCCAAGATGACGAATTGGTGTAAGTCTGAAGTCAAAGAGTCATAAGCTATGTAACAAAAGTCTAAATGTAATGGGGTGCATGATCGGCAGAGTCTGACACCAAAGTATTGGTCATTGTAACACATGAGTTACTAAAGTTTTTTTTGCAGCAAAGTGAAGCAAGAGGATTTCCAGAGATTAATTTCAAGACAGAGAACTAAGAGAAGCCAAGCTCAGGAGGAGAACTTTCATTTTTTATGAACAACAAGTGTGAAGGATTGTTGAAAGGAGGATTGAATGAAAACCACACGTGAACAGATGAAGTTCACAAAGGAGGGGAGGATGACTGTTTTTAGTCATTTCTGAAGATCTGATGAAGACCACAACAGAAGGAAGAAGAAGGAAAATGCCAAGGTAAGTGGCATATGTGAGCAGTTGATGGATGAAGAGTACGAGCGGGAGAAGGCTGAGATAACAATTCACCTATAATTGTTAATGGAATTGTTGCAGGAAAATGTGAAAGACCAGACACATGGTTGGACCATGAGAAAGAAGGTAAAGTGGTAGAGGCTACATGCAAAGAGGGAAAAGCAGGTAAACATACAATTGACGGAAGAGCTAAGGAAGCTAGAGTAGATGTTGAGGTGTGAAGAACTCTGAGAGTCTGAGTTAAAAATGGATGTTTCCATTTGTGGCCCAGAATAGGGTGAAATTCTGGGTGAAGATATCAATAAGGAAAATATCATGAACTATTGGGATAGTTCAACAGAATCTAAATATGTGTTGGCAAGAGAAGCAGGCGAAGCTATGAAACCTTGTATTTTTAAATCTCACAATTTATGTATGTTTGCAGGATGTGTGAAAGATGGTGGATAGCTTGGTGAAACTTTCACAGAGATGAATGAAACTCTTGAGGTGAAGTCTGATGGAGAATTCCTTTCAGAGGAAGAAATCATAAATGAATTCTTGTTTGGGGTAAGACAACCAGTTGAAGCTATTATAGAGCAAAAGCATAATGAAAATGTTGAAGAAATATTCCAAGGAGGTAAACAAATGTATTTATTTAATAAATTTGCTGACAGAACTTTGCAGTGTGATGAAACAGAAACCAAGATAACTCGGGAAGATTTCCAGAATAAGACTGAAGCTGGGAAAGAAAGTTGTGATGAAGTGTTGAAAATATTTCATATGGAAATCGAGTTCTTGGAATGATGGCTTAAAGAACCTGATGGAGAAGTAAAACTTGTAGAACCTGATCCAAAAAAAATTATAGTTACTATGCATGATAGGGATGAAATGTTTTTAACATTTATAGAGTTGAATGAATGTTATAACTTTCCAAATAATAATGTAACTGTATATGACGTCTAAATCAGATAAATTGAGTGGAAATTTTTTGGAATTGAGATGAAGGATTAGAAGCAGCAAGAAAATTATGTCCGTAGAGACATAAAGGAGGCAGAAATATTGAATCAGCAGGATGAAGATGAAAGCATCCAGCAGTTCAAAATAGGATCTACTGAAGTACAGGAAGTCAAAAGAGACTGAAAGGTCTTATCTTTTTAAAACTAATAGTTTGTTGGTGAATGCAGATACAACACTAGACGAGAAAGTTGTTTATATAAAAGAAATAAAAGACTATAGTTGTAATCAAGAAGGATTTCTTGATTATTTTCCATTGCAGAAAGTTGAGTGTTCATCTCAGTTGGAAACAAAAGAGATCAACAAAGAGGAATTAATCCGAGAAATTGGTGAAAGAAAGTGTTGGATGGGTGGATGGAATCCGATCGACAGAGTGAGTGATGAGTTACCAAATCGAGTTGATACTTCAAAGGACCAACAGAAGAATAGAGTTTGGAATCCTGGAGGGAGCAAGTCATCAGGACTTGTGGCTGTCGCATTGTTACATAAAAGCGACAAACCTCATAGACAGGAGTCTATGGAAACTTCTCTACATGGGGAGTTTGATGCAGGAACATCAAAGATAAATTTTCATTAATCATTTGTGTGATTTATGGGGTGAGATATTTGAATTATTTTATTAATTAATTTGCTCATTTTTAATAAATTAGGAGAGAAAATATAAATGTGAGGATTATTGTAAATATTCCTTAAATAATTAAGGATATGAGTGGAGTTGAATTAGGTAGATAATCTAGGGATGAGGAATTCCATAAACAGGACTTAGTTGAGTCCAAAATAAGATAAATCTAAATTAGATTTTAAGTTGATATTTGTGTGGAGGAAATTATGGAATGGATTAAATTATATTTATGTAAAAATATGTATCTTTTGAGGGTGAGAAAGGACAAGTGAGGAAGTGGGCAAGCGAGGAATATAGAGAGAGCAAGAGAAATGGTTTGAAGGGCTGAGAGCCAAGAGGCTACCCATTGTAATATTTGGCCAAATAGTTTTTATATTATTATATCAGTATTTTATTTGTATGGCTCTCTTTCCTTCATATGTATTTGTTTAATGAAAATATTTGTGGTTTTAACAAGAATTTTAGTTTTGATTGGAAGCACATGAGTTTTTATTTGCTGGGATATGATTTAACCCAGTATCCTAGCATCAATAAATACCCAATCTAAAGTGGATCTGAAGGTAAGGTTTCATATCTGAAAAATGGTTGAACACACTGAAATTTCAGACAACCTACAATAGTTAAAAATATTCCACAAAAGTTGAAGGCTACTGAAGCCCTAGGGAGCTAGGTTCCCACTTTGATGAGTAAAATAGAATAAGTATAGGTTCAAAATGGGCGGAGACAGAGGTGAGAAAACCCTGAATAGAGGCCTATACAAACCCAGAAAAATCTCAGAAAAATTCCCGCAAAAAGTCCAGGTCGCAAATTCTGATCTGTTTTCTATAGAGGTCGCAGGTTTTGGCCTGTTTTCTGCACCGTGGAAGTTTAGGTCGTAGTTTTTGGACCAAAAAGTGTGACCTGCACTTCCGACACTCTCAGGAGTAGGTTTCAGAAAAAAATTTCATCTCAGTTGCGGTTGATGCCTGTCACCTGCGCAATAGGTCTGAAAACACACGAAAGGTAGAATTTTCAATGTTTTAGGGTTTTATAGGTTAAAAACAACATCAAGAAAAGAAAAATAAGAAGCTAAAGAGAAATCCTAGGGTTGGAAGCAGATGGATATGTAAGGATCTGAAAAATGATAGAGGTCGTAATCGTAAACCCTTGTGGAGTCGCCAGTTGTTAGTATGAATATTAATCGCAAGCGTACGAAAAAACACCACTTTAGTTGTGCATAACAAATAGCCCTATATCTTTAGAGCTGTAATTAGTTGACCACGATGTTAGATCCTGACAATTTTCTATATTGATTGAGATACAAATTGACAAGGGTAACATCAAACCAAGATTTGGAATCCAAGGACCTAGCCTTCCTGGATTCGGAGAGGGATCTCTCAATGTGTGCAAAGATACATTGTCTTGTTCACTAATTAGGGTTGATTTTAGGCTAGATGTTAAGTGAAAGGTATTTTGATTGTTTTTTGGTTGGGTATGATACTTTGATAGATTTTAGATAGGAAAAATGGAAGATTGTTAAGTCATTGGGCAATGGAGTCTAACAAGGTCCAGATAAGTTCGTCAATGGTGTTTAAGAGAATTTGCAGGGCAAGTTTACTTGGTTGGTGGATCTTTTAAGGTTATGAAGGATTTACGAAATGGACATAAATATTGAGAACAAAAAACTAATAAAGGGCTGGAACCAAATCCTTTATATACTTGTAAACTGCGGGAGTTAGAAAATTGATAAGAAAAACAAGAGAATCAAAGGCATAAGCAGAACCTAATCCATTTGATTTCAAATTGAAAATAGATAATTAACCAAGACAAAAATTTAGATAAAAACTTAGAAAGGTAAGAAACTTATCCAACTTTCAGAGCTTTTATCATCTAGAGTAGAAAAACATTTAAGATACCCAAGTAACTATAACCATAGAAGGAGAGAAAACTCTAACATCCAAATTTATAGCTACAAGGTTTCCTTAAAACAATTTTAGCTAAGTAAAGGCAACGAGAATGATTTTAAACAGACTTCTTTGACAAACCTAGACAAAGCTGCTTTAAAGAGATGATTCCAAGAACGAAATATTTTAATGGCAACAATATGCAGGGCTAACCATAAATCATAATTGATGCTAACTGATCTAATTTATTCAAGAAATGGACGAGCTAAGAACTTGTTAGAGAGAAATAAATGATTTCTCTAATGTATCTTAGCAAAAGAAAACATTAAGGCAGTGAAGGACAAATAGATTTAAGGTGCCATTAGAAAACATTTCTTAATCTAAATTAATTTTCCTACTGCAAAATAGCAAGATGGAAAACATAATAGAAAACTAGAAAACATAAACAAAAGAAAAATTCACCATCAACCAAGCCTATGGATCCTGCAAACAATCCTTCTCCATCAACAAGAAAATCAGATCATGCATGAGTTCCGAGACATCAATTTCTCTTCAAGAGCTTCAAAGGACTATGTATTTTTCCAGCATCAGTCATCAAAATCCAACATTTACAATGAGTTCCAATGCAATATTTATGCTGCAAATGAGGAGGTGAAACTCTTCTAGGGTTAAAAATGTTATTAATTACAGAGTAAATGCATTCCTAGCCTTGAAAACCACACAGGGCATAAGGTAAGAATATCTGCAACTACTTCTCTGTTTAAATAACTTTGTCTTAATTTCTGAGATAAAGATAGGTGAAAATATTGACTTTAAGGCTTTATCCTCATCTTTACATTAACTTTTCTGACAGTTTAAAATATATTCTTTTGTGAAATATCTATTTGTTGCCTTTACAGATAAAGAGTATGCAAAAGGTGCCAGTTTGATTTATCAAGTGAATAACTACTTCCTTTTGATGTATTCGAGGCTGCTTTAGCCTAATATTTCCTTTAATTTCATCGTTAAACTGTGTTAAGGCCTGATCTCACTTTTTTTCTGCATAATTCATCATGTTGTATTTAACACTTTTCGGACTTCTTTAAACTTCTGTTCATCTATGACTTTTAACCTTTAATCTCCATTTAAGCCTTAACCATTGTCTTCTTTTCTTGCATAGGTGTCTTCTATTGCTGCGCCGGAAGGTTTCATTAAACCTAATCAATGTTCATGAGACATCAATTAATCCTTGAAATTAAACCCTTGATTCCATTTTTTCTTTGCTTATAGACCCTCAGATCGTCATCCTGAGGCCTCAATTACTAAATTTGATTGTGGAATGACCCTTTGGGCTCGGGGCCGCCATAAAAACTGCAACAAACAAAAAAAAATATTATAAAACCTGCGTTTTATGGTTTAGACTACTTTTCAAAGGTCCAAAATGGGTTTGCGTTTGTTGAAGGAGCATTGTAGAGGAGAGGAAGAAGCGGGGGAGGGTTTCGAAGGCAGAACCAGGTGGAGAGGTGGAGGAAATTTGAAATTGGGCGCGCAGAGGAAGGAGGAGGTTTTGTGAAAACCAGGGATGGTTTTCACATAGGGCTCGGGTGATAAGCTGTTTTGAGCCAAGTGAACGTGATATGGCTCCGAAGGTGACATGTAACCCCGGAAAAATCACATTTTTCACGTTCAAAACGCACAGAACAGGGGGTGGAAGAGTTGGTGCATGATAAGATCCTGGCCGTCAGATCTGAAGGATCGATGGTTGGGACGTGTTCGCAATTTCATGAAAATCACAAATGATCGAGAGGGTCCACGAAAATGCGAAAGAGAGATGAACATTGGATCAGGAGGATCAATGGTGGAGATGAATAGCGGGAATGCGCAAAATTAAATATATGGGCGGGGAAATGGATAAATGGTGAAAGAGCGATCACCGTTGGATCTGGAGGATAAACGGTGAAGATCCTTCCACAGGGAAGCGGGCGGAATGGAGAGGTGGGGTGAGGGCTAAAAGGGAAATGATGCGATGGCCATCAGATCTGGAGGATCGATGATCAAGATCTTATCGGAGAAAGGTGGGTAGAAGGGGATGTCGCAGAGTGAAATGAGAAATACAAGAGTGCACTGGCCATTGGATCGGAAAGATCCACGATCTAGATTATATCGTAGACACACAAAAAAGAATGAATGGGGCGGAGGGAGGTAGAAATGCGAAGGAGCAATGACAGTCGGATCTGGAAGATCGATGGTCGAGATCTTTTCGCAGTTTCACATAAATGACAAAAGGGGCGAGAGGACGGTGAAAGAGCGATGACCGTTGGATCGGGAGGATCAATGGTGGAGATTATATTGGGGGAAATTGAATAGATGGGAATGGTTGGGAGTGGAGCAAAGAAGCAAAGGAGCAATGGTCGTTGGATTTGATGGATCAACAGTCAAGATTTCATCGTGGGGGGAATGAGAATGGAGCGGAGGAATTCTCGAACGCCATTAGATCAAAATGATCAACGAACAGGATTATCTCAGTGAGGAAACATAGTCAAGGGGTGAAGTATTTATTGAGCGGATTTTGGATCTGTGAGATAGCGCGAGTCGTTGGATCTAGAAGATCAACGGTCCAGATTATTTCGGAAGAACGCAAAGGCGCAGGGTAAAATATAGATGAAGGGGGCCAAAGTTTTTAGCGAATGGTCACGGGTCTTGGGTCACATGAAGAAGAGGGGTTGAGGGCTTAAACCGAAAGGGGATTAAGGCCTTGTTTTAATAAAAGGTCAGAAAATAGGCCTAAAAAGTGAGTTTTTGAGCCTTTTTGAGGTTCCGATAGGATAAAAAGGGTGAATTTAAACCATATGAAGAGGGTTTTTCATGATTTAAATGGATTTTTCAAGGGTAATGAAGGGTAAATGAAGAGTATGAAACCCTTTTTGAAGAGGAAAATGACTATTAAATTGAGTAAAAAATGGGTGAAATGGAGGGGAGAATTATGAGATGATGAACATAACCTTTTGTCACAGTTCCTTTGTATCAGCAGGATAATCTTGGAGGTTTTGGGAAAATGTTTTCAGTGGATTGGTAGAATTAAGATAAAGAACACAGTGGGCTTTCAAGAACTCACAAATTTTTCATAAAAATTCATTTCTTGAAAGCTTAAGAACCTTTTTAGCCATCATGAGATATAACAAAATTTATAGATGGATAACGGTGGCTCCACTTGGGGAAGGAAGCTCCTTGGAGGTGTCAAGAACATCAGAGAATAAATCTCTAGAAAGAAGGCCAGTGCCTTGCCCATTGGGGCTTTTTGACATTCCTCTTTCTCTTTTGATCATGCTGTTTAAAAAGATGATCTGCATGATTACAACAAGATAAATTTTCTTCCAAACTTTTACCTACACGTCCTACTTGTCCTAACATTTTTTCTTTAGTGGGTGCATTTGGACTTGCAAACCCTTTAAAAATCATTTTATTCCTTTAGTTGAAATAAGGACACTAATCTATTTCTACGCTTATGTCTTCAATGAGTTCAGATTAAACAGTTGAACTCAATAATTCTCTACCTATTCTAACTATCTGTCAAGGTTAGACTATTTGACAGATTTTATTCTCTATTTCTAAAATAGGAAATTTAAAACATAGTCAAATAAGGATTAGACAGTCTGATTTTCTATGGGGCTATGGCATCTTGTACAAGCTGCACATAGACTTTATTTGTAGAAACTTAAAACAAAACTGAGAATGCTTAAGATCTGAAATGGTTAAACATCCTTATTTCTTTCTTTCAGCTCTGGTTTTGATCTTTTTAGAGTTATCTTCTTCTTCTTTACCTGGTGCAAGTTTTCAGCATGTTAGAACTAGTCTTCCTTGTATATTTGGGTCAAGTTTTGATCTGATTAGAGCCATTTTTTCTTTTGATTCTTTGGTTCATATTTTGAGCATTTTAGAACCATCTCTATTTCTCCTAATCGAATCTACTAATAAGCCAAGTCTGAAATGATATTATCAATCAATTTTTCTACTATCTTATCGACATCAATTTAAAAGATGTTCAGCCATGATTAGGCTAGATGACTGAACAAGATATCATTTTGGATTAGCAGTGTCATTTAGACTTGCTTACTTTTAGTATCACTATTTTTTGGGTATGGGGCTTGTACCTTGTTTTTGAATCTGCCGTCTTTTTCCTTTTTCTATTGTTTTTTGTGTTTTTCTCTCTTCTTGGTCAAAACAATCTAAAACTAAAGGTAAAAGGATGCTCATAGTGATAAGCTTATTTGCTTGCCTATCTATCCTAATCTAACCTATACATGATATACATTCAACTGGTGAACTCTCTTTTCCAATACATCCAATCAAGAAGATGATTCCATGAGGGATCTTGGTTTAGCTCTTTGAGGGTGCTGAAAAAATTAAAAAGCCACTCCCATCTCACTTGTTTTCGAATAGTAGTGCCTAAAATTTTTGTCACACTTTGCAACAAACTGTTCTTGGCAGAACACACTCCTTCTTTAGATTTCTCAAGGAAAACAACAAATGGATCTTGGAATAATACCTAATCTAGAGGATTTGAGACATAAGCTTCATTCAGGACTACTCCTTATTCCACTTGGCTATGCTTGGGACTCTTTTGGGAAAGAAAATCCACCTCTTCCTCATGATGATCTGAACTGGTAGACTCATCATATATTGCAATGTTATACTCTAGCAAACCTGATGTATTGTGAATGAATGGGCTGAATTCTATGAGGAGGCCATCATGTTGATGAGTAGGAGCACTCCTTGGCAGTAAGTCTTCTTGTGAAGGTAGTTCAGCAACTCTTATGTGATTATCATTTTCCAAGTCTTCATCTACAATTTGAATTTCAATGTGACTTGGTGGCTACAAATTTGAAGCTGAGGAGGATTCTGTGTCCCAAATGATTTCCTCATCCCTTTTAGGAAAAGGATTTTCATTAACAAATGGTTCAAGAAACTCATTATCTCTCCCAAACTCATCATCAAATCTAAAAGACTGCTGATTTCCAATCATATGAAAATTATTTCTAAAGGACTGAAGTGAAGTAGGGAAAAGAGTCAGGGACTCCTCACTTACTTATAAACTTCAAAGGCTTTCCTCATTAGCGTCATAGGTAACTTGTATTGACTGATTACGTTTTTCAAGATGATGATACTGATCTTCTTCCCACAAACCAACTACTGGTTTCTCTGCAAAGTTAGTTTCTGTTTGGACGGCATCATCATTAGACTGATCAAACTTCGGAAAATTATCAACATAAGTAACATCACCAATCAAACATGTTGGATTATCATTTTGTTCTTCTTTGAGTTGATCTACAAGTTCACTTTCTAATTTATGGTAGACGGCATTGGTAGGAGAAAGAACAGAAATTTTTTGTTCACATGAAGGCTTAGAGGTTGGCTGCATGTTTATAATCTGATTGATTTCATCTCCAGTAAAAAGAGGAGGAAATTTTCTCCTTTTTTGGATAGAAGCACAACAATTCTGTTTCTCTTGTGAAGGCTGATTTTGAGGCTGAATGTTTTCTTGAGCCTCACGTAGAAGAGATGATGAATCATCATATGTGCCTTCAGAGAGATCATGTGGGTTTTATTCTATTGATTGATTGGGTTCTTCCTCAACTAACTCCTCTAGGCTGTCATGAAATCTATCCTGAGAATGAAATTCATGAATGGATGTTAAGAGGTCTTCAGGATGCAAATTTTTCAAATCTTCATCACTATCTAAAAGGTACTTTATGATATCCTAAAATTGATCACAACAATTTTCAGCCAATGATAAAGATGGGGAATTTTGTTTATAATGCTCATAAGATTCCTTTTGTATATATTTTAAGGAAAACAAGCTACCAGGTCTTAGACTCTCATACCATTCCCTTGTCTTCCCTTCTAATGTTAGCATGAAAATATTCATAAGGCAGTTGTCATGCCATTCAGATTTTAACCCCCATACATGGATATGAAACTTGATGAGGTGTAACAAAGGGTCATGAGACTTTTCATCTTGAAACCTAGGGAGGTTTTTGTCCCACTCTATTTGAGGCAATTTGTGTGGGAACCCAGGGATGTGATCTCTATTCATTGGAGCATATCTCCTTTGTATCCTTGGATCCATGTTTGTAAATCAGAAAGGGTCACTGAATCTTTTCAACCAGTCTTAGAGTTCTCTACCAGTGGATTCTTTAGGTCTATTGAGATTCGTGGAGTCGCCAGGTCAAATATTTGAACTTTGTTGTCCACCAACAGCATGATTGGGTTTTCTCAATGCATTCCCAAGGGATTTTACAAGGACTAGTGAAGTAATAGGCCTACTGGGGCTAGTGGAGTCGCCAGGTTGAAATTTTTATCTTTTCTGAAGGTAAAATTATTTATGGTGCACCACCAGTTTATTATAAAAACTAATTTGAAATGTTTTTTGGTTTTTTCTGAGTTTCTATGTTTGTTGAAGGACTTAAAAAGTCTACAAGAGCTAGCTATACTATTATTTACTCAATGTCCCACCGTGATCACCATTATGTTAGCTCCCCGTAATTTTCTAGATTGATTGAGATACAAATTGACAAGGGTAACTTCAAACCAAGCTTTGGAATCCAAGGACCTAGCCTTCTTGGATTCGGAGAGGGATCTCTCAATGTGTGAAAATATGTGTCTTGCTTACTAATTAGGGTTTATTTTAGGATGGATGTTAAGTGCAAGGTATTTTTATTGTTTTTTGGTTGGGTATGATACTTTGATAGATTTTAGATAGGAAACATGGAAGATTGTTAAGTCATTGGGCAATGGAGTCTCACAAGGTCCAGATAAGTTCATCAATGGTGTTTAAGAGCATTTGCAGGGAAAGTTTACTTGGTAGGTGGATATTTTAAGGTTATGATCGACAAACTAACAAAGGGCTGAAACCAAATCCTTTATATACTTGTAAACTGAGGGAGTTAGAAAATTGATAAGAACAACAAGAGAATCAAAGGCATAAGCAGAACCTAATCCATTTGATTTCATACTGAAAATGGATAATTAACCAAGACAAACATTCAGATAAAAACTTAGAAAGGTAAGAAACTTATCCAAATTTCAGAGCTTTTGTCATCTAGAGCAAAAAAACATTTAAGATACACAAGTAACTATAACCATAGAAGGAGAGAAAACTCTAACATCCAAAGTTACAGCTATAATGTTTCCTTAAAATTTTTTTAGCTATGTAAACGAAAAGAGCATGATTTTAAACAGACTTCTTTGACAAACCTAGACAAAGCTGATTTAAAGAGATGATTCCAAGAACAAAATATTTCAGTGGCAACAATATGCAGGGCTAACCATAAATCATAATTGATGCTAACTGATCTAATTTATTCAAGAAATGGACGAGCTAAGAAATTTTTAGAGAGAAATAAATGATTTCTCTAATGTATTTTAGCAGAATAAAACATTAAGGCAGTGAAGGACAAACATATTTAAGGTTCCATTAAAAAACATTTCTTAATCTAAATTCTTTGTCCTACTGCAACATAGAAAGATGGAAAAAATAATGGAAAACTAGAAAACATAAGCAAAAGAAAACTTCACCATCAACCAAGCCTATGGATCCTGCAAACAATCCTTCTCCATCAACAAGCAAATCAGATCATGCATGAGTTCCAAGACATCAATTTCTCTTCAAGAGCTTCAAAGGACTATGTATTATTCCAGCATCAGTCATAAAAATCCAATATTTACAATGAGTTCCAATGTAGTGTTTATGCTACAAATGAAGAGGTGAAACTCTTCTAGGGTTCAAAATGTTATTAATTACAGAGTAAATGCATTCCTAGCCTTGAAAACCACGCAGGGCATAAGGTAAGAATATCTGCAGCTACTTCTCTGTTTAAATAACTTTGTCTTAATTTTTGAGATAAATATAGGTGAAAATATTGACTTTAAGGATTTATCCTCATCTTTACATTAACTGTTCTGACAATTTAAAATATATTCTTTTGTGAAATAATTGTTTGTTTCCTTTATAGATAAAGAGTAGGCAAAAGGTGTCAGTTCGATTTATCATGTGAATAACTACTTCCTTTTGATGTATTCGAGGTTGCTTTAGCCTAATATTTCCTTTAATTTCATCATTAAACTGTGTTAAGGCCTGATCTCACTTTTTTCCTTCATAATTCAACATGTTGTATTTAACACTTTTCGGACTTCTTTAAACTTATGTTCATCTGTGATTTTTAACCTTTAATCTCCATTTAAGCCTTAACCATTGTCTTCTTTTCTTGGATAGGTGTCTTCTGTTGCTGCGCTAGAAGGTTTCATTAAACCTAATCAATTTTCATGAGACATCGATTAATCCATGAAATTAAACCCTTGATTCCCTTTTTTCTTTGCTTACAGACCCTCGGATCGTCATCCTCAGGCCTCAGTTACTAAATTTGATTGTGGAATGGCGCTTTGGGCTCAGGGCTGCCATTAAACCTACAAAAAATGAAAAAAATATTATAAAACCTGCGTTTTATGTTTTAGACTGCTTTTCAGAGGTCCGGAATAGGTTTGAGTTTGTTGAAGGAGCATTATATAGGAGAGGAAGAAGCGGGGGAGGGTTCCAAAGGTGGAACCAGGCGGAGAGGCAGAGGAAATTTGAAATCGAGTGCGCAGAGGAGGGAGCTAGTTTTGTGAAAACCGGGGATGGTTTTTGCATAGGGCTCGGGCAGTAAGCTTTTTTGAGCCTGGTGAACACGATATAGCTCCGGAGGTGACACGTAAACCCGAAAAAACCACATTTTTCACATTCAAAATGCACTGAAGGGGGGTAGACGAGTTGGTGTGCAATAATATCCTGGCCATCAGATATAAAGGATCGACGGTTGGGATCTGTTCACAATTTCATGCAAATCACAAATGATCGAGAGGGTCAATTAAAATGTGAAAGAGCGATGAATATTGGATCTGGAGGATCAACGGTGGAGACGAATAGCGGGAATGTGAAAAATAAAATATATGGGAGGGGGAATGGATGAATGGCGTAAGAGCGATCACCGTTGGATCTGGAGGATCAATGGTGAAGATCCTTTCACAGGGAAGAAGGCGGAATGAATAGGTGGGGTGAGGGCTGAAAGGGCGATGATGCGATGGTTGTTGGATCTGGAGGATCGAAGGTCAATATCTTATCAGAGAAAGGTGTGTAGAAGGGGATGTCACATAGTGAAATGAGAAATATGAGAGAGTGCGTTGGCCATTGGATCTAAAATATAAAAATCCATATTATATCACAGACACGCAAAAAAAAAAATGAATGGGGCGGAGGGAGGCAGAAATGCGAAGGAGTGATGACCTTCGGATCTGGAGGATCGACGGTTGGGATCTTTTCGTAGTTTCGCATAAATAACAAATGGGGCGAGAGGACGGCGAAAGAGAGATGACCATTAGATCAGGAGGATCAATGGTGGAGATTATATCAGGGGAAAGTGAATAGACGGGAATGGTTGGGAGCGGAGCGAAGAAGCGAAGGAGCGATGGTCGTTGGATTTGATGGATCAACGGTCAGGATTTCATTGCGGGGGGAATGAGAATGGAGCAAAGGAAGGCCCAATCGCCGTTATATCAAAATGATCAATGGCCAGGATTATATCAGGGGGAAACATAGTCAGGGGGTGAAGTATTTATCGGGCGGAGTTTGGATCTGCGAGATAGCACGAGCCATTAGATTTGGAAGATCAACGGTCCAGATTATTTCGGAAGAACGCAAAGTCGTGGGGTAAAATATAGATGAAGGGCGCCTAATTTTTTAGCGAATGGTCGTGGGTCTCAGGTCACATGAGGAAGAGGGGTTGATGGCTTAATCCGAAAGGAGCTTAAGGCCTTCTTTTAATAAAAGGTTGGAAAATAGGCCTAAAAAGTGAGTTTTTGAGCCTTTTTGAGGTTCCGATAGGATAAAAAGGGTGAATTTAAACCATATGAAGGGGGTTTTTCATGATTTAAATTGATTTTTCAAGGGTAATGAAGGGTAAATGAAGAGTATGAAACCCTTTTTGAAGAGGAAAATGACTGTTAAAATGAGTGAAAAATGGGTCAATTGGAGGGGAGAATTATGAGATGATGAACATAACCTTTTATCACAATTCCTTTGTATCAGCAGGATAATGTTGGAGGTTTCAGGTGAATATTTTCAGTGGATTGGTAGAATTAGGATAAAGAACATAGTGGGCTTTCAAGAACTCATAAAGTTTTCATAAAAATTCGTTTCTTGAAAGCTTAAGAACCTTTTTAGGCATCATGAGATATAACAAAATTTATAGATGGCTAACACAAGATAAATGCTGCAAAAATATAGATCTATGCATTAAAAGACATTAAGAAGTAAATAAAAGCAAGAGTTGCTCCATGCATCCAATAGACAAGACAAGATTGTTTTAAAGAAATTTTGTATTTATGAGACCTGGGAGGAGAACATAGAAAGATGTTACCAGTCCTCCTCAATGGGATGGGTTCTTGTAAGTCCTCAACACTTCAAATCTAAAATACCTCTCTCTTGATGGTGTAGAAAACACAGAAAAAATTGGAACTCAAAGGGAGCCCACAAAGAAAATGGTAGAAAAATATGACAATGATGGTGGATCAAAGTCATACCAAAAGTATAAATCCAGAGTGATATTTAGGCAACAAAAGGTAGTGAGTGAATGGAAAAACCCTTCTATTTGATGTGTTTGAGTAATAATCAAATAAATAATGATTTATTTAATTATTTATGAGTGATTTAGTCAAATTTAACAAGGAATATTATTTAAATAAGGTTTAAATAATTATTCCTAGAAAATAATAGGATAAATAATAATTTATCTAATTAATTTTCCTATTTTGGGTTAAATATGACTAAGAATATTAATTAAACTGTTTTTTAACTAATTATTCCTTGAGGAAAATCAAACAAATGTGGATTTATTTAATATTTCCTCATGGGGTTTCCTCTTTAGTCCATAAACAACTTAATAAAGGTGGTTTACTAAGTTATTTTTCATAGTGAAAGCAATTTTACTTAGGGTAAAATTGGTCTTACATGGTGTACTTAGGTCCATCTAATAGTAACAGGTTAGATGACCAAAAAATGGTGTAACACAAGGGTTAGTAAATGGGTGGTTTTTACTGCACCACAAAACATTAAATTTATCTTAAAAATTTCAAAAACTTATTTTTATTTGTTAATCCTATTCTACTAAAGATATGGAACATTCACTTAAGTATAAGAGAATTTCCAATGCATCCATTTATGCAAAAATATCATGATTAAACTCATATGGATATGATCATAAAAATTTGTTGTTTTAATTGGTTTTTTATTGTGTTTTATTTTTTTATTTTTTTGTGAATAAGGGTTTTTGATTTGTGGATGTTTTGTTTTATTTCTAAATGCAAATGCAAATAAGCTTGAATGAAAATGTCTAAAAATAAAATCAAATAAAAATGAAATTGCACAAAAAATTAATTTGAGAATTTGCATGAGTTTAAAAAAAATGAAATTGAAACTCGAAATGGAATTCTCATTTAGAAATTTGAAGTAAAACAAAAATAAATAAATTCTAAGGTTGATCCCTATCTACGGCTCGCCGAAAATGATGCCAAAATTTTAGTAAAATAATTTGCATTAGATTACTAACATAAATTATCAATCCGGTATCTGTAGGACTTGTGAGACATACATGCACAATATATGCTAGGGACTAGTTTATCAAAAACTAAAAAAAAAACTAATCCAATCACACCATTCCTAATTGTTATTCCATGGATTGAAACATAATTCCTATGACTATGAATTTAATTGACAATGCTAATCTAAATGAAAGAAAATTCAAAGGATTTTAAAAGCAACTATTGTATGACCAACTACTCAAGCATCCAATTTCAGAAGAATAACAAAGTCACCTTCTTGGCATGATTTACAAGAAATTGATTATACTTCAGTTTAAATATTTAATCTAAGAAAGAATTTAAAAAGAAAGTAAAGGAAACTCAACTACTATATATTTTAAATACTCAATCATCCAATTTAGGAAGTATTACAAAGTCACCTTCTTGACATGATTTACAAGAATCTAATTATACATTTAATTGAGAATTTAATTTAATAAATAAATAAATATTAATCTATGAAAGAAAATAAATCTCACACATTGTAGATGGACGATCTAAAAGTATGGGAGATGGTAAGTCGAGATGCTCCATATGTAAGCAAAACCAAGTCAAAGTGAAGGAACACTGATGAGTAAGGTGCCACAATCTTATTATTTATTCAAAGCTTGAGCATAACTTCAACTTTACACGTAGCATGATAGGAGAAAGCTTCCCCTATTTATACAAAAATTAGGTATCTCTACTCAACAAATGTATATCCCTTAAATATCTACTAGATCCATACTTGTCTCAACTTATCCCTAAATTCTAGATACAAATCCTATAACACATCAAGATCACCATGATCTTTCTCCTTGGAATATGTTCCACCTCTTGAGTTGAAATTAGAATTTGATCTTGGGAGGCCAAGTAAGAACCTTCTAGAATATCCAAAATACACCTACACATGTCACAAAACTCATAACACATATATAGATATATGAAACCATGTTAATTTTCTAGTTTTTAATCATAAGTTTACTTTAAATACATAAAATAAATAACTTCGGAAGACAAGGATCCTAACCCATATATTTATGAAAATGGTTACTTGATGTAGGGTTTTAGGCTAAATAGTTATGAAATGAGAGCTGAATGGTTATGAAATAATGGAAATATGTATGAATATGAAAGACAATTTTGAGACTCAACAGGGGTGCAACAATCTACATAGGTTCGTGGGGAGAAAGTAGATACACATAGTGTGATGAAGGGGTCACTCATGTTGGAGACTCCCCAGACCATGCTAGTTGAAATTTTAGTGGAGAGAGTGGAGAATACCCCAGTAGTGTAATCCGTTGAGTGGGTGACCAGGGTTGTGTTTGAGTTTTTGGGTGATAGCAACACACAACAAATGGATAAGGTGCTAGGAGACGTATCCATCCTTGATAAGGCGTCATGAGATACAGAGGTATTATGCGATGGTTGCACATAAAAATTTCTATAGTTTCAGGCTGAACTTATAGAATTAAAGAGGAAGGCCACGTCAGTACGAGAGGTTATTCTGCAACAGAATGAGGAGTTGGAGAATATTAGAGAGGGTTGTGTCGAGTTAGCAGCCAAGTTTGTTCACGTTGGGGAACATATGGATTCCCTAATGGTACAGTTAGAGGACAGATTGGAGAGTCCAAGCAACCTTCTTTAGGCATACGTAGATACAGCTAGCAACATTGTTGGGTCACCTTTGGTGATTGGAGAGAAACAGACAAAGCTACCTAGTTATATCTCATGAGTTGACATGGATAGCGATATGAGACGACCTGAATGTCATAGGGTGCAACATTCGCTTGTTGGGGTTGTTATATGCATGGGATTTCATGCATTTGATACCCCTTGTGGGGTTATATGGCGAGATATTCTTAGTTGGTACATGGTGGAGTGGGATATGGAGATGGTGGTGGACCTCGGTGTAGCTCAACAAGAGCTTCCAGGCAATAGGGATATCAGAATCCCAGACTGGCATTCGAATCCCAGCGAGACTACCTATCACTTTCTAGGTATGTCGCTTGAATACGACCTGGATGGTACATTTGAACTAGCAGTTGAGTGTGGACATCCATTAGGGGAGTTTCCATCAGCACGAATGGGCAACCAATTTATGGAAAGACTTCTTAAGCTATCTTGGCATGACATTTTTACACAGGGTCATAGGGTGATCCACATACTTTGGCAGGAGTTTTTCTAAGAAGATGGAATTAGTAGGCCACAATACGGTGCCTTGTATGGGGCTAGGGATTCTTCACCTTTGTATGGGGTACAAAGTTCATGGAGGAGAAAAGAAGTGGTGGGTTCACTACTAAAACCTTGGGAGATTCACTCCTTGGGTCCCTCAAGGAGGATTTTGAGGGGAGATCCATTCATTGGATAGTATGGTGATGCGATGGTGGAGGTGATGGTACAAGTCAGGTGTGGACTGATGCATATCGGCACAACTTTTGGCCATCACATCCAGGGATGTGCAGGAAAATCTAGTGTTGAGCAGGGGTTTTCATATTGGCATGGAGGTTCATGGGGTTGTGTTGTAGTATGTCAGACTATGTTGTGGAGTTGGGGTAGCTCACATCGCATTGAGTACCCATGGGGAGTGTCAAGTATGGTGACACAGGCAGGACATTAGGTGATACAAGATGGTACATCAGTAGCAGGAGGTATCCAGTGGTGTACAACAATAGGTTGCGGTGTACAATGGCATGTCCAATAGTATAGGGATGATCGGTGGTATGAGATAGTCTATGGTGTTGCATAGTGGGGTCTTCGAATGTCGCCTCCAGGGAGACTCATGGACAGTGACACCAAGCATACCTTTGGGAATACTTCTCCCAGGATCGTGTAATATTCCCAAATGGGAAAAGCAAGAATATAGTGCATAAAATGAAAGCAGCAGCAAATATTTAACACATGAGACCATGAGACCAATATGGAGTCATAAAATTATGTATTAGAGCAGAAAATCAATGTAAAATAGTGAGGCATAAATCATATGCAATGAGGAAACAAGCCTCCCATAAGAAATCACTCCCAAATATGAGCTATTGTTACTATACAAAATGTTGGAGAGAAACTACAACGCAATAATATTGAGAATAAATACAGTAGTAGATGATATCGTGATATAAAAATACTAATATAGGCCCCAATAAAGTCTAAACATATATATTTGGGCACTAGATCAGCTTTCCAGGACAACCCAAAAGGGTTTTCAGAAAATGTACACAATGTGCCAATGTAAGTTGTAGTCCTAGGGATGAAGGTATGCTGAAACAACAGAAATGAGAATATATGGGTGAAGCTGATGTAGAAAACTACAGATCTTCTCCAATATATCCTTTGGATGAAAGAATGGCTCCTCCATGATAGAAATCACTTCCCAAAACAACCACTGAAACTACCCTTGCAACTCCTCCCTAAAATAACACAGATCTAGGTTGAAACTGCATTGTAGGGGATGAATACTCCTTATCCTACTGCTAAATGTGTCAATAAAGCTCAAGGGGCTTCTTTACAGTCCTTCCAATAGTGGGAAACCTTCCTCCACTACAAAACTAGCACTGAAGACACCCAATCTGATTCTCCTTTGTTGCACCTTGCAACACATTACAATATTTTGCAGAAACTGCGCTAATGAAGAAAGTTGTAGCTTGGCCTTGAGCCTAAGTGTGGAAATGTAGTGAAATACTCCTCCAAGAGGCCTCTCAAGGAAATATATGGGATTTCCGCTCGAGAACACCCTACGCTAAAAACACTGCAAACTCAACTAAATAGCCGAAGAATGCCAAAGTCTAAACATACCATATACAAAATAATAAGCCAAAACATAACCAATATGGCTACCATCCTCTTCATTATATAAGTTATGAGCTTCCTTGCCCTTGGCCCCACTCAGTTAGGTCACTATCTCCATGCAATCAATATCCCTCCAAAACTGGGTATTCCTCATTAATTGTCCACTCCTCCATAACAATGTTGTTGATTTGGTTAAATTTGACCTATTCAACATGATCCAACCCCTGTTCACACTCAAAGTTGCTTTATTTATCTTCTTAGAAGGTCTCCTTTCACACTTGAAGTGTTTTTATTTCTGCTAGGGAGATTTATGGGCTTCCCTACCCACTTATTCACCTACCTAGTGACAAAATAATCCATAATATTCCATTTAGCTGAAAGCTAAATTTTAGGAATATTACAGTCCACCCCTCCAAAATGTTGCTTGTCCTCAAGAAAATATAAGGTTTGAGTGAAATTCTCCCCTCCTCCTCTTGTGATCTTCTCATCAAGTAGTTTCCACCATTGTTTCAGAAATTCTATAACAATTTTATCTCCCAATTATTCCTCCCAAATGTGCAAGTTGTTCTTTAGTGAATAAACCAAATGGCTCTCATCATGAGAAATGAAAGGTCTATATGGAAACCTTCTTGCTGTCCAATGGCCTCCTCAAGGTAGGATTGATGACAAGCATAGAGGATCTCATCCCCAATGAAATATTCCCATCTCCATACTATCATCCAAATAAAATGAATCACCTTCCAGCATGGTAATTCATAGAAAAGTCCCTCCCAAATGTTCATGAGAGGCATCTTCCAATTGCTCCAAACAATCATATGGCTCACCTCATAAAGAAACAAGTGATGTACTGTTGTTACACCATTTTTTGGTCATCTAATCCATTTTTATTAGATGGACCCAAGTACACCAAGTAAGACCAATTTTACCCCAAGTAAAATAGCATTCACTGTGAAAAATAACTCAGTAAACCACCTTTATTAAGTTGTTTACGGTCTAAATAGGAAACCCCATGGAGAAACATTAAATAAATCCTTATTTGTTTGATTTTCCTCAAGGAATAATTAGTTAAACAACAGTTTAATTAATATTCCTGGTTATATTTAACTCAAAACAAGGAAATTAGTTAGATAAATCATTATTTATCTTATTATTTTCTAAGAATAATTATTTAAACATTATTTAAATAATATTCTTTGTTAAATATGACTAAATCTCCCTTAAATAATTAAATAAATCATTATTTTTTTGGTTATTACACAAACATACCCTTAAAATGATAAATGAATCATTTATTTATTTATCATTTCTTAACCATATCCTTAAAATGATAAATAAATCATTTATTTATTTATTATTATGTAATCACATCCTTAAAATGATAAATAAAT
This sequence comes from Pinus albicaulis, assembly GCA_034641835.2. Lineage (NCBI taxonomy): Eukaryota > Viridiplantae > Streptophyta > Pinopsida > Pinales > Pinaceae > Pinus > Pinus albicaulis. The sequence goes on from MU968317.1 coordinate 6,467,023, forward strand.
AATTTATTTATTTATTATTTACAAATAAGGGGATTTGACTCAAGTCAAATTCCTTTTCCCTCCAACAAATATAATAGAATATTCCATAAAAGTTGGATCTTGATTTGGTTAATAATATTTTAATTATTCACCAATATCTAGACTAACTCAATATTTTGTTATAAATAGAATGGTTTTCCCATTCATTTGTCACCTTTTGTTGCCTAAATATCACTCTAGATCTCAACTCTTGGTCTGGCTATTGATCCATTATCATAGCCATATTTTTCCATTTTTGTCTCGGTTTTCTACACCATCAAGAGAGAGGAATTCTAAATCTGAAGTGCTGAGGACTTACAAGAACCCATCCCATTGAGGAGAATAGGGAACACCCTCTTGTGTTTTCCTCCCAGGTGCCCTTAATATAAAATTTCATTGGATATATTCTTGTCTTGTCTATTGGATCTATGGAGTAAATCTTATTTTTCTACTATTTAATGTCTTCTAATGCATAGATCTAGATTTTTGCAGCATTTGTCTTGATCATCTAACTGCAGATCTAAAGATATTAGCAGTCATTTCTGTTGTTAGGGTTGTTTGTTATGCATGGCTAAAGTGGTCTTTTTTCATACACGTTGAATCAAGATTCATACTAACAACTGGCGACTCCACACGGGTTTACAATTACGACCGCTGTCATTTTTCTGATCCTTGCATATCCAGCTGATTCAGGCCCTAGGATTTCTCTTTAGCCCCATGTTTTTCTTTTCTTAATTTTTTTTTTAACCGATAAAACCCTAAAACAATAAAAATTCTGACTTCTGTGTGTTTTCGGACTTATTGCACAGGTGACAGACATCAGCCGCAGCTGAGACAACAAATTTTTCTGAAATCTACCGCTGAGAGTGCCGGAAGTGCAGGTCACACTTTTCTGCCCAAAAGCTATGACCTAGACCTCTAGGGCACACTTTACTACCCAAAAAGTGTGACCTCTATTGAAAACAGGTCAGAAACTGTGACCTGGACTTTTTGTAGGGATTTTTCTAAAATTTTTGTGGGTTTGTCTGATCCTCTGGTCAGGGATGTATGACCTCCATCTCCACCCATTTTGGACCTGTACCTATTCTTTTTCGCTCAACTAAGTGGGAACCTAGCACCCTAGGTCTTCAGTACCCTCCACTTTTTGTGGAAGAGTTTTTGTTGTTGCAGGTTATCTGAAATTTTAGAGTCTTCAGCCATTTTTTCATATCTAATACCTCACCTTCAGATCCACTTCAGATCTACTTTTTATCCATCCAAATCTCCTCATTTAGCTTTGTTTGTGTTTTCCTTTAGGGTGCACTCCACTTCCCTCTTGGAGATAGCCTTTCGCCACTTCTTTTTATAGCAATTCTTCCTATGATTTGTTGGTGGTTCTGCACCACTTTCCAGCAGATTTTGTCCTTTAGATCCCTGTCCCTTGTGACCTTAGATCTATTGGCTGTCTAGTGTGTTTTGATTAGTTTTTTCACTCACCTATAGACTAGTTATTGAGAGGCCCACCCTCTTGGGTTTAGATTATTGCATTATTAGTTGTTTATTTTCTGTTTTGCAGGCCTATATACTATCATTTGCAGGTTTATTTACAGCCATACAACAACACTTTTTATTTTCTCTACAAATTTCTGGGTTTAAAATTTAAATTTGCACACCTTTACACACACACCATAAGGGAAAAAGGGCTTGGTTAAATCATTTGATTTAACCAAGAAAAGACTATAAAAAAATTTAAATCAATTGATCCTGCACTTCTCTACCCTTGTTTCGACATTGTAATCAGTTGATCCTACACCTCCTTGCCCTTGTTGGTCTCTTTTTCCTTTGTGCCGTGTTTGTGTCATCACCATTACGCCACCAAGGCGTTCATCCCAGAGACTTCTTGGCCTTCCTTCTCATTTTTTGGTAGGGAGAATTACTCCTCCGCATAGGATTCGAGTTAGTCCTCAACCGAGTCTGAACTCCGACTCTTCATCTAGTCCTTTGGGTTCTCCTTCTCGTTCTGTCTTTTGTTCTCCCCCTGTCACCTTCACCATGTCTGGTGCAGGACCTAATACTGGTGGTAACCCTGGCCCTCCTGCCGGGAATACCACTAGTGGGACCACAACGGACACTACCCCAACTGTACCCTTGCTCCCTTTCATGGCATGCCTCAGCCTCCCCGACTTTGACCAGTTGATAAATGACCCTATACACCATGATGCTAGTTGGCCCACTATGCCAACAAAGCTCCCTTCAGACATCCCAAAGTTTGAAGGTCTTGCGAGACAAGATCCATGAAATCATGTTAGATATTTCCACATGTGGTGTTTTTCTAATTCCATTACTGATGACTCTGTCTGTCTTTGGTTGTTCCAACGAATGCTTATTGGTGAAGCTTCTAAGTGGTATGTTGATGAGGCCCCCTTCCTCTCATACCACCTTTACGACTCTTTCCCATGCCTTTTTGTCTTATTTCCAGCTTCCCCTTCATTACGACACTGGTACCGAGCTCTTGAAATCATTACATCAATCATCTGCGACCCGCCTGTCCGACCATGTTCAGGAATGTCGGAGAAGAAGGAGCCTATGTCAAGCCCCTACCTTCGAATACCGTGTCTATATAGACTAGTTCCTTAGGAATCTCTTGCCATATATTGGGAAAGAACTCACATCAAACTTCCCTCAAAACAAATAAGCCACTCTCCAAATTGCGATAAAATATGACCTGATCTATGCTCAGTCAGGTTATGTTTATAACGTCCTTGTAATATCCCAATTCAGGGATTCAGCAATACGTAAATTGTATTGCGGTCTTGAAATGATGAATAAGCTTAAAATATGTATGAGAAGCACATATACAACAATTATAACTACAGCAACAATTTAGATTTCAGTTCATGATCAAAATAGTGGGGAAAATCAACTATTTCAGCCCCAAAAACGTTATTCCAAATAGACAGCATAATATTAAGGGAGAATAACAGTTGCATAATTTATCTTATGCTATATGGGACTCCCACCCATAAATTAATCCAAAACAAATATGTTTTACTAGGTTAAACAAATCTCCTGATCCCGGTGCAGCTCAAAAAGGCCCAAACCCCATGACTTAGCTAATGCAGACTTTGCTGAAGCTTGCACAACGTCTTTTTCAGAGGGTTTATGTAGAAAATAATAAAATAATTCTGATATAGAGTTTACATTAACCACACAGCAAAGAAATGGAATTTTGAACACTTATACAGTAGAGACAAGACTCCCGGCAAGATTTCCGGCAAAATGCATGAAATAAGAAATACTGTAGAAAATAACGCAGTTGCTACAAATATATATTAATATTGGCTGAATAAATAATATAATGGGTTGATAATACATAAATAGGGCCAAAGGCCTCTCTAATAAAACTCCTGGAGGGAAATGGGCACCTCCTCCTCAAGAAATAGCATAAAATCAAAGGATGCAACACTGTTGTTGCTGCCTCTACATGAAGGACACATTTTTATGAAGGAGACTGTGTTGTAGCTGAATATGAATGAATGGACCCAAGAAAAATACTGAAATGAAGCTCAGATCCTTCTCTCTTGATCCCTTAAGCAAGTTGATCTAAAGAGAGGATGGAATTCCTACACAGGAATCCCTTGCACCAAGCAGAGCAACAACTCCAGCTAAACAGCTGAAGTATGCAATTGGACTCTAGACCAAGAAATTTGAATACATAAATGAATTCCCTTTGATGATATTCCTTCCTTTTATCTTTGGTGAGCCTCCTCACTCTGGACCCCACACAATGTTGAGGTGACTTCTTCATGAAGCTTCCTCTTTCAAAACTACGCTGCCCTAGCTTGCTTCCTTCCTTTTATGGCTGTGTTGTTGACTTGGTCAACTAATCTAGCTCTAATGCCTCTTTCACTCTAGGGAAGTTCAATATAGTTTACATATGTGTGCCTGATCCAGGTGGATATCGGTGACCACCCACCTATTCCATTTGGACCTGCAGCATCAATTCTTTCAGTTTTTCAGCTTCAGCACTGCTTACTATTTTTAGCAATTTTTCGGGTCGTGCACTGCCAAAGTTGTTTTTGGGACTTAATGATCCAAGTGGATATTGGTGGACACCCACCGAGTCCATTTGAACCCCCACCATCAGTTATTTCAATTTGTAAGTTTCAACACAACTTACTATTTATAGGAGTTTTTCGTGTCCTGAACTTCCGGAGCCGTTTTGAGGACCTAAACTACATTTTTTGGGAAAAAGTGGAGCAACATCTGTCATAGACCATGTTTCTCACTCAAAAGTTGTATTCCTTGGACAGATATTTCTAACGAGCTATTGAGCGCGTCAAATAGAGATCAGATGCCAAAGTTATGTCCCTGGGAAGTTGAAACACCAATTTACCCAAACGGGGCCCACATTTTTGGCACTTCATCTCCTAGGGTTAGGTTTTTGGATGTTTTGGATTCTACATTGTTTCTCAACAATAAATAGGCCCTCGAGCCTCATTTTAATATAGTTTAGGGGGATGGGAGCCAACACTTCTCTTCTCAGAGATAAGTGCTACCAGTGCCCTAGCTCGCCACATCTCCATCATGTCTGCATTGTAACATAGTTCAGGGGCTGGTAGCCACCACATCTCCATCATGTCTGCATTGTAACATAGTTGAGGGGTTGGTAGCTGCCACATCTCTCCTCAGGGATACACTGCTAGTACCCTAGCTCATCTATTTCCATTATGTCTGTAATAGGCCTGTGAGCCTCAATGTAACATAGTTCAGAGGCCTGCATACGCCACATCTCTTCTCAAAGATACGCTACCAGTGCCCTAGCTTGTTTCCATTATGTTTGTAAGCTTATTTAATTCATTATTTTATTAACAAAATGAAGCAATATTTCTGCTGCATCTCTATATCTATGGCTATATGTGTATTCCGTTGCATTCCTGCATAAATCCGGATCAGTGGTATCAGAGCGGTCTAATATTTCTCTGTTTTTCTTTACATGTCCCCAACGCGGCCAGGGTATAAGGAGTTCAACCTCGCAACCCCAACGACCCCCCATGGCAGAAGCAAAGAAAGACGAGGGAGCAAGAGATCCTATCAAAATCTTGCTCGAGGAGGCCCTTGAGAAATAGAGGAACGTGACGATGGATAAATTTTCCTAGATCCTTCAACGGATGCCCACCCGTGACCCATCTACATCCAACATGTCTGCCAACAAGTCCACGACATCCTGGACAAATCCAACACCAAGTTCAGCATAATTTGCTCCCCCTCGCCATGGAGGAACTTAACGCAATGGAGACCATTGCTTCCTAAGGAGGGAGGAATGATCCAGGTGGATATCGGTGGCTACCCACCTATTCCATTTGGACCCGCAGCATCAATTCTTCCAGTTTTTCAGCTTCAGCACTGCTTATTATTTTTAGCAGGTTTTCGAGTCTTGCACTGCCGGAGCTGTTTTGGGGACTTAATGATCCAGGTGGATATTGCTGGCCACCCACCGGGTCCATTTGAACCCCCACCATCAGTTATTTCAATTTGTAAGTTTCAACACAACTTACTATTTATAGCAGTTTTTCAGGTCTTGAACTTTCGGAGTCGTTTTGAGGCCCTAAACGATGTTTTTTGGGAAAAAGGGGAGCAACATGGGTCACAGACCAATGTTTATCACTCAAAAGTTATAGTCCTCAGACATATATTTCTAACGAGCTATTGAGTGCGTCAAATGGAGATCGGATGCCAAAGTTATGTCCCTGGAAAGTTGAAACACTAATTTACACAAATGGGGCCCACAGTTTTGGTGCTTCATCTCCTAGGGTTAGGTTTTTGGACATTTCGGATTCTACATTGTTTCTAAAAAATAAATAGGACCTCGAGCCTCATTTTAATATAGTTCATGGGGCTAGGAGCTGACACATCTCTTCTCAGAGATAAGCACTACCAGTGCCCTAGCTTGCCACATCTCCATCATGTCTGCATTGTAACAAAGTTCAGGGGCTAGTAGCCGCCACATCTCCATCATGTGTGCATTGTAACACAGTTTAGGGCCTGGTATCCGCCACATCTCTCCTCAGGGATGCACTACCAGTACCCTAGCTCATCTATTTACATTATGTCTATAATATGCCTGTGAGCCTTAATGTAACACAATTCAGAGGCCTGCGTATGCCACATCTCTTCTCAAAGATACGCTACCAGTGCCCTAGCTTGTTTCCATTATGTTTGTAAGCCTATTTCAGTCATTCTTTTATTAATAAAATGAAGCACTATTTCCGCTGCATCTCCTTATCTATGACTATATGTGTATTCTGTTGCATTCCTGCGTAAATCTAGATCAGTGGTATCAGAGCGGTCTACTCTTTCTCTATTTTTCTTTTCATGTCCCCAACGTGGCCAGGGTATAAGGAGTTCAACCTCACAACCCCGATGACCCCCCATGGTGGAAGAAAAGAAATATGAGGGAGCAGGAGATCCTATCAAAATCTTGCTCAAGGAGGCCCTCGAGAAATAGAGGAACGTGACGATGGATAAATTTTCCCAGATCCTTCAACAGATGCCCACCAGCAGCCCATCTACTTCCAACATGTCTGCCAACAAGTCCACGACATCCTGGAAAAATCCAACACCAAGTTCAGCATAATTCCCCCCCCCCCCCCCATTGAGGAACTTAACGCAATGGAGACCATTGCTTCCTAAGGAGGGAGGAATGATCCAGGTGCATATTGGTGGCTGCCCGTCTATTCCATTTGGACCTGCAGCATCAATTCTTTCAGTTTTTCAACTTCAGCACTGCTTACTATTTTTAGCAAGTTTTCGGGTCCTGCACTACTGGAGCCGTTTTGGGGACTTAATGATCTAGGTGGATATTGGTGGCCACCCACTGAGTCCATTTGAACCCCCACCATCAGTTATTTCAATTTGTAAGTTTCAACAGAACTTACTATTTATAGCATTTTTTTAGGTCCTGAACTTTCGGAGTTGTTTTGAGGCCCTAAACGACATTTTTTGGGAAAAAGGGGAGCAACATTGGTCGCAACATGGGTAATAAATTGATGTTGCTCACTCAAAAGTTGTAGTCCTCGAACATATATTTCTAATGAGCTATTGTGCGTGTCAAATGGAGATTGGATGCCAAAGTTATGTCCCCGGGAAGTTGAAACACCAATTTACCCAAACGGGGCCCACAGTTTTGGCGCTTCACCTCCTAGGGTTAGGTCTTTGGACGTTTCGAATTCTACATTGTTTCTCAACAATAAATAGGATCTTGAGCCTCATTTTAATATATTTCATGGGGCTGGGAGCCGACACATCTCTTCTCAGAGATAAGCGCTACCAATGCCCTAGCTTGCCACATCTCCATCATGTCTGCATTGTAACACAGTTCAGGGGTTGGTAGCTGCCACATCTCTCCTTAGGGATACGCTGCCAGTACCCTAGATCATCTATTTCCATTATAGTTTTTACACAGGGCTCATGAGCGAAGGCACACGCTTATATTCAAGATATGCCACATCTCTTCCTTTAGATAAGGCATTAAATGCCCTAGCTTGTTTCCATTATGTTTGTAAGCTTATTTCAGTCATTCTTTTATTAATAAAATGAAGCACTATTTCTGCTGCATCTCTGTATCTATGGCTATATGTGTATTCTGTTGCATTCCTGCATAAATCTATATTAGTGGTATCAGAGCGGTCTACTCTTCTCTATTTTTCTTTTCATGTCCCCAACGTGGCCAGGGTATAAGGAGTTCAACCTCGCAACCCCGACGACCCCCCATGGCAGAAGCAAAGAAAGATGAGGGAGAAGGAGATCCTATCAAAATCTTGCTCGAGGAGGCCCTCGAGAAACAGAGGAACGTGACGATGGATAAATTTTCCCAGATAATTCAATGGCTGCCCACCAGCGGCACATCTACATCCAACACGTCCGCCAAAAAGTCCGCGACATCCTAGACAAATCCAACATGAATTTCATCATAATTCCCCCCCATGGAGGAACTTAATGCAATGGAGACCATTGCTTCCTAAGGAGGGAGGAATGATCCAGGTGGATATCAGTGGCTGCCCACCTATTCCATTAGGACCTGCAGCATCAATTCTTTTAGTTTTTAAGCTTCAACACTTGTTACTATTTTTAGCAGGTTTTCAGGTCCTGCACTGCTAGAGCCGTTTTTGGGACTTAATAATCTAGGTGGATATTGGTGGCCACCCACCGAGTCCATTTGAACCCCCACCATCAGTTATTTCAATTTGTAAGTTTCAACACAACTTACTATTTATAGCAGTTTTTTGGGTCTTGAACTTCCGGAGCCGTTTAGAGGCCCTAAATGATGTTTTTTAGGAAAAAGGGGATTGATGTTGCTCACTCAAAAGTGGTATTCCTCCGTTAGATCTTTCTAACGAGCTATTGAGTGCATCAAATGGAGATCGGATGCCAAAGTTATGTCCTCGGGAAGTTTAAACACCAATTTACCCAAATGGGGCCCACAATTTTGGAGCTTCATCTCCTAGGGTTAGGTTTTTGGATGTTTCAGATTCTACATTGTTCCTCAACAATAAATAGGCCCTCGAGCCTCATTTTAATACAGTTCAGGGGGCTGGGAGCCGACACATCTCTTCTAAGAGATAAGCGCTACCAGTGCCCTATCTCACCACATCTCTATCATTTCTGCATTGTAACACAGTTCAGGGGTCGGTAGCCACCACATCTATCCTCAAGGATGCGCTGCCAGTACCCTATCTCATCTATTTCTATTATGTCTGTTATAGGCTTGTGAGCCTCAATGTAACATAGTTCAAAGGCCTGTGTATGCCACACCTCTTCTCAGAGATATGCTACCAGCGCCCTAGCTTGTTTCCATTATGTTTGTAAGCTTATTTCAGTCATTCGGTTATTAATAAAATGAAGCATTATTTCCACTACATCTCTGTGCTTATGGTGATATCTATATTCTATTGCGTTCCTACATAAAATCCGGATCAGTGCCTTAGGATAATCCTTGTTCACATTGAACCGATTTACTTAGGTGATCTCTCCCTTCTCAAAAATGCATGTTGGCTTAGTCAAACTTCACTATGTGCTCATCTATTTTTCCCATGTTCACACTTGTAAGTGTAAAATTCAGCTTCTGAAGTGATCCCCTTCCTTATTAAGGTCGAAATTATTCATATTTTTATTATTCATGGGCTTCCTGACCCATTTATTCCTCTCCTAGGTGAAAGTAGCAAAATCTAATGTTCCAAATTGCTTGTTGCAAAATTGGGAACATTACAGACCTCCCCTCCCAAATGTTTCTTGTCCCCAAGCAACTACAAGGATAAGACTGAAGAGTATCCTCTCCTCCCATGTAGCAACCTCATATGATGCAATCCTCCAAGGATCAAGGTGTTGTATCATCAATATATCTCCAAGTTTCCTCTCCCGAGTGTGTAAGCTATCTAAATAGCTGACATTATGTAACTGTAGAACATCCATGGAAGCAACAATGGGTTGCTTGAAGATCCTCTTGAAACATGGGTGCTGATATAGATTGGGACTCATCATCCCCATTTGAATCGTTCCTCCCCAAGCTATCAACCAAACAAAATGAGTCACCCTCCAAAATGGTAACTCATGCAAATCATCCTCCACCTGAAGCTCTGGAAAAGTAGGTGGGCTGAAATTCTGATCATGGTAGACATAGTAGCCTACCCCATGCTGCTTTCCTCTCCACTTAAGACAGGTGTAAAGGATTTTCTGATCTCGAGCTATCATCATGTTGCCCTCAAATGGCAAGAAGGAAGCTAGACCTCCAAAGATCTCTCTCCTAGCACTGTGAATCAAGCTGGCCCAAACCATCTCATACATGATGGATAAGAAATCATCATCATAAAGCCTCCCATTCATCTCATGGCCCTCCTCATGCAAAAATAAATTTTTTTCTATAGAGGCCATGACTTTTCCCATGCTCCCCTTAGAGCATGTAATGAAGAGATTTTGCGAATGCTCCTCCCCCAAGAACACATCTACTCCATGTGTTCCTCCTCCAATCATGCTCCCCATAGAGGAAAGAACAATGTCAGCAAATAGGATCATGATCAGTAGCATAATGAGAGAAAGAATGAAGCTTTTATGTGGTGTTGGAAGGTACCAACAGTCTCCCAAGTGGTCACAGCGCAGTCTACCCCACTGCAACTGCAGATGATGGTATGGCAAGTTGTCTCTTGACAAATGGTTTGCTATATAAGTCATCACACCCACTAATAAATAGTAGATGGTTGGAGATGTAACTGAGCACACAAGAAGCAATCATATACTTGCCCCAGACCATAGATTAGGTGGTTGTCTCCATCATAATAGCTGGCCAAAAATAGACCATGGAGCCTAAATAAAATCTTGCCCTTTGTAGAGAAATGCACTGTAATGAAAAGTTAAGAGAATGCAAATATTGTATGGAACAATCAATAAATGCATAAACATGATTCTTACCATGTAAGGGAAGTAAGAAAGTGACAGGATCCATATATGAGCTCTCAATAGTGATAGAACATATTCCTATGAATAGGAATGAATCATATGCTGCATAAAGGTCCTCCCCCTCATGCCTTGAAACCCAAGTCAAGGAGATCATATCATAATGAAAAAGGAATCCATTCACCCCTCTACCAGTCTTACCAACTCTATGCCCATCATGTGCATCAAATATGAAGTGATCCTGGGAACACCCCATCAACAAGTTGTTGCTCCAAAGTGACAGCACTATTGACCTATGAAAATAGGCTCCTGCCAACTCATAAATCCATCCTTTGACATGTCCAATGTCAAAGACTCCTCCCATAATGTTTCCATCCACTCCCATTGCAACATAATGCAGAATGTAAGAGCAACTCTGCCCTTGCTCTCCCTCAATCCTCCAAAGCAACAAATTCTTTTACTGCCTCATCATACCTCCATCATACAGTCCATGTGGTGAAAAGATCACATCATCATAGTACTCCCACATTCCTTTCCATATGATGCAAGTACCTTGCCAAGTCATCTTCTCCCACATACCCTTGGAAAAAAGATATGTTTCATGGTGGCCAAACTCCCTCAAGAGTAGCCAATGCAGTTTGGCTTCTTGCTGCCCTGTATCATAGAATTGCAAGTGGCTCACCAGCCTCTTGCTCTTCTCCCACATCCACTCAACACCATGTGGATTCCTTCTGTCATTCTTCACCTTAGCATTCTCCCCATGTGGGCTATCATCCTCCACAATCAGTTCCTCTCTTATGCATACCATGAAATGTTGTAATGCATTTCCTTGGAGATCTCTTAGAGAGGACCTCATGTCCATGGCCTTCTTGAATCCATCAAGATCCAACGGTGAAAAAGGTGAAGCCCCTTCCCTTCTAATGTTTAACAGTGCTGATAGTCCCTCCAATGACATAGTGGCTGCCTCATACTCCATCATAAAGTTCATGACTCCCTCCAAAATATCACACTTCAACCTCAAGGTTTTTTTGCAACTCATCAGGGGTCCATGAGAATGATGTTCCATTTGTTTCTAGAACCATTCAAGTCTGCACAATGCAGTGCAATATTGCTGCTCTACCCTAGCAACAATGTTTAATCCTGGGCCATATGAAAACATATTTCCACAACTCTTAGAAAAAATTGCTGCAATAAGTAAAAGTGGAAATCTTCCCATACCTTGGTGAGATGTGGGCATCTATTGTAGAGCTGCAAAGGCTCCTCCCTCTAATGTAATGGCTACCCCAACTGTTGATGTAGAAAGCTGCTCTTTCGAGGCTGTGACAACGCTAGTACTTGTCTCTCCCCATGGTTGTGTGGACCCTCTCTCCACTGATCTCTCTTCATCAAAAGTTTTGATCAGCTCTTGAGTGAACTCAGAAAAATAATTCACTCTTGTGTGGCTTAATTGACTGCACCACCAAGCATTGGCTTCACCCTCCAGGTGTAGCGTTGCAAGTTCTGCTGCCTCCCTCTCTTCCACTGGATGATGTAGGAAGAATGCCTCAAGATTTCTTGCCCAAGTTTTTTCTATAGTTGACCCATAAAATTTGTACAATAGGAATCTATTGCCTTTAAGCTCTCTTTGGCTGCAAGGTCTTTTCTCTTCTCTCAGTTGAATAAACTAAGGAAAATCTAGGGTTTTTCTGAAAGCCCTAGGTTGGCACTTGTATTTTGCCAAATATACACTTAGGATTTCATCCTCCAAGTGCTCTCCTTTCTCTTCACCTCCTCTATGAGGATAGGAAGTACATGCATCTTCTTCTGCCTCTTGAAACCTAGAGGTTTCACTGCAGCTCTCTCCTCCTTGAAACCCTTTTGGAGTTTCAATGCATTTCTTTGATTCTTTCTTCTTGGATCTGAAAATGGATGAGAGTAAGATCATCCTCTCCATGATTCTAATCTCTGATTCTTCTCTTTAATTTTCTGAAAGCTTGATCTCATAGGCAGTGCCAGAGATCATGCTCTGATACCACTGTAATATCCCAATTCATGGATTCAGCAATACATAAACTGTATTGCGGTCTTGTAATGATGAATAAGCTTACAATATGTATTAGAATCACATATAAAACAATGATAACTATAGTAGCAATTTCGATTTCAGTTCATGATCAAAATAGTGGGGAAAATCAACTATTTCAGCCCCAAAAACGTTATTCCCAAAAGATAGCGTAATATTAATGGAGAATAATGGTTGGATACTTTATCTTATGCTATTTGGGACTCCCACCTAAAAAAAAATCTGAAAAAAATCTTTTTTACTAGGTTAAACAGATCTCTCGGTCCTGGTGCAGCTCAAAAAGGCCCAAACCCCATGACTTAGCTAATGCAGACTTTGCTGAAGATTGCACAATGTATTTTTCAGAAGGTTTATGAAGAAAATAATTAAATAAGTCTGATATAGAGTTTACATTAACCACACAGCAAAGAAATGAAAGTTTAAACACTTATACAGTAGAGACAAGACTCCCGGCAAGATTTCCGGCAAAAAGCATGAAATAAGCAATACTGCAGAAAATAACGTGGTTGCTGCAAATAAATATTAATATTGGCTGAATAAATCATATAGTGGCTGAATAATATAGAAATAGGGCCAAAGGCCTCTCTAATAAAACTCTCGGAGGGAAATAGGCACCTCCTCCTCAAGAAATAACATAAAATCAAAGGATGCAACACTGTTGTTGCTGCCTCTGCATGAAGGACACAATTTTATGAAGGAGACTATGTTGTAGCTGAATATTAATGAATTTCCCCAAGACAAATACTAAAATTAAGCTCAGATCCTTCTCTCTTGATCCCTTAAGCAAGTTGATCTAAAGAGAGGATGGAATTCCTACACAGGAATCCCTTGCACTCCGGCTAAAGAGCTAAAGTATGAAATTGGTCTCCATACCAAGAAATTTGAATACATCAATGAATTACCTTTGATTCTATGCCTTCCTTTTATCTTTGGTGAGCCTCCTCACCCCGAACCCCACACAATGTTGAGGTGACTTCTTCATGAAGCTTCCTCTTTCAAAACTGCGCTGCCCTAGCTTGCTTCCCTCCTTTTGTGGCTGCGCTGTTAACTTGGTCAAATAATCCACCTCTAATGCCTCTTTCACACTAGGGATCTTCAATCTAGTTTACATATGTGTGCATTAGGCTGATCCTTGTTCACATTGAACTGGTTTACTTACGTGATCTCTCCCTTCTCAGAATGCATGTTGACTTAGTCAAACTTGACTATGTCCCCATCTATTTTTCCCATGTTCACACTTGTAAGTGTAAAATTAAGTTTATGAAGTGATCCCCTTCCTTATTAAGGTAGAAATTATTCATATTTTTATTATTCATGGGCTTCCTAACCCATTTATTCCTCACCTAGGTGAAAGCAGCAAAATCTAATGTTCTAAATTGCTTGTTGCAAAATTGGGAACATTATAGTCCTACCTACTCTTCCTAGACCTTGTGGTGCCAACACACTGGGGGAATATCATGCTATTGATAGTATCATTGGAGCTCTCTTTAATCTGTATTCTCAACCTCCCATGGGCTATGGTTTCTCTCAGGGAGGGGCCAGCTCCTCCAACACTTTTCCCCATCCCGGTAGCACGTATCCAAGATACAGCATGCCTCCTCCTTTTTCCCAACCTCCTGTTTAACACACTGCTACCCAACCTCTTTATTATCCATATCCACATCCTGGTGCTCCAGCTCCTACAACATTAGCACCTCCTCCTCCCTTTCCTTCTCAACCCCCGCAATAGCAACCACCACCCCCTCCGGGGTAGGTGTATGCATGGTAGGGCACGACTAATCCTCCTTCCTTAAAAAGGAAGAGGAAAGGCAATAAAAATCAAGCTGCCTCTGGTAATCCTAGACCTAATCAAGGTAATGCTCCTAACACTACTCAACCCAAGCAGGATAGGTCTCTTTGTACGATCAAGCTCTGTTCTTTTTGTGGTGTTTATGGTCATTACACGCATGATTGTCCTCTTCTGCCACAAATGCGACAGTTATGGGAGTCTCAAGAAACTTTGAGAGGAAAACAAGCCATCCCTTCCGTTCCTCCCAGTCCTGCACCTAGTCAGTCGGCTGTGCTTACTGATCTTTTCCCTCCACAGAGATTTGTGGCTACCCAACCACCTAAAGGACAGGTGGCCACTCAACCTCTTCCATCTAGTTCCCCCGATTACTAGATTTTCTTGATGTCCTCTGATCATCCTTCTGAACCTTCTTCTCCTGGCTCTTCACCTTAAATTGGTACTCATGACCCCCTTTACTCTCCTGGTGTTAGCCACCTATAAAATTTGTTATAGAAAAAGGTGGCTAAGAATTTTTGAGCCTTCAAGGAACAAATTTTATTGCTAAAAAGTGTTGGCTCTTGAAGACTCTTGAAGGCCTCATGCCTCTCCTATGTCCAAATATTCACTGGTGTTCCCTTTTTTATACTCAGAATTTATGTTCTTTCCATAAGTGAAAATATTGCTGCAAAATCATCATTTTTCCCCTCCCTCCACTCAAAACTAACCTTCATTTTGCTCGCCTTTTTCTCCATAAAACTCCTCTATTTTCATGATCCCTCTTCTCCCCTTCATGAAAATCATTTTTACAAGGTTGAGAACTCACTTTTTAGCCTTAATGAAACCCTCAAATTCCTTTGAAAAACCATTGAAAATCTATAAAAAAACCCATTTTTTTCATAAAGGCTTAAGCCCCCTTGGGCTAAGCCTTAAACCACTTCCCCTCCATGTGCCCCAGCACTAGAACCAAGCGCTAGACATCCAGGCTCTTATCGCATCAGAAAAACATAGCGAGCACAAGTCTTTTTGTTGTAGACAAACTCCGATGCGATTATCCCTCTATTTCATAATCCCCGATCATATTATTTTTCCATGCAACCCATGGGCCCGCAATCGGGCGCTAAATCATTGTGAAAATCCATCTCCGATCCATTTTTTCCTTTGTAAATAAAAAAAACCCACTTATCCGAAGTTTGGTCTAACGCGCCCATACAATGATTTTTAAATGAAAAATGGTTAGATAAAAAAGACCCGAAGCGCAATCACATCGGGGAAATTCAAAATGGGTTGATTGAAAGACCCGCATCAAAATTTCTGATGCGATTGGGTCCCATATATATAAACCCCACCCCCGTCACTTTCCATTCCATATAACCTACGCCCAGGACCAAGAGTTTAAGTCCCCGAGGCGCTAATCACATCACAAAATTCCAATGGGTAGATTGAAAAGCCTGAGCTCGAAGCTCTGATTGTGATTGGCCCTTGATTGTATATGCCTCGAGCCTATTATCATTCCATATAGACTAAGGCCCCACAGTCAAGCACCTAACCATGTTATATATATATATTTTTGCCCTGACCCACCATAAAACCTTTGTTTATATTAAAATGTTTGGTTTTCCTTTGTTTTAAAAGTTTTCCGTCGGTGCGTAAGTAGAAACAATCCCGACCGTTGATCGTAAGCCGATCAAAAGGCCCACACTCAACCGCATTGGAAGTTTCATTGGGCACATTTTATTTTTTCCCCCCATTGGTCATCCCGCGATCAATCGAGAGCCGTTGATTTCCTCCCCGCCTTCCTCAGATCCGACAGCTCTAATTTCCTCCGATCATTAACCCTTCCTCCGCCTTTTTAAAAAACCCCTCTGATTCATTTTCTGTCATCAATCTGATCTACATGTCGATGGTCAGTGCTTAATCGCATCACAAGTTTTTTGTCGAGCGCATTAACATTGTTTCTCCACCGATTTTGACCCTCCGATTGGATTTGGACTGTCCACGTGTCCAGATCGGATGGTCCTAGATCATTCTGTCTTATTCTTCCCTCCGCTCTCCTTTTTAACTTATCTTGGCTTATCTCCATCGTTGGATGCCGCCATCCAATGGCTACGCTCCTCCCCACATCCTCTGCAGCAGTTAAACCCACAATGCAGGATTTCTTGATATTTTGTGTGTTTTGTAGGATTAATGGCTTTCCATTATTTTGAAAGAAAAGGACGAGGGATGGGAATGACGATTCCCATGCCCTTGATTTATCAAAAGAAAACCATTCTCGGGGTTCAAGATCCACGATTCGTCAGTGCTTCATGGGCATTGATGCCTTGAGAGCCTTGCGTGGCCTACACATCAACAAGACACTGTGATTTTAATCACAATTAAAAGAGTATCAGTTTTGAAGACAGAGCATAGTAGAACAGAAGATTGAAGACAGATTTTCGGGGATTACGGCTAAGATTCATTATCAAAAGCCTAATCCCCCAAATTAAAACAAAATTAAAGGTAAATCAAAATATCTATTAGATAGAAAGGCCTCCACCACCACATCTGAGGCAAATTGATTCCTCCCAGCTACCAAAAATCCACCTATGCCTTAAAAAAATTCAAACGGAGGCCAAAGTTATTTATCAAATGAAGATATTCACCTTAGCACAGCCAGAGAGTTACTTCTGCAAGGAACTTAATGCAAAAAAATATCTGCAGAGTTACTCCAACATGACACAGAGCCTCAATGGTCAACAAAAGATCCCACCAAGCTTAAAATATTTAATGTATATCAATTAATAAAGTAAAACACCTATAAAATTCTTCATCGAGCCCCTCAAAGGCCAAGAAGTCATCACTCTGTATTAATTATCCTGAGAGATATTTTATCATATATCACCTCCTCATTCTTCTATATATACTTCTGCAGAAGATGAGTGAGGGGTTGGTTGCAGAACTTTGAAATACATTTGAGCTTAAACTTCTGATTGTAAATAGTGTTCACTGGCCCTTGGAGCTCTGCTTGTGATAGCTAAGTTAGGCTGAGATGAGTAGATGATTGCTAAAATAAAGCATTAGACTTAAAGCTGTAACTGGTTTGGAGAATCAATACAAGCTGATTTATGGGATCTTGGTCTATGTTGACAGTGATGTTTTTCTCATTGTAACTTGTCATTTTTTTTTTTTCCACTATGTTTCATCTTCTCTTATAAAGAACAACATGCATAGAGTTAGGACCTACTATATATCAGTAACCTTCTCTAACTGAAAATCTTTATCTGAATGTTTTCTTCCAATCTATGTTATTTGGGAATGATTTAATTCAGTTTAAGCATAGGAATGTTGGCGTTCCCTCATCTTATTGCCTTAGCTGAATGTTATTCTTGAATGTTATGTTTAGTATTAGTTAAGTAGAGATGAACTATGGAAGATATGGTGTGCCCTGGTCCTATTTTTATCCCCAAAGGCTTTCTGAATGTTTCCCTTGGAATGTGTTAAAAGTTGGCTAGTTTAGAAGTACTTACCAGATCTTAGGCCATTCTGCGTTATCTTTGTGTTTGTCTTGAAAGTAACCAAGTAAAGCAGAGCTAGGAGAGGATTTGTGGTGAGCCTGACCCTCTAGTTTCTACTCCAAATAGTTGCCTTCAAGTTTCCGTTTGTTTAAAATGTTTTCTGTTGAAAGTGTATCAAAGGCTGGCTAGTTTAAAAGTACTTACCAGATCCTAGTTTGCTTTTATGTTCTTCTTAAGTGTTTGTCAAAGGCTGGCTAGTTTAAAAGTACTTACCAGATCCTGGGCTGCTCTTTGTTCTGCATCTGTTTAATTTTCCTTCTTGTTGTATCATTTCATTCCATAAATCAATCTTCAGAGAGATCCTTAGACATAGATGACTTGCCCCATGGACCACTCTTGCCTCTTGCTGTTCCAATTAAACCCTATTATGACCCCATACCCCAGTGGACTAAAACCTGCAATTACCTATCTTTCCTGGCCAAAGCTTGTTCTATTTGCTTGCAATTTTACACCTTTGAAACTCTTTGCATTTAGGAATTTCCACCTCAAACAGTAATCATGCTCAACCATCCAAAAACAAAACAAACCCTTGGCCTTCATAACTAGCCTAATATCATTACCCCAAACTTCAAAGACAAATCCATCTTTGCACTTATTTGAGATATCCCTCTCCGGATTCAGGAGGGATAGATCCTAGAATCCCAAAGTGGTTGAAATAATGTTGCTTCTGCAGTTTTAGTCTCACCAATCTGCTAAAATTACAAATTCCTAACATTTCTGGCGACTTGGCTGGGGATCGAATCCATAATCTCTGGTTCCCCTTAAAATTTCATATAAACCTTGTGAGTCAGAAGTAGCCTTTTCAAGAACTACCAAGAAATGGTAATCATGATGAAACTTTTTTGAATCAGTGACAAACTAGGAAAACCCTGGGATTCTCATAAGACTTTATCTAACCTTGAAAAATCAGCTGGCTTAGCCATAAGAGTAGACTGTCTTTGTCTCGTAACCATAGCTAAGTTTTGAAACAGAGTTATAATATTCTTAGAAACCACACAACTGAAAAATAACTCAGAAAACACCGAAAAAATATTTCAGATTGGAATTCAATAAACATGGTGGTGGACCATAAAACCTTTTACCTCCTTAGGAGCTAAAAACTTCCACTTGGAAACTCCACAATCCAAACTTCCAAAAGACCAAATTAATCCACTGGGAGAAGACGCTGAACTGATTGACTACACACAATGACCTCTTTCTTGATTTACAAACATGATTCCAAGGATACAACGAAGATATGCCCCAATGAGTAGAGATCATATCCCTGGGTTTCCACATAAGATGCCCCAGGTGAATTGGGATGACAACCTACCTATTTTTCAAGGTGAAAAGTTTGATAACCCATTATTACATCTTATCAAATTTCACATACATGTATGGAGGTTGAAATTTGAATGGCATGAAGACTGCCTTATGAAAATGTTCATGTTAACATTAGAAGGAGAAGTTAGGGATTGGTATGAATGCTTAAGATCTAGTAGTTTGTTTTCTTTAAGAGACCTTGAATATGTGTTCTATGAGAACTATAAAGAAAACGCTACATCATTATCATGGGGTGCAATATATTATGATCCATCACAAAACATCACCCAACACATTATAGATAATGATGAAGCTTTGGAAGAGATGCATCCTGAAGATCTTTTAATAGCCATTCATGAGTTTAATATCCTATTGAAAAAATTTAAGAACATAGATGAATCAGTTGAGGAAGAGATGATCCAAGAAATAAAGAACATTCCTCAATGTATCCCTAAAAACTCAAATATTGATTCATCATCCCTTATAGCTGAGGCTCAAGAAGACATCCAGCCTCGAAATCAGTCTTCACAAGAGACAGAGAATTGTTGTACTCCTGTTAAAAGGAACATAGAAACATCTTCCCCTTTGACAGAAAAAGAGATAGATCAGACTATTTATAAACAGTCGCTCTCTAAAAATTTCTGCAAAACAAACACTCTTGCCCATTCGCATAGAGAACTTTGTTGTACAAATTTAGAAAGTTCTTTTGTAGATTTGTTAGAAGAAAAGAAAATTGATATCCCAATATGTTTGACTGATGAAAATTTTTATTCAGATAAATTTTCAAACTGTAATCAATCTGATGATGATGATGATTTCCAAGCAGAAACTAATCGTGCAGGGCAACTAGCATTTGATTGGTGTTATGAGTTTCACCATCGTCATCTTGAAAGTCACAATCATCCATTTTGATCCATCATAAATGGCTATCACATGATTGGGAATCAGCAGCCTTTCAACTCAGAAGGTGAAGAGAAGAGCAATGAAGAAATTTTTGAACAAGAGGAAACCATTGAATACACCCCTACTCAAGAATATAATAACCTCTTCACAAAATTCAGCCCACTGATTCCAAGCATACCAGGGCTGCAAGAGGACAAAACTGCCAAATATGATGAGTCCTCCAACTCAGATGATTATGAAGAAGAGGGAGATAAAAAAATAGAAGACTCTCCTACTAAGGATATACCATATTCTCAAGAAGAATATTCTTCCTTTTCTGTTAAGAATAATGAAGCTTCCATGAAACTTTCTGAAGGTATACCCCTCAAAGCTGAAGCCTTGGAAGCCGACAATGTACCAGACATGGAGGGCCAAAAATAAGAGAATCTTCATCTTTTCTTTGTTTATTCTATGGAATATTGTGTGGAAATCCCGACTGGCTCAAAATATCAAGCATGGATCCTTTGGAAGAGCCAAATGCATGAGAATCTGTCACCTCCTATGATAGTTTTTATTTTGAAGATTAATCTTCAAAATGTACTATGGATACCTCTAACAAGCAGCCAGAGTTTATTCTTCTTTTTGACATTACTCAGCTAGCTACATTGGCACTTTTGTATCATATGAATATGTAAATACACCATTTTAGAATAGGTTAGATAGGAATGTCAATAAAGCTCAATTCTGAGCATGTAGTTAGTTTTTGTTTTCTGCTTTGAAGAAAAATAAAAAATTCAAAAATACAAACAAAATAAAATAAATAAAATAGGGCAGATTGTAAAAACAATAAAGGTATAGCCCCATACCAAAAAAGAGAAATAAATTATGAAAGTGTGCAAGCTCAAATGCCACTCCTAAACAACACACTTCTCGTTAGTCAAACTGTTTAATCTTGACTAACTAGTTTTAAATTTTCTGCTGATAGGATAGTGAATTCGATTTGCCAAACTATTTAATATTGGCTTATCAATAGATAGTTTAGGATAGAAATTTAAGGTTCAAAAGAGCTCAAACTCTGAACCAGAGAACAAAGAAGCTACAACTCAAACAAAAGTCAAAACAAAGCTTAAAAGGATGAAGGAAGTGCTTTGAATTTTCAGATCTTAAGCCTTCCATTTTGTTTTAAATTGTCTACAAAATAATGTCTATGTGCAGCTTTTTTTTATGCCATAGATCAGTAACAAGTTAGACTGTTCAATCCTGACTTGATTTCCTTTTAAATTTCTGTTGTAGAATGTAGAGAATAAATTCTGTTAGACTGTTTAATCCTAACATATTGATAGAATAGGTAGAGAATCATATGGGATCAACTGTTTAATCTAAGTCCATGGAGAAATAAGGAGTAGGAATAGATTAGATTTCCTGATTTCAAAAGAATTAAATGTTGTAAAATAGTTTTCCAATCCAAGTGAACTTTAATGAAAAAAAAATTCTAGATCAGTAGGATTGGGTAGGTAGAAAGTTTGTATTGATGAAGATCCATTGTTTCTATGACTACTAATAAGTTTCAAAGCATGATCATCCCAGCAAAGGAAGGGCAGCCCAATGGATGAGGCTCAGGTCAGCCTCCCAGAGAACATAATGGATGTGGCACAAGCCAGCCTCCCAGAGAACATAATGGATGTGGCACAGGTCAGCCTCCTAGAGAATGCAAGTCTGAAGTTCTTCATGCCTTCAAGAAGGCACCATCCCCAAGTGGAGCATCTGTTGGCCAGCTATAAATTTTTTTATAGCAAAAGGTGGCTAAGAATTTTTAAGCTTTCAAGGAACAAATTTTATTGCTAAAAAGTGTTGGCTCTTGAAGACTCTTGAAGGCCTCATGCCTCTCCTCTGTCCAAATCTTCACTATTGTTCCCTTTTTTATACTCAGAATTTCTGTTGTTTCCATAAGTGAAAATAATGCTGTAAAATCATCATTTTTCCCCTCCCTCCACTCAAAACTAACCTTCATTTTAATCCCCTTTTTCTCCATAAAACTCCTCTATTTTCATGATCCCTGTTCTTCCCTTCATGAAAATCATTTTTACAAGGTTGAGAAATCACTTTTTAGCCTTACCGAAACCCACAAATTCCTTTGAAAAACCATTGAAAATCTATAAAAACCCCATTTTTTGCATAAAGGCTTAAGCCCCCTTGGGCTAAGCCTTAAAACACTTCCCCTCCATGTGCCCTAGTGATAGAACCAAGCACTAGACATCCAGGCTCTTATCACATTGGAAAAACACAGCGAGCACAAGTATTTTTGTTGTAGACAAACTCCAATGCGATTAGCCCTCTGTTTCATAACCCCCGATCATATTTTTTTTCCATGCAACCCGTGGACCCGCAATCAGGTGCTAAATCATTGTGAAAATCCATCTCCAACCCATTTTTTCCTTTGTAAATACAAAAAACCCACTTATCCAAAGTTTGGTCTAACACGCCCATACAACGATTTTTAAATGAAAAATGGTTAGATCAAAAAGACCCGAAGCGCAATCGCATCGGGGAAATTCAAAATGGGTTGATTGAAAGACCCGCATCAAACTTTCCAATGCGATTGGGTCCCATATATATAAACCCTGCCCCTGCCGTTTTCCATTCCATATAACCTACACCCGGGACCAAGAGTTTAAGTCCCGAGGCACCAATCGCATCGCAAAATTCCAATGGGTAGATTGAAAAGCCCGAGCTCGAAGCTACGATTGCGATTGGCCCTTTATTGTGTATGCCTCGGGCCTATTATCATTCCATATAGACCAAGGCCCCGCAGTTGGGCGCCTAACCATGTTATATATATTTTCCGCCTCGACCCACCATAAAACCTTTGTTTATATTAAAATGTTGGGTTTTCATATGTTTTAAAATTTTTCTGCTGGTGCGTAAGTAGAAACAATCCCAACCGTTGATCCTAAGCCTATCAAACGGCCCGCACTCAATCGCATCGCAAGTTTCATCGGGTGTGTTTTATTTTTTCCCCCGATTGGTCATCCCGCGATCAATCGAGAGTCGTTGATTTCCTCCCCGCCTTCCTCAGATCAGATGGCTCTAATTCACTCTGATCATTAACCCTTCCTCCGCCTTTTTAAAAAACCCCTCCGATTCATTTTCCATCGTCAATCTGATCTGCAGATCGACAGTCAATGCTTAATCACATCACAAGTTTTTTTGTCGAGGGCATTAACATTGTTTCTCTGCCGATTGCGACCCTCCGATTGGATCTGGACAGTCCACGTGTCTAGATCGGATGATCCCAGATAATTCCATCTTATTATTCCCTCCGATCTCCTTTTTACCTTCTTTTGGCTTATCTCCATCGTTGTATGCTGCCATCCAATGGCTACACTTCTCCCCACATCCTCTGCAGCAATTAAACCCACAATGCAGTATTTCTTGATATTTTTTCTGTTTTGCAGGATTAATGGTTTTCCATTATGTTGAAAGAGAAGGCTGAGGGCTGGGAATGATGATTCCCACGCCCTTTATTTATCAAAATAAAACCATTCACAGGGTTCAAGATCCATGTTTCATCAATGTTTCATGGGAATTGATGCCTTGAGAGCCCTACACGGCCTGCACATCAACAAGACACTGTGATTTTAATCACAATTAAAAGAGTATCAGTTTTGAAGACAGAGCACAATAGAACAGAATATTGAATATAGATTTGCGGGGATTATGGCTAAGATTGATTATCAAAAGCCTAATCCCACAAATTAAAATAGAATTAAAGGTAAATCAAAAGATCTATCAGAGAGAAAGGCCTCCACCACCACATCTGAGGCGAATTGATTCCTCCCAGATACCACAAAGCCACCTATGCCTTAAAAACATTCAAACAGAGGCTGAAGTTATTGATCAAACAAAGATATTCACCTCAACACAGCTAGAGAGTTACTTCTGCAAGGAACTTAATGCAAAAAATATCTGCAGAGTTACTCCAACATGACACAGAGCCTCAAAGGTCAACAAAAGCTCCCACCGAGCTTAAAATCTTTAATGTATATCAATTAATACAGTAAAACACCTATAAAATTCTTCATCGAGCCCCTCAAAGGCCGACAAGTCATCACTCTGTATTAATTATCCTGAGAGATCTTTTATCAGATCTCACCTCCTCATTCTTCTATATATACTTCTACAGAAGATGAGTGAGGGGTTGGTTGCAGAACTTTGAAATACATTTGAGCTTAAACTTCTGATTGTAAATAGTGTTCACTGGCCCTTGTAGCTCTGCTTGTGATAGATAAGTTAGGCTGAGATGAGTAGATGATTTCTAAACTAAAGCATTGGACTTAAATCTATAACTGCTTTGGAGCATCAATACAAGATGATTTATGGGATCCTGGTCTATGTTGACAGTGATGTTTTTCTCATTGTAACTTCTCATTCTTTTTTTGTTTTCACTGTGTTTCATCTTCTCTTATAAAGAACAACATGCATAGATTTAGGACCTACTGTATATCAATAACCTTCTCTGACTGAAAATCTTTATCTGAATGTTTTCTTCCAATCTGTGTTATTTGGGAATGATTTAATTCAGTTTAAGCATAGGAATGTTGGCGTTCCCTCGTCTTATTGCGTTAGATGAATATTATTCTTGAATTTTATGTTCAGTATTAGTTAAGTATAGATGAACTATGGAATATATGGTGTGCCCTGGTCCTATTTTTATCCCCAAAGGTTGTCTGAATGTTTCCCTGGAATGTGTTAAAAGCTGGCTATTTTAGAAGTACTTACGAGATCTTAGGCCATTCTGAATTATTTTTGTGTTTGTCTTGAAAGTAACCAAGTAAAGCAGAGCTAGGAGAGGATTTGTGGTGAGCTTGGCCTGCTAATTTCTACTCCAAACAGTTGCCTTCAAGTTTCCCTTTGTTTAAAATGTTTTCTGTTGAAAGTGTATCAAAGGCTGGCTAGTTTAAAAGTACTTACCATATCCTAGTTTGCTTTTATGTTCTTCTTAAGTGTTTGTCAAAGGCTGACTAGTTTAAAGTACTTACCGGATCCTGGGCTGCTCTTTGTTCTGCATCTGTTTAATTTTCCTTCTTGTTGTATCATTTCATTCCATAAATCAATCTTCAGAGAGATCCTTAGACATATATGACTTGCCCCATGGACTACTCTTTCCTCTTGCTGTTCCAATTAAAACCTATTATGACCCCATAGCCCAATGGACTAAAACCTGCAATTATCTATCTTTCCTGGCCAAAGCTTGTTCTATTTGCTTGCAACTTCACACCTTTGAAACTCTTTGCATTTAGGACTTTCCACCTCAAACAGTAATCATGCTCAACCATCCAAAAACAAAAAAAACCCTTGGCCTTCATAACTAGCCTAATATCATTACCCCAAACTTCAAAGACAAATCCATCTTTGCACCTATTGGAGAGATCCCTCTCTGGATTCAGGAGGGCTAGATCCTAGAATCCCAAAGTGGTTGAAATAATGTTGCTTCTGCAGTTTTAGTCTCACCAATCTGCTAAAATTACAAATTCCTAACACTTGGGACAGTTCCTCCTAGCCTCAACCATCTTGGCGCCGTCCCGCCTGGTCATTACCCCTCTGGTCAGATACCGTTCCTAGCTCCCCCACCAGGAGTGTACATAGTACCATTTATGGCCACCCTCGCTCTTCCTAACCTGACCCTTGGGATTCCCATTTGGTACCTCGATCCTCCAGCCGCTACCCCGCCTAGTCAACCTAAACCTTATCTCGCTTTGACCCCGGTTCAGCCAGTCCCTATGACTTCTCCCACTGCAACAGTGCCTCATTCACCTCAACAGGAACCAACTCCCATTGTGACCACTTCGGGTAAGAAGGGCAAAGCTCGCAAGGGGGCATCAAAGGGAAAGGCTACCCTAACAAACCCTACCCCTTCTCGGCCTCCAAAGGATACCATCCATTGTGCTTTGTGTGATGTTGTCGGCCACACCTCCCATACTTGTCGAGAATTAACTCACCTCAAGTCCATGGTCAATGAACCATTTCCAAAATCTAATATCCTAGAGGTATATGTCACTATACCCAATTCAATCTCGAAACTCAAACCATTGTGCACAAATCACCCTTGCGCTTTGTGTGATTTCCATGGTCACTACACTCACCTTTTTCCTCGCCTTGAAGAGTATCATTCCTCTTTAGAAGCCTTACGCCAATTTGAGGCCGACCGCAATGAGTCACTGACTTCCTTATTTTTACATCTTTCTTCGGCAACACCCGAGGACACAGATGCTCCCATTAAATTTTCCCCTTATGATGTTGAGATAACGGGGCCTTGGTCAGAAGTCCATGATGAGACCTCCCCTGATGTTTCACCTGACCTCCCTTGAGCACCCTCCCTAGACTCAACATTAGTAGATCCTCTATCTACTCACTCTTCTGTCACCCCTTGTGACGAGGCACATGCGAACCTCTCGTCTCATGATGAGGAGTAAGGTCACTTCACCATGTCAGGTGGTCTTTCTTCCATCATTCACCCCATGTTCTATTACGATGATGACATTATGGAAGCAATGACTACTCCTGAATTTATCTGTCCTCCCTTACATCGAATTCCTGCATTCGAACCACATGCACCTTGTGGCCATTACATTGACACCCAATGTTTGGGTAAGGGGGCACCCATATTTGAGAGACCAAGAGAAGTAGTTCTCCACCACTGTCCTAGTGAATCTAGTCGTGTCGAATCTAGTCCCATTATTCTTCTACATTTAGAAGAACCTATAGAGTCCCATATCACTTCAAGATCTCTATAAGGATGATACCCCTCATCATTCCTTCTTTTTTTACCAACAACCCAGTCTCATAAGACATTGTGTTTGACCAAACTATGAGATTTCTGGGAGAACATCAGTTCGTTATCCCAAAATCCTACCTTTGGGATGGCAACACCATGTATGCCAACCTAGAAAATTAAAGTCCATTTGATTCATATATATAGTACCAAAATAGATTGGTAATCGTCTATTTTCTTTCTCAAACTTCATAATGATACCGAAATCAAGTGGCACATCACATCATTAAAATGTGTTTAGATTTCCATTTTTCTAAATACATTTTGGCATGTCCATAACATGCCTGGGGGAACCCATGCCCCTCAACCATCAAATCCTAGATCTCAACCCATAACAATGCTAAAAACCCATTTCTCTGATAGGTCACACTTTACAGGTCATTCCCTGGGATAGGTAGCATTTTTCTGCCCAGTACCTACTACCCAGGTCGTAGAACAAAACCAAAGAAAGTACGACCTAGCCTGTTCATGAGCTCTGGGTACAGAAGCTGAACTTTCAACTCACTAAAATGAAAAGTAGGATGAGGCATCTTACCTACAACTATCGGATCTCAAATTCCAATAGTCGGTTTATTCGCTACAACTGCCACAAGATTTAAGGCCTCCTTTCCTCACGACATTCACCACAGCTCCACCAGCACATAAGTGAATCTGGAAGGAAAATGCCTTATTAAAAGAAAACCCCTGATTTTTCTTTCGCTTACTGCGACCAAACCATAGCTCAATTTTACGAACCATCTATACCATTGGAAATATCCCACCAAGACCTCAAATGGGTATCTATTAGATTTTTGTGATTTGATACTTCACCAAGACACATTTTGTCCAAGAAGCGCCACTTCACCCTTCCTCAAAATCTAATTTCTTCACTTGCAACACTCGTACCAGGGGCACCATGTTCATATTTGTCCATTCTTGTGTCGACTTTCGTCGTGAGTTACCATATTGTACTCATGCTTTTAGGGTCCCCATTGGACCCTTTTCCTGCGTGGCAGCACCATCGAGTCACCCTTGTTTAGAGCATCCAAGTTGAGTCATCGTTGCTTTCATGGATTCTATTTCGAGTCCCTTCGCACCCCACTATAGTCCTCCATCCTTCATTTTTTAGTCCCTCTCTCGTGTCGCTCATTATGGCCTTCAATCCCACTGTCCCCTATCCCTCATGATATTGTGTCAGTCATTTCCAGATCATCCATGCCATTTATGCTGTAACAAGGGAAGACGTCCATTCACTACTCAGTTCCCCCCATTTTATCATCATCATCAGTGTCATTCTGTCAGTCACTCTACTATTTTCTCTCGTGTCTTATTTGAGGATCCCTTATTGCCTCACCTATGGCAGACCTCCTTTTGTCGACATCAGCTCATTCATTCGAGAAGACAGGTCTAGAGGGCGGTGTACCTCGGTTCCAGCTTCCACTCTTGTTCAGTGCCTCGGATCAAGAAAAGGGACTCCTCATGGCCCTTTGACTGGATTGTTTCTCAGCTCCAGCTCCTTTTTAGCATGATCGAGATCTGTATACTCAATGGTCTAGTGATGTAGCAACTGATATTCATGATTCGTAGGTGTGTGTGTGTGTGTGATGTCTGAGCCCTCATGAGGGGCTGTCCCTACAGGTAGCCCCCCACACACTCGGATGACCTCTTCATTACAGCCTTCGATGCGGCTCCATACATTTGATGATGTCGGCCTTAGCAGCTTGCAACACCTTTTTGTTTGCATGTATCAGTCAGATTTTCAGAGCCCATTCCTGTTTTCAGGGGCATCTAGGTTGCATTTATATCTCATGTACTTAGATATCATTGTACAAGTCCTGGCTGTTATCTCAGGCACAATATGTATGTGGGATTCATTATCGTGTTGTTTATCTAGCTCATGTTTATGCCATAATTATGTCGTCTCATGGTTTTTCGGATGCCTTATTGTTTGTACTATTACCTTGAAAGGCATAGGTATTCCTCCCCTACCACCTATAGCAGGTACTCACTTATCAAAAAGACTTTTCACACCTTCAAGTCACCTCCTCAGGGTCTAGTTCTTTCAGCACTTTTATCTACCATACAATCCTCTCTCTTTGAATTCCCCCTTGTTGTCTAGTGATTGAGTTCTTACAACGTACTTCGGTCATACGATTAGCTCCTAACGCTCACACGCTGGGGAGAAATATGTTACACTATTTTTTGGTCATCTAATCCATTGTTATTAGATGGACCAAAGTACACCAAGTAAGACCAATTTTACCCCAAGTAAAATCGCATTCACTATGAAAAATAACTCAGTAAACCACCTTTATTAAGTTTTTTATGGTCTAAACATGAAAACCCATGGGGAAACATTAAATAAATCCATATTTGTTTGATTTTCCTCAAGGAATAATTAGTTAAACAGTAGTTTAATTAATATTCCTAGTTATATTTAACCCAAAAAAAGAAAATTAGTTAGATAAATCATTATTTATCTTATTATTTAAATAATATTCTTTGTTAAATATGACTAAATATCCCTTAAATAATTAAATAAATCATTATTTATTTGGTTATTACACAAACATACCCTTAAAATGATAAATAAATCATTTATTTATTTATTATTTACAAATAAGGGGATTTGACTCAAGTCAAATTCCTTTTCCCTCCAACAAATATAATAAAATATTCCATAGAAGTTGGATCTTGATTTGGTTAATAATATTTTAATTATGCACCAATATCTAGACTAACTCAGTATTTTGTTATAAATAGAAGTGTTTTCCCATTCATTTGTCACCTTTTGTTGCCTAAAGATCACTCTAGATCTCAACTCTTGGTCTGGCTATTGATCCAATATCATAGCCATATTTTTCCATTTTTGTCTCGGTTTCCTACACCATCAAAAGAGAGGAATTCTAAATATGAAGTGCTGAGGACTTACAAGAACCCATCCCATTGAGGAGAACAGGGAACACCCTCTTGTGTTTTCCTCCCAGGTGCAATTAATAAAAATTTCATTGGAAATATTCTTGTCTTGTCTATTGGATCTATGGAGAAAATGTTATTTTTCTACTGTTTAATGTCTTCTAATGCATAGATCTAGATTTTTGCAGCATTTGTCTTGATCATCTAACTACATATCTAAAGATATTAGCAGTCATTTATGCTATTAGGGCTATTTGTTATGCACTGCTAAAGTGGAGGTTTTTCGTACACCTCGAATCAATATTCATACTAACAATTGTAGTGGCCATATCATCTCCCATACTCCTCTTGAAGCATGAAGCATAAAAACTGTGGGAATTTTCGCTCCCAATGGACACATCCAAACAATGTTCCTTCTCTCCAATCATGTTCCAACAAAGATAAGATCATCAAAATGTGGAATCATAATAAAGGTCATGCTAGCTGCCATGTGTAATAATGGGGAAGGGAAATGGTCCCTCAAGTGCAACCAATGCAATTTTACTCATAGCTTTCATAGAATAGGATATAACAAGTGTTCTCTCCACCACTTGTTTGCTGCCCCATTCTTCTTTCATGCTTGGAAAATGTGTATGATGTTTGGTGTCAATGAAGCACACCATGAAGAATACATCATCTCCCAAAAATATCCTAGGGAGTGATCAACATCATCACTACTCATCATCCAAAATAACTCATAAAGAAAATAAGAAAGAGTGCCCCCTCTTGGAGAAATTCCCTACACATGAGTGGTAAGAAAATGCAAGTATAGAGTAAATATCTCACGATGCTCAAAAATACCATCCTTAGCATACACTTGGTTCAACCTTGTGAGGTAGCTCATGGATGAACTCCCTCTCACACCCAATGAGTAAGGAGGTGGTGATGATAACTCTTCCCAAGAGCTATGTTTATCCTCACCCTCCAACCATTCCATGCACTTCCCCATATGATAGTGCATCTCCTCTTTGAAGTCTTCCCACATGAATCCCTCCAAAATAGTATGGCATTCTCTAATGAAACTAGTGGGATTGGAGAGAAAGATTTCATAGGTTGCATGTAATACTTTGTCCTTGAGGTTTGAGGATCTAGCCAAGAAGATCTTATCCTGATAAAATATGACCCCATATTTCACTATATATCCTCCATCTAGAAACTGGTCATCAAGTATCCTGCATGTAAAGAGATCCTTGGAGTATTCCACCAATAGTTGGGATCTCTAATAAGGATCCAAATTCTATAATGACAGTGTTGCTAATATATATTGTGTAACCCCTTCCATGTGGTTTCCCTCTTCCTTGACATATCCCATGCCAAAGTCAAGTACCGGTATGTTGCAAACATGTTCCTGATGCCCCTCCTGTAGCTGCTCATGCTCAAGTGAAGGTTGAAGCTTTTGGAGGCTAGGAAGCTTTCACATTTCCAAAATCCCCTAATTCTGGCCAATGCATCCATGAGTAGCCACCAACCTCTACCAAATGGAGAAGATTCCTTCCCATGTGGAAGTATCCTCCAGTCCTCCAATGCCATGGGGTGGTCTCCTTGCACCATGATCGTGCCATCCTCCAACCCAGAAACATCTTATCTCAACAAATAATAACTGATGAAAGTGGGTAGTGATGATATTGGGAGAATTACTCCCTCTTCCTTGAGACTACCTAAGACTCTTTGCGCTGTGTGTAATATTCTAGATTTTTCCTTCAATAAATTGGAATATTAATTTTTGCTATTTTCACTTAGGAGTTGAATAATTGGGTGAGAAGGCCCATTCATAATAAAAAATGGATAAAATTCCTCTGGTATGGAAATATATCAGTCTTGGAACTAGATTTCACACCCTCATGTGTGAAAGGAGACATTTGCAAAGAGGCTAGGTCAAGTTTGACCAAGTCAAACAGCGCAGAGGTATGAGGTGGAAAGCATCTTATGGGACAGCGCAGAGAAAGAGGAGGGAATATTACTTGAAGGAGGAAACCCTAAAAGAGTGGGACCCATGGAGAGGGAGCTCTCATGTGTTTAAAATGAGGGCAAGGCAGCCATTGTTTCACATGCATATGATTATAGATTTCTTATCTGTTTAGACTATTGGCATTCTCTAGTTGTTTAGCTGAGTTGCTATGTTGCTTAGCACAAGGATATCCTGATTAGGAATCCTTCTCCTATATTTAGAAGCCTCTTGAAGGATTTGTACTGATTTTCCTCACATCCAAGCTTGAGGCCAAGAATCCTTCTTCAGGACAGTGTTATTCCTATAGCAGGATAAATCTGTGTTGCAGGGTGTTGCAGTGAGGGATTAAAACACCTCTTCCATCACTTATTTTTCAGAGGATGAGTCTTACATTCCTTTGGAGGATTAGTTTGGAAGATATCATAGCTTATTTCAAATATTTTCATTGGGCCAACTCATTCCTTTTCCCCTACAATGCAGTTTGCTTCAGTAACTGCGTTATTTTCATAGAGCACTTGCTGTGGGGTTTTGCATTGTTGATTGGAGGGTGAGATCTTCAGCGTTAGGATCAACCTTTCACCTGAAGGATCCATTAGATGGTATTTAGCCATTAGTTTTAGCATATTCAGCTATATTCATCCAGTTCCATTTTCTGAGTTGTAGCTGCTACCCAACAACTCCGACATTTTTGCCATTTTGTATATTTCAGCCAATCCTTCGGAGGACTGATGTATTATTGTTTCCAAGGGTTAGAGATTTTCTCCACTATTTTATTTGAGCTATATCTTGTCATATCCATGTATTGACATATTTTTTTAGCAGTACTCCATAATATATTGCGCTGTCATAGCCAAGGGTTACATCTATGTAGCATTCTTCTTTCATTTCTTGTACATGTATTGTTGAGGCTTGCATTGCCTTCCTTGAGTGATTGTTTCCTCAAGACATTGTACTCTTTCTACTCCTATAACAAATTTTTTTGGCTATTTAGATATTCATGAGTTCATGGTTGTAAAATAACGTTGTCCTTCCAGCTCTTGTGCTTACGTTGTTTCAGGCCCTTTCACCAAGCACTTTTTGAGGACATCTAACTGTGGGAGATCTGTTTAACCCACTTAGAAGGATTTTTTTGGAGCCTCCTCTTGGATATAGAACTTAGACACATTTTTATAAGGGATCCAGGTCTTGGTTTCAATTCTTGTAGAAGCCATTATTGCAAAATGGGTTTTCCAGTCATGCCTTATTAGTTGTTCCATATTTGGGATACTACAGTGGTATCAAAGCAACTTTCTTGGATCAGCCTGTGAGTCTAAGCCCAAGAAGATCAGAATGATGAAGAAGATGAGATTAATCTCATCAGTATTTAGAAATAAGAAGATCCTCTCCAAAGAGGAACAACAAAAAGAAGAGGAAGGACCATGCACTTCCTATTCTCATCAAGAAGAAGACAAGCATGAAGGACACTTGGATTATCAGATTCTAAGTGATTACCTTGTTGAGTACAGATCTCAACCTAGAGCCTTCAAGGAGACTCTAGATTTTCCTCATTTCATCCAGTTGAAGGAAAATACAAGACCCTGCAGCAGAAGAGAAATCAAAGGCAATATATTTCTGTTGTCTACTTCTGATGGGTTATCTACAGCAAGAACTTGGGTGAGAAAGTTGGAGGAAATTTTTCCTACTACATCCTGTAGCAGGGAAAGAAGCTATTGAAATCTTAGTGCTACACTTGGAGGGTGAATGCAATGCTTGGTGGTGCAGCCACTTGAGCCATGCAAGGGTGAATAAATTTGTAGAGTTCACTCAAAGGTTGATCCAAACCTTTTATGGAGAAAGAACAAAAAAGGAAAAGCTCACACCACTTGAGGGGCTTTGTCCTGACGCTGTCACACTCATGGAGGAGTAGCCACATGCATCAATAGTTGTGGCAGCCAACACTTTGGAGGAAGGAACTCTTGCAGCCCTATAAGAAGTTTCAAAATCACATCAAGGTATGAAAATATTTCCACAATCTATTGTTGCGGAAAATTCTTTTGATGGTTGTGGAGATTTACTTTTACATGACCAAGGGTCAAATCCCATTGCTGATCTAGAGCAGCTTGGTTGCACTATGTTGTGAAACATGGAAACATTCAAGGAGGAAGAAAACCATCATTCTCATGAGCTATTTTTGGATTTTACATCACACTTGAGGTTGGGGTTTGAAGACTTGAAGGATGATAGTAGACATCTTGGAGTGAGAAACCCTTTCTCCTTTAAAGATGACACTTTCTCAATGAGATCCTCTCAGCTCAAAGAGGAACTTCTACTTTCAGCGGATCCAAGACCTCATTGGTTTTGGAAGAATATTTTTGAGAGGGAGGTCTCAAGGAGAGATCTCATTAGAGGTGCACTTCAACACACCATGGAGTGCAAATATTTTCTTACTTTCTCACAGGAGAAGATAGAAGATGGAGGAAATCTTCGGATGGAAAACATATCTCATGCTTGTGTTGGACATTCCTTGAGCCATACACATCATTATGGGAGGTTTTTTCCTACCATATATTTGGGTCGTCATAGGGTCTCATTGATCCTCGAGAATATTGCATTTCAAAATCCCCTAAAGTGCAAAGACAGAGAATTGGTTTGGGAGGATGGTAGCCCTCATGGGAGGAATACCAAGATGAGGAGAAGGAGAAAGCATCCACAAGTGATTGAGTGGATGTGGTTGATGAGCAAGGAGCTGGGGGGCTACTTGCATATATATGACACCGGGCAGCAGGAGGCTTGGCTGCGTTGGTTACTATTGAAAGAGTTTGGCCATCACTTGGCATACACTCTTCCTAAGAGTAGGAGGAAGGAGGAGAGATGGCAGGATACTTGCATCATCAGGCAACATAGGGTATGGATGCATGGTGTTGGTATGGTATTCATATCATTAATTATGTCCTCATCACATGATTGGTATGATGGAAGTATGGGGAGGCAGTAAAATATTTTTTTGCTTTGCTTGTTCGTGGGAGAGTAGGAGTAGATTTCCTCTCACACTTTGCATGATGTTGCAGGAGGAGGAGATGGAATTATCTACTTGGATTTAGATGATGGAGAGGTACTTCCACCTTGGGAGGAACTTCTCATTCATTACAGCATTATGAGAGATATCTTTGACTGGGGGCATGTCAAAGTACAAAGCTTTGTATTTACAAGAGCTTATTTGCATGAACTCACAACATTGTCACTTGGGAGCAGAGACTTATGGATGGAGTGTCCCTAGGATCACTTCACATCAAATGCACTTGATCAGCAAGGAGGAGATGATGATAAAAAAATTAGTGGATAGAGGCATCTGTCACTATGACATATTCTTCTTGACTTGGGTTTCCAAGCATGAGGAGGATTATCTTCTTGCAGCACATGGTTCATTCTTCTTAATAGCATGCCAAAACACTATGGAGGACTCACTCATGGATCCATGTACCATCTTACTTCTGACATATGGTAAGGAGTTTGTTTTTACATGTATTGACTTCCATACTCTTACCATTACTTTGCAGTGAATTTCTCCACAAGGGGGCAAGCTTTTCACATTGCTCCATGTTCATAGTTGGGCCAATCTATATGATGGAGGCAGCCATATTTTATGTGCCCTTTGGAAAATGTTTTATCATCACATGTATGTTCAGTTTTTGCACTCAAACATGTACCATATGAAGACATGCATGATTAACCATGTAAAAAGAAACATTTTACCTTGTACTTTTCTCAAGCAGCATCTTGTAAAACTGCTTTGTGCACACCTAGGAGACTGTTCGTATCTTCAAGCACCACCTGAAGCCATCAATATTTCCTTCATTCTTGTACTGATCATGTATTCACTTGATGATATTGGTTATATTCTTGTTGAGAGCATGATTGGGATATTGACACATGAGTTGGATGTGTGCTTGAGGGGAGAAAACCCCCACATTTTCTGCACTACATGTTCTAATGGGAGCATGGGAGGAGATATGGCCACCACAGCCACATGTTTGTTCTCTTTTGAGGTGGGCCATGGAATTAATAGTCATCCATTGTATAACCATGGGCAAGTGATTTATCACGTATTGTTGATACATTCAGCCATTTACTATTAATTAGTACATGTGATGAATTTTGCATATTACTTTCCATGCTATTTTCTGAAGTTGCAGTGGATGAGACTGCACTGTGTCCTCTTGAGATATTGTTTGTATCATGCATCATCATGTAAAACTTGCAACAAAATTCTCATTGGGATACTCTATGATGATCATTTCCTATTCATCATGGATGAAACATTTTGGGCCAGCTTATTCTTCAATATTGGAGGAGAACTCTTTGGAGTATTGTTCTTCACTTTGCCATTTGAGGGCAATACTTTTACAGCTCAGGATCAGCACACATTATACACTTATCATAAGTGGAGAGAAGGAAAGCATGGGTAAGCTATGATGCTTACCATGTTCAGATTTTCAGCCCACCTTCATTTTTGGAGCTTCAAGTGGAAGGAGATGTTCAGGAGTTTCCTTGTTGGGAGGTGGCTCATTTTGTTTGGATGATTGCTTGGGGGAAGATGTTTTCCCAATACTTTTCAGTCTCCATGCCTTGGGGGAAAAATCCTTAGTTGTATCATTACACTTTCTTGAGGACAAGAAACATTTGGGAGGGGAGGACTGTAATATTCCAAATTTTTCCTTCAATAAATTGGAATATTATTTTTTGGTATTTTCACTTAAGATTTGAATAATTGGGTGAGAAGGCCCATTCATAATAAAAAAATGGATAAAATCCCTCTAGTATGGAAAGGGATCAACCTTGGAACTAGATTTCACACCCTCATGTGTGAAAGGAGACATTTGTAAAGAGGCTAGGTCAAGTTTGACTAAGTCAAACAACAGACAGGTATGAGGTGGAAATCATCTTATGGGACAACGTAGAGAAAGAGGAGGGAATATTCCTTGAAGGAGGAAACCCTAAAAGAGTGGGACCCATGGAGAGGGAGCTCTCGTGTGTTTAAAAGGAGGGAAAGGAATCCATTGTTTCACATGCATATGATTATAGATTTCTTGTTTATTTAGACTATTGGCATTCTCTAGCTGTTCAGCTGAGTTGCTGTGCTGCTTAGCACAAGGATATCCTACTTAGGAATCCTTCTACTATCTTGAGAAGCCTCTTGAAGGATTTTTAGTAATTTTCCTCACATCCAGGCTTGAGGCCAAGCATCCTCCTCCAGGACAGTGTTATTCCTGTAGCAGGATAATTCTATGTTGCAGGGTGTTGCAGTAAGGGATTACAACACCTCTTCCATCACTTTTTTTTTCAGAGGAGGAGTCTTCCTTTCCTTTTGAGGATCAGTTTGGAAGCTATTATAGCTTATTTCAGATCTTGGCATTGGGCCAACTCATTCCTTTGCCCCTACAGCGCAGTTTGCTTCAGTAATTGCGTTATTTTCATAGAGCACTTGCTGTGGGGTTTTGCATTGTTGATTGGAGGGTGAGATCTTTAGTGTTAGGATCAGCCTTTCACCTGAAGGATCCATTGGATGAGATTCAGCCATTAGTTGCAGCATATTTAGCTATCTTCATCCAGTTAAATTTTATGATTTGCAGCTGCTACCCAGCAACTCTAGCATTTTTTCCATTTTGTATATTTCATCCAATCCTTCAGAGGATTGATGTATTATTGTTTCCAACGGTTAGAGCTTTGCTCCACTATTTTATTTGAGATATATATTTTCATATCCATGTATTGACATCTTTTTGCAGCAGTACTCCATAATAGACTGCACTGTCATAGCCAAGGGTTTCATCTATGTAGTAGTCTTCTTTCATTTCTTGTACATGTATTGTTGAGGATTGCATTGCCTTCCTTGAGTGATTGTTTCCTCAAGAAATTGTACTCTTTCTAATGCTATAACAAATTTTTTTGGCTATTCAGATCTTCATGAGTTCATGGTTGTAAAACAACGTTGTCATTCCAGCTCTTGTGCTTACATTGTTGCAGCTCCTTTCACCAGATACGTTTTGAGGACATCTATGTGTGGGAGATCTGTTTAACGCAATAAGAAGGATTTATTTGGAGACTCCTCTTGGATTTAGCACTTAGAAACATTTTTCCAAGGGATCCAGGTCTTGGTTTCAATTCCTGTAGTAGCCATTACTGAAAAATGCGTTTTCCAGTCATGCCTTGCTAGTTGTTTCAGATTTGGGATTCTACACTGTGCCCAATCCTCCCAAGGTTCTCACCCCTCCTAAATTTATGAGTGGTGCAACCTGATGTGAGATGTCTCTCATCTCCTGATCTGGCGGTCTCCCAGGTGGAATGCCCCCATGTAATGAGACATCAAAGTCTGAGGTAGACTGTATAGGTGAGTGGAATAATTTTTCCCTCCTTTCACTGTGCAAAACAGTCTCCTTCTGTATATAAACCCCTTGAAATTAACAAGGGTGCATGCTACTCATCCTTTGATTTTGATCCATGTTTTCTCCTTCTCCTTTGATCAATGTGTTACTGCCCATCACTACTGTCACATGATGCTCCTTGGGAACTTTTTGCAAAGATGCAAAAGCTCCTGTAATTGAAGCAATAGCTTCATGCCAATCTCCATGTGGTGATGGTTCTCCTCTAAAAGTGAAAACGTTGTTACTTACTCTCTTTTTTTCCTCCTCATCAATATTTGAGAATACCCCATCAACAATGAGAGACCCTAGATCTTGGTCTTCCCTTGAAGGAGGAGTCTCCATGTCTTCCTTTTGAGAATAAGGCTCTTCCTGCAATAGGGATCTTTCCCTTGGCAAGGTATCATACAAATTTTTACCCCCCTCAATATAAATATGAAGTGGAGTTGGTGCAATGGATCTTTCCAGCTCATGCAAATGTTTTGAATATTTATGTTTTTCTAGCTCAATAAAATATGTTTCAGGTTGTTTTACATAAAATCTCTTCACTAATCTCTTAGTGAATCTTGCATAAGTAGCTATATTTTTGTGATTAAATGAATAATATTCATAAAAACACCAAGTATGAGCCTTACCTTCAAGATGCAGCTCTTCTATCCTAAGGGATTCCTTTTATGAAACTTGATGTAGATTCAGATATGAGTCTAGCTGATCTATCCAATCCTTCGCTGTGCAATTGGATGACCCATCAAAATTTGGTAGGAAGAATCTACCTCGTCTACTTCCGTTGTGATTTCTGGGCTTTCTATTCTCCTTGAGTTGGAAAAACCCTTGGAAGTTCAAGTGCTCCTTGAATCTCCAATATCGAGTTTCATACTCCTCAAGAAAGTTACTCAAAGTCTCCTACTTTGGTGCATCTTCTTCCTCCATCTCTCTTGCTGTAAATATGGGCATAATACTCCACTGTGGATCATATTGTGTGGTCTAATGCTCACACACATCATGTAAAAATCTAGGGCATTCTTCATATTCAAACCCCTTTGGAGATCCTCTACACATCTCCCTTCTCATCTTCTTGATATCTTCATCAATTCTCTACATAGTTTGAGAAAGAAGCTTTGAGAGCCCTTCTTCCTCTCTTCCTCCAAAGAATGGAGTCTTTTCTTTATTTCTTCTATACATCTCCTCTTATTGTGAGAAGCTTAGCCCTATGGTGACATATTGGCTGAATGTACAGCCTGAGCCAAGATTATGCTCTGATACCACTGTAATATTTCCAAATGGGAAAGGTAGGAATATAGTGCATAAAATGAAATTAGCAGCAAATATTTAACACATGAAACCATGGAACCAATATGGAGTCATAAAATTATGTATTAGAGCAGCCAATAAATGTAAAATAGTGATGCATAAATCATATACAATGAGGAGACAAGCCTCGCATAAGCAATCACTCCCAAATATGATCAATTGTTACTATACAAAATGTCGGTGATAAACTACAATGTAGTAATATTAAGCATAACTACAGCTGGAGATGATACCATGATATAAAAATACTGAGATAGGCCCCAATAGAGTCTAAACATACATATATGGGCACTATATTAGCTTTCCAAGACAACGTAAGAGGGTTTTCGGAAAATGCACACAATGTGCCAATGTAAGTTGCAGCCCTAGGGCTGAAGGTATGCTGCAACAATAGAAATGAGAAGATATGGCTGAAGATGATGTACAAAAATACATATCTTCTCCAATAGATCCTCTGGATAAAAGAATGGCTCCTCCACTGAAGAAATGACCCCCCAAAACAACCACTGCAACTACCCTTGCAACTCCTCCCTAAAATAACACAAATCTGGACTGGAACTACACTGTAGGGGATAAATAATCCTTACGCTATTGCTAAATGTGTCAATAAATCTCAAGGGGCTTCTTTACAAGCCTTCCAATGGAAGGAAACCATCCTCCACTACAAAATTAGCTCTGAAGAGACCCAATTTAACTATCCACTGTTGCACCCTACAACATAGCACAATATTCTGCAGAAACTCTGCTGATGAAAAAATTTGTAGCTTGGCCTTTAGCCCTGTTAGAGTCGGTCTCTTCATCCCTCCACCAGAGATCAAAATATCTTTTGTTGCATTTCATTTTAGGTGTATCATTCAGTCTAGTCAGCTGCATTCCATTAGGAGCATGGATCATCTAACGGAAGGGTATTTTCACTCATATCCCTCATGTCTTGTACCTGCTGGCTCAGGTCTGCTCATCAAAGTCCATCAAAATCATTTCCAGTCAATGATAGTCAATGTTTGGTCTTTTGGTGGGAAAAGAGTCTTTTTAGGGTTTTTCAGTCTCATTAGGGTTAGGGTTTCATTAATTTAGTCTTCAAAGTGTCCAATAATGCCAGCAGGCACATGAGGGAGGTTCAAAATAAGTTTTCATTTCAAAAATTTCATCGTCATAATGTTAGATCATGATTCTTCTTCATAACTCTGTTTTGAAGAAAAATCATCAATTTTGTCTTTTGTAATAAATGCCATGTAATTTTCAAATTTTTTCAGTTATGAATATCTTCAGGTGCAGCCCTGGTCACCTTTTCCAAATCCAATGCCAGCCATCCCTGCAAAAAATAGCCAAGAGTTTTGTCATTCAGCTCAAAAAATCAAAGGAAACAAGCAAAACAGAGTTTATATTAAAAAATGTGAAAGTTCCAAAGTCAAACATTAGAAAGTGGGTTATTTGAAATAAAAAATTGAAGTCTAATGGCCATATAAGATATTTTGGTGCCCAAACAATTCAT
Source organism: Pinus albicaulis (assembly GCA_034641835.2). Lineage (NCBI taxonomy): Eukaryota > Viridiplantae > Streptophyta > Pinopsida > Pinales > Pinaceae > Pinus > Pinus albicaulis. The sequence continues at coordinate 6,507,949 of MU968317.1, forward strand.
TTGCACGCAAGAAGTTATCAAAGAGCCAGGTCAAGTGTGGAAGAGCGAAAACAATGTTTTGGAGGACCGACTGTGGGTGAAAAGGCAAGCGCGGCACATTGGTTGGAGGTCGCGGTGCACAAGGTTATCGTGACGCATTGGGCTGCTCAGCACAATGTCAATTTGAACGTGCGTGGTGCACAAGGAAGGCGCGATGCACTGCGTTGTGCACGTGGCGCACAGGGCCGACAAACAAAATTTTTCCATTACTCCATAAATTTTCAAAACAAATACACCTCTTATGATTCAAGTAAGTTTATGAACCCTTGCAATTGCTATCAAACAATGTTTACTGTGGTTTGAAGGGAAGAAATATGAGAGTTTGAATGTTGAAAATATAAACCCTGTCTTTTTGTCAAAAACTGCTTCTTAGGGTTTGAATTTGAATTTTAAAGATTGATTTTGGTGCCAAGTACTTCAAAGCCCATTTCCCACCTGTGGTTCCTTTCTCCCTCGCTGTCATATTATCAGTCATTATTTTCAATCCCTTATTCCCTTATATCCCAAAACCACTCATATCACTTATTCTCATTCCCCAATCCTTTCATTGTCTATCATTATCCCTTTCCCCCATATCATTTGCAAATTCCTAAATCCCAAATTCCCAAACACAGTCAAGTGACTGACCTCACACTTTAAATTCACTTGAAAAAAATCCATTTTCCCCACTGCCCTGTTAACCACCATCCCTCATTTGACTTTGACACATTTGGCAATCAAGACAAAGACACCAAATTCCTATTTTCACCTCATACAACTCAGCATACACTTGACATAGACTTTCAACACCATGAAGACAGACACTGAAACTTCATATGAACAAGACAGTGATTCTACCACTAAGCTACATGCACCGAGAAGGCCTCGTAAAGGTGGAAAACATGTGAGAGAAGAGCCCACCTCATTGACTCAGTTGCAGGCCTGCCCACTTGCCATGGCATGTTTTCGAGAGCAGTCATGCTATCAGTACTGTGAGATGATTTCTCAGATTCAGCATCATCAGGAGTTGGCTCGTTTGTTTGTTTTAAATTTGCATGATGGTCAGGTAACTCTTGCTGGTGTAAATTTCACCTTAACACCGGAAACCATTTCTCAAGCAACAGGAATACCGAATGTAGGTGAGGAGTGGAAAAAAATATAGCAGGTGGACAGAGTGCATTATGAACCATACATCAGGCCTAGCTATGTGAGACAGCTCAGCAGGGTATTCCCATTCCGGTTTCTGAAGGAATCCTATGCGCCTTTGATGAGACTCATTATCAGATACTTCAGTTGTGAGGGCCAGTTTTCACGCCTCTATGCCTACCACATCAGGTTATTGATGCACTTCATGAGAGTGAGGATGATGAGCATTCAATATTTCATGTGACAAAAGATCGAGTGAATGACCACTCTTGTGCAGAAGAAGACTCCCGAGAAACAGTACAAGATTATTTATCACTATGCTCTCATCAAGATCGTTGTTGTACATCAGCTCGGATTGCAGGGCATTGCATGGGAAGATTTCATTTCCTGTGACTTCTTCACAGCACCTCAGCCTCCTCTGGAGATTTTACATGATGCAGGTGAACCTTCACATCAACCTGAAGGTCACGAGACAGAGCCTATCAGTGTGCCAGTGTATGTCACTTATCAGAGAGGCACGAGAGTATTATTTGCAGCAGCCCGACGAGTACTATCTCCACCCGGGGTCGAAGGGGTCTCGTTGCCGTCATCAGCAGCACAGGTATAGGTACAGGACAGAGGTAAGAGGCCTATGTAGGACGAGGGCCCTTCAGGAGGCCATGATACTGATTTCATATTGATTGATGAGGATTTGAGCTCTCCAAGCTCAAAGTTGAGAGAGATCATTCAGGAGCAGAAGGCCGAGATCAACACATTGATCGACAAGTTTTAGAGAGCTCAATGGATCATAAACTATCTAGAGCAGTGCAACAAACAGTTGGAGGATCAGCAGATGATCATGGAGTTGCAAAAAATCTGTGAGAACCGGCAAGCTGCTCGAAGAAGCCCATCCGAGATGAAAACCATTAAGCGTGAGATTGAGGATGATAGAGAGACTTGGCTTGAGAGGGTCAGCATTCATCTTGAGAAGTTTTTGGAGAAGGAAAACAAGGAGAATAACATACTCAGGCACATGAAGAACCACTATTGGGCGCGCAATCATGTTTGCAAAGCGAAGATCAAGATCTTGAAGGTAAGGCTAAGGAGGGCACTGAAGCATCGCAAAAGGCATGGTAGGCTCCAAATTTTGGCCAAAGCTTCTTTGGCTGAGCATAAAAATTTATTAGGGACCTTCAGCCCAAATTTCAAGAAATTTGGGAAAAAAATTTGTCAATTTTGAATTTTTGGGTCACAAAACAGATTTTCCTGCCCGACGCGTAGCGCCACTTGGTGTGCGCTTATAATTGGCAGCTCTTCAGGGGAAAAACTTTGCATTTTTGGATTTTTTCTTAAAATTTATGCATGCTCATGGATTATCTAATGATTTCATCAATTTCTGGGTTGCCTAAAGGATCAAAAACACCCTAAAAATGGCCTTTCTGCCACTTTTTGCACACACAGGAAGCAGTGTTGGAAGATTGAACTTTTGGAGGGGAAAATGACAACCAAATCCAGAAATTCCACTTGGGTTGGAAAGTAGACAAGTAGGGATTTCCAAAAAGCTATCCTACACTCAATTTTGACTTCGAGAAGCGCCTAAAAATCAGCTCCAAACTTGTGCTACGCATAGAGATTCCACGCGCGGCGCATAGAGGAATTTGGCCTATTTTTCACTCAGCCGCTCAGAATTTCGCCTAGTTTTGACCAGTTTCACTTTTTCATGTAACTCTTGATGTACCTTGATGTAATTTCATTACCATGATGTAATTTTGGCACATTTTTACTCATTATAGAAGATTCATTCACCAAAGGGTGAAATGTAAGTGAATGGATCAGTTTCCTAGCATATAGAGGCAAGTTGTTTCATTGCCTACTTTCTAGTTCCTAGTTTAGATATGGTTGAAACAGCTCCTAGAATGATGAGCTCGACCCCTAGAGGCATGGGAAGGAGTTAGGCTTGTCTATATGATGTATTTTCTCAGTCATTTTTAGGGTTGGACACTGGGGATTGCTTGGCACTTCATTGTACATTTCATATCTGCACTTTTGGCAAAGGAATAGACCAGGGTTTGTAGCACTCTTTGGGATCCATGTGGCTCTGTGTTTTGATGGTGTTTTCCTCTATGTGATTGTAATTTCACTGATTTTTTATGTGTATCATTTCCCTTCTCCTTTCTTCTTAAATTAAACAAATGAGTTATAAAGGTGGAATTCATTAGATAGCTTTGCTCCGCCTTCAGTTTTGTTTAATTTTCCACGTTTTCATATGTTTGAAGAGGATTCCTGAAATCCTCTTGCCCTCTTCAGCTCCTCACCAGTCTGAACTATCCATTCATTCAATTCAAATCATCAAAAAAATTTCCTTCCTTGCCCCATTCAGAACTCTGCAAAAACTTGGCCTCATCCCTGAACCCAAAACTGCATTTCCCTTTGATCCAAAAAAAAACCTCCAAAAACAAAATAAAACTCCTTCACTTATATACCTAGCCTAAAATTATCTTTTATTTCAAGTCATCTCAAGCCCTATTGATTATTTTTTTGAGATTGACCCGGAGAGAGCCCTCTCCTGTTCTGGTAGGGCTAGCTACCAAACTGAGTGTGGTTTGATGTTACCCTGAACTCTGCCTTTTTCAGCCTGAGTTAGATTTAGGCAATAACATAGTGGCGACCATACTGGGGAAGAAAATGGTTTTATTGTTGGTGTTATTTGTTTTATAAGCTACATAACGGAGCGTGAAGTTATGCCAGGTAGCCTTCGAAATGCTCTTTCTTTGCATTAGCGAAAGTAGATAAACGTTCAGTCAATCTCTGGTCTAGCTTGTGAACGTGACACTTGACTTGTAAATTGCCCCAGTACATCAGATCGTTCTGGACTTTTGGGTGATGAGTCTAGAATTTGATAGGCTGAACAAGTTAGTTTTGTCCCTTTGATTTTGAAATTGATCCAACACACTGGCTTCCACAAGACATACTAGAGCAAATTTGGATCCTGATCCACCTCCAGTGTATGAGAATCCCAATCTGATTTCAAGAATCCTTTGTAAATAAAGTCCCATGATTCCTCTTTTCAAATCTCATTCATGTCCCGTTGTGTTTGAATACCTTGAAGATATTGAATTTGACGAGTAATTTGAGTTGTCGTTGTTTGAAACTATGTCTGAAAGTGCAATTGGTTCTACTATCATAAATCTCGATTTTATCAAGTATCTTGAAATTGAACAGGCTAATATATCCATCGACAGTTACATTTTGAATATTCAAAACTCCATTGTGGCAACAAATATTCCTAAGTTTATAGAGTCTGCATCTGAAACTCTTGGGCCATCAGCAGTCACTTCTGATTCACAAGTTCATATCGAGCCTCCTTTCATTCCTACTATCCCCGTGCAACCATCTATACCTGATCAATAGTCTACAGTAGTATCACCTCCATCCACACCACATACACCTCATACGTCTACTACTCATACTCCACCTGTTTCTCCAAGACAGATTATAAATCCACCGAGAGCAATGGCTGCTCGATTCGCACCCCTTGTCTTGCCTCAAAACTTGGATGCCATGCCCGCTGAATATCAAAGTAAGATCCCATTGTTCGATGGCACTCCTCAAAGTGTTCCTGCTTAGCAGCATCTTGATAGAATGGCAGACTTCTTTGATCTTCATGAAATTGATGAAGAAAATGTGACCATGAGATTGTTTGTGCAAACTTTTGGAGGTGAAGTGAGAAAATGGTTCAGAGCTTTGCAGCATAGAAGTATTGCTACATTGGTCGAGCTTCAGAGACAATTTTTAGATCGGTGGGAAGTAAAGAAAGATCCTCTTTATATAACTTCTAAATATACCAAGATCAAGCGCAACATAGGTGAGTCAGTCCAAGACTATTGTATCAGATTAAATGCGGTTTACAATGCAATTCCTGATGATTTAAGGCCATCTAGGAAGTTAGCTTTGCTAAAATTTCCAGATGGTTTTGATTCAGACATGGCCTATTCATTACGAGAAAGAGATCCGCCCACTTTGGAGGAGATGAAGAAAATTGCAGTAAGTGTTGAAGCTATTTTGAATGACAAGAGAGCTAGATTGAGAGCAGAAAAGAAAGTCGCAATAAAGGAAGAAACTTCTACTTCAGATCAAGTACTTCGTAAGGTGGAAAATATGATTGAAATACTGACACTTGATAATCCTGAACCGCAGATCATAAATCCTAACTTCCGTGGATAGCAGCAACCACAGTTCCGGATCAAACAATGAGAACAGCGAGCACAAGAACCGCCGGCACAACAGCAAGTAAAAACTCCTTTGTAGCAGAATTTTGTTGGATCAGAATCAGATGATGACGAAAATGTAATCGGAGAATAAAATCACTTTTTTACCCCTGATGATATGCCAACCTTTATCACCGAAGATGAGGAGTATGCAGAAAATTCAGCTGAACAAAAGGATGAGGATTTTATCTTGGTAAATGACACGGCTCTTGAAGAAGAGTCGGATGAGTATCAAAGAGGTTATATGAATGCTTTGTCTACCCAGCAGCAAAAATATTCACTTAGAAACAGAGATGTGCCTATCAACCCAATCCAAAAAAGAAATTAAGTTTTAGCACCAAAGAATGATGCACCCATTGCACAGAAGAAGGGAAAAGATGTAGCTGATCCTACTACTAGCAAGTCTCCAGCAGCAAATGTAAGATCTAATCAGCCAATTGTATCGAAGGAGAAAGTTGAAAAGAAGGATTGTCCAGCCAAAGAGATAGAAAAAACTTCAGTCTTTAACTTAGAGAGTGAGATTTCTAAGTTAAAGGTTTCCATTCCTTTGACTGAGTTGATGAGAAATAGCAGCTACAAGGGTCAAGTATCTAAAATTTTGAATTTCGATCCAATGTCTGATATGGTGAATGTGGAAGATGATCAACCTGAGTTGATATTTGGTCCAACATTGGATGGTGAGTCTCTCGATAGTGACGTACCTCCTTTTTATATCAGCCTTAGATTGCATGATTTTGTGTTGCATAATGCCATGTTTGATTCTGGATCTTCCCATAATCTCATGCCGAGGGCGATCATGGAGAAATTGGGATTGGAAATCACTAGGAAATATCATGATCTTTATTCTTTCGATTCCAGTAGAGTAAGATGCATCGGGCTCATCAAAGATTTGGTGGTTAGTTTAGATCATATTCCAACTAAGAATGTTTTGATGGATGTGGTTGTGGCGGACATTCCTCCTATATTTGGCATGCTTCTTTCCAGATCTTGGGGAGCAAAGTTGAAGGGAACATTACAGCTTGATTTCTCCTATGCTACCATTCCTGTGTTCGGTCAGATGAGAAGATTATATCGGGAGAAAAGAATGAAGTATATGATCACCAGCAAGGAGAAACCGGAAAATCATCTAATTAATTATGTACATACAGATTTAGAGTCTTTTGTTTTGTATTCGGATAGTCTCAATGATGTAAATATTCAGTTAGTTGAAGCAAAGGATATTACAGAGATCACATAAAATTTCAGAGAATTTTTTATGAAAGAAAGGAAAGAAATTGAGACTTCCACTGAGCAATCAGCCCTCCAACAGCAGTAGAAAGTTGACGGACAACAAGCAGAAATAACAGAGAAAACACAATTTCAGCACTTGGAAGAAGATGAGGATGATAGAGACAAAACAGCATTCACCACTCTGTGGGGAACTTTCCATTACGCTAAAATGCCTTTCGGTTTGAAGAATGCTGGTGCGACATTTTAGCGTGCAATGGACATGGCATTTGCGAATGAGAAAGATGTTTTTCTAGTTGTGTATCTTGATGATTTGACAGTCTTTTCCAATTCTGATGAAGAGCACCTATACCATTTGAAATTTTTTTTTCAATGATGTAGAAAGTACGGTGTGTCACTCAATCCAAAGAAGAGTTTGTTTGCCATGGATGAGGGAAAACTCCTTGGTCACATTATCTCAAAATATGGCATCCGTATTGACCCAGCTCGAGTTGAAGCTATTCAGAAAATTGACCTTCCCAAGAATAAGAAGGAGATTCAATATTTTAATGGTAAGATGAATTTTTTACTCCACTTTGTGCCTAACCTTGCTGAACATTTAAGAGTGATTACAGACATTCTTAAGAAGGATAGCGTAGTAAAATGGTCTGAGGAGGCGCTAAAATCTTTCAATTTAGTAAATTTGGTTATTTCTTCAACTCTTGTTTTGATCAACCCAGATTACACTCAGGATTTATTTTGTTTTCATTTGCTTCGGAGCATACTATGGCAGCAGTATTAATGCAAAAAATATATGGGCATGAAAAAACAATTTCTTTTTTCAGCCGTACCATAAGAGATGCAGCCTTGAAATATAACATAATTGAAAAGCAAGCTCTTGCTCTTGTGAAGGCGTTGAAATATTTTCGAGTATATATTCTGCATTCTCATATTATTGCTTATGTTCCTAACGCTGTTGTTAAGGATGTTTTAGTGAAAAAAGATCCGGAAGGGAGACGAGGCAGATGGATTGCAGCCTTGTTGGAGTATGATGTGGAGATAAAGCCTACAAATCTTATCAAAGGACAAGGGCTGGAAAAGCTAATGGCTGAGTCGAATTTACATGCCTTGGACATCAATCTCATTGTTGCTATGTCTAAGGAGAACGAGGAAAGTTCATCAGTTCAGGTATCAGACATCTTTGTGCTTTCTCCTTGGTACTTAGATATTGTATATGTGCTTCAAAATTTGTCACCACCGCCCGGCATGGCTAGAAACAAAAGTAGAACTCTGAAGTTGAAAGCTACTAATTTTTGTGTTTTGAATAACTCACTCTATTGGAAAGATCCCGGTAGTGTTTTGTTAAACTGTTTGGTGGAAGAAGAAGCAAAGCGGGTTATGGAGGATTTTCATAAGGGAGATTGTGGCGGTCATCGTTTTTGGAAAACAACGGACAATAAGATTTTGAGAGCGGGATATTATTGGCCGACACTTTTTACTGATGTGCATAAGACTTTCAAAAGCTGTCACGAATTTCAGAGTTTTAAAGGGAGGCAGAAATTGCAGCCTTTGCCGCTTAAGCACATTGAGGTAAGTGCTCCTTTTCAGCAGTGGGGTTTGGATTTCATTGGTGAAATTCATCCTGCTTCTTCAGGTCAGCATAGATGGATCCTAACAGCGACAGATTATTTCACGAAATGGATTGAGGCAATTCCCACCAGGCAAGCTACGGATTCGGTAATAATTTCTTTCCTTGAGAATAATATTTTGTCTCGTTTTCGTTGCCTGAATAAGTTAATCACTGATAACGCAACAAATTTCAAATCAAAAAGGATAATTGAGTTTTGTGGCAAGTATCATATCATTTTGGGACACTCAACCGCTTATCATCCGTAAGGCAACGGATTGGCAGAGTCTTCCAACAAATCTTTGGTCAACATCATTAAATTTTTTTTGGAAATAAACAAGAAAAGTTGGCATAAGAAGTTGGTCAATGCACTTTGGGCAGATCGAGTGAGTCAGAAGAAATCCATTGGTATGTTCCCCTTTGAGTTATTTTATGGAGTTGATACAGTGTTTCCTACCTCTCTCGCAGTTTCGGTGGTCAAAATTCTATAAGAAACTGGCAGTGAAGATGATCATATGCAAAGAAGAATAAATCAAATGATCCATTTGCAGCAGACGAGGGAAGAAGTTTTTCAAAACACATTCAAGCTGCAGGAGAGAATTAAGAAAATCTATGGGAGGAAAGCAAAGGCGGAAAAATTTCAATTGGAAGAAGTGGTGCTGAAATGGGATGCAAGAAACGAGGAAAAGGGTAAGCACGGTAAGTTCAAAAATCTCTGGAAAGGACCCTTTAAAATTTCTACATATCGGGGTCAGAATGCTTTTCTTCTGAAGGAGATGAAAGGGGAAGATTGTCCAGGAGGGCTGATTAATGGTTGACTGCTCAAGCGGTATCATTTCTGAGATGTTTTCTGCTGTTTACATTGTCACTATACATACCATTTATTTTAGTTTCATTGCAAGTGTGCGCTGTGATCTTTTCTTCAGTTTGGGGCCCGAAGTGAAGGCTATAATTCTGAAGATTGATTTCAGCTTTGGTTGGAGTTTGTCAAGTCACATTTTTCAGTCACTTTAGTTTCAAAATTGAGTCAGTTTGAGTCAAATTTTCAGTCAATAAATGAGTCAAGAGTCTTGTGTTGATTTTTCAAAGTTATGGATTCCATAGCCCAATGGACAAAGAAACTGCCTACTCTCCCAAAAATATGTAGTTCTTGGCACCTCCAAGGAGCTACCATCCCCATTGGAGCCAATGTTAGAGCTGGTCTCTTCATCCCTCTGTCAGAGATCAAAATCTCTTTTGTTGCATTTCATTTTAGGTGTCTCATTCAATCTAGTTAGCTACATTCCATTAGGAGCATGGATCATCTGACGAAAGGGTATTTTCACTCATATCCCTCATGTCTTGTACCTGCTGGCTCAGGTATGTTCATCGAAGTCCATCAAAATCATTTCCAGTCAATGATAGTCAATGTTTGGTCTTTTGGTGGGCAAAGAGTTTTTTTAGGGTTTTTCAGTCTCATTAAGGTTAGGGTTTCATTAATTTAGTCTTCAAAGTGTCCAATAATGCTAGAAGGCACATGAGGGAGGTTCAAAATAAGTTTTCATTTCAAAAATTTCATCGTCATAATGTTAGATCATGATTCTTCTTCAAAACTCTATTTTGAAGAAAAATCGTCAATTTTGTCTTTTGTAATAAATGCCATGTAATTTTCAAATTTTTTCAGTTATGAAGATCTTCAGGTGCAGCCCTGGTCACCTTTACCAAATCCAATGCCAGCCATCCCTGCAAAAAATAGCCAAGAGTTTCATCATTCAGCTCAAAAAATCAAAGGAAACAAGCAAAACAGAGTTTATATTAAAAAATGTGAAAGTGCCAAAGTCAAACATTAGAAATTGGGTTATTTGAAATCAAAAATTGAATTCTAATGGCCATATAAGATATTTTGGTGCCCAAACAATTCATTTGCATGCAAGAAGTTATCAAAGAGCCAAGTCAAGTGTGGAAGAGCGAAAACAATGTTTTGGAGGACCGATTGTGGGTGAAAATGCAGGTGCGGCGCATTGGTTGGAGGTCGCGGCACACAAGGTTGTCGCGACGCATTTGGCCACTCAGTAAAGTGTCAATTTGAACGTGTGCGGCGCACAAGGAAGGCGCGGTGCACTGGGCTGTGCATGCAGCGCACAGGGCCGACAAACGAAAATTTTCCATTACTCCATAAAATTTCAAAACGAATACGCCTCTTATGTTTCAAGTAAGTTTATCAACCCTTGCAATTGCTATCAAACAGTGTTTAGTGTGGTTTTAAGGGAAGAAATATGAGAGTTTGAATGTTGAAAATATAAACCTTGTCTTTTTGTCAAAAACTGCTCCTTAGGGTTTGAATTTGAATTTTAAAGTTTGATTTTGGTGCCAAGTACTTCAAAGCCCATTTCCCACCTGTGGTTCCTTTCTCCCTCACTATCATATTATCATTCATTATTGTCAATCCCTTATTCCCTTATATCCCAAAACCACTCATATCACTTATTCTCATTCCCCAATCCTTTCATTGTCTATCATTATCCATTTCCCCCATATCATTTGCAAAATTCCTAAATCCCAAATTCCCAAACACAGTCAAGTGACTGTCCTCACACTTTAAATTCACTTGAAAAAATTCCATTTTCCCCACTACCCTATTTCCCACCGTCCCTCATTTGAATTTGACACATTTGGCAATCAAGACAAAGACACCAAATTCCTATTTTCACCTCATACAACTTAGCATACACTTGACATAGACTTTCAACACCATGAAGACAGACACTGAAACTTCATATGAACAAGACAGTGATTCTACCACTGAGCTACATGCACTGAGAAGGCCTCGTAAAGGTGGAAAACATGTGAGAGAAGAGCCCCCCTCATTGACTCAGTTGCAGGCCTGCCCACTTGCCATGGCATGTTTTCAAGAGCAGTCATGCTATCAGTACTGTGAGATGATTGCTCGGATTCAACATCATCAGGAGTTGGCCCGTTTGTTTGTTTTAAATTTGCATGATGGTCAGGTAACTCTTGCTGGTGTAAATTTCACCTTGACACCGGAAACCATTTCTCAAGCAACAGGAATACTGAATGTAGGTGAGGAGTGGAACAAAAGACATCGATGGGAAAAGTGCATTATGAACCATACATCAAGCCTAGCTATGTGAGACAGCTCAGCAGGGTATTCCCATTCCGGTTTCTGAAGGAATGCTATGCGCCTTTCATGAGACTCATTATCAGATACTTCAGTTGTGAGGGCCGTTTTTCACACCTCTATGCCAACCACATCAAGTTATTGATGCACTTCATGAGAGTGAGGATGATGAACATTCTGTATTTCATGTGCCGAAACATCGAGTGAATGACCACTCTTGTGCAGAAGAAGACTCCTGAGCAGCAGTACAACAATATTTATCACTATGCTCTCATCAAGATCGTTGTTGTACATCAGCTTGGATTGCAGGGAATTGCATGGGAAGATTTCATTTCCCATGAATTCTTCATAGCCCCTCAGCCTCCTCCGAAGATTGTCCATGATTCAAGTGAACCTTCACATCAGCCTGAAGGTCACGAGACAGAGCCTATCAGTGTGCCAGTGTATGCCACTTATCAGAAAGGCACGAGAGTATTATTTGCAGCAGCCCAACGAGTATTATCTCCACCCGGGGTTGAAGGGGTCTCGTTTCTATCATCAGCAGCACAGGTACAGGTACAGGACAAAGATAAGAGGCCTATTTAGGATGAGGGCCCTTCAGGAGGCCATGATACTGATTTCATATTGATTGATGAGGATTTGAGCTCTCCAAGCTCAAAGTTGAGAGAGATCATTCAGGAGCAGAAGGCCAAGCTCGACACATTGACTGAAAAGTTGTAGAGAGCTCAATGGATCATAAACTATCTAGAGCAGCGCAACAAATAGTTGGAGGATCAGCAGACGATCATGGAGTTGCAAAACATCTGTGAGAACCGGCAAGCTGCTCGAAGAAGCCCATCCGAGATGACACCCATTGAGCGTGAGATTGAGGCTGATAAAGAGACTTGGATTGAGAGGGTCAACATTCATCTTGAGAAGCTGTTGGAGAAGGAAAACAAGGAGAATAACATACTCAGGCACATGAAGAACCACTATTGGGCGCACAATCATGTTTGCAAAGCGAAGATTAAGATCTTGAAGGCAAGGCTAAGGAGGGCACTGAAGCGTCGTAAAAGGCATGATAGGCACCAAATTTTGGCCGAAGTTTCTTTGGCTGAGCATAGCACTTGATCAGGGACCTTCAGCCCAAATTTCAAGAAATTTGGGAAAATTTTTGTCAATTTTGAATTTTTGGGTCGCAAAACAGATTTTCCTGCCCGACACGTAGCACCACTTGGAGCGCACTTATAATTGTCAGCTCTTCAGGGGAAAAACTTTGCATTTCTGGATTTTTTATTAAAATTTATGCATGCTCATGGATTGCATAAGGATTTGATCAAGTTCTGGGTTGCCTAAAGGGTCAAAAACACCCTAAAAATGGCCTTTCTGCCACTTTTTGCACACACAGGAAGAAGTGTTGGGAGATTGAACTTTTGGAGGGGCACACGGCAACCAAATCCGGAAATTCCACTTGGGTTGGAAAGTAGATAGGTAGGGATTTCCAACGAGATAAACTGCGGTCAGTTTTGACTTCGGGAAGGGCCTCAAAATCAGCTCCACACTTGTGCTACGCATAGAGATTCCAGGCGCGGCGCATAGAGGAATTTGGCCTATTTTTCACTCAGCAGCTCAGAATTTCGCCTAGTTTTGACCAGTTTCACTTTTTCATGTAACTCTTGATGTAACTTGATGTAATTTCATGACCATGATGTAATTTTTGCACATTTTTACTCATTCTAGAAGATTCATTCACCAAAGGGTGAAATGTAAGTGAATGGATCAGTTTCCTAGCATATAGAGGCAACTTGTTTCATTGCCTACTTTCTAGTTCCTAGTTTAGATATGGTTGAAACAACTCCTAGAATGATGAGCTTGACCCCTAGAGGCATGGGAAGGAGTTAGGCTTGTCTATATTATGTATTTTCTCAGTGATTTTTAGGGTTGGACACTGGGGATTGCTTGGCACTTCATTGTACATTTCATCTCTACACTTTTGGCAAAGGAATAGACCAGGGTTTGCAGCACTCTTTGGGATCCATGTGGCTCTATGTTTTGATGGTGTTTTCCTCTATGTGATTGTAAGTTCACTGATTTTTTATGTGTATCATTTCCCTTCTCCTTTCTTCTTAAATTAAACAAATGAGTTATAAAGGTGGAATTCATTAGATAGCTTTTCTCTGCCTTCAATTTTGTTTAATTTTCCATGTTTTCATCTGTTTGAAGAGGATTATTGAAAGCCTCTTGCCCTATTTAGCTCCTCACCGGTCTGAACTATCCATTCATTCAATTCAAAGAATCAAAACAATTGCCGTCCTTGCCCCATTCAGAACTTTGCAAAAACTCGGCCTCATCCCCGGACCCAAAACTGCCTTTCCCTTTGATCCAACAAAAAACCCCCAAAAACACAATCAAACTCCTTCACTTATATACCTAGCCTAAAATTAGCTTTTACTTCAAGTCATCTCAAGCCATATTGATTATTTTTCTAAGATTGACCCGGAGAGAGCCCTCTCCTGTTCTGGTAGCGCTAGTGTTGTGGAGGTAAATCCCTGCGGACGGACGTCTAGCCAGGCGGGTCACAGAAAAATCAATCACGCTATAGTGTAGGTTCCTAATTACAAATAAACCAACTAACGAGAAGCACAGAATCATATGATCGTTGTAGAAGAATTGGCTCTCACGTTCTACGACCCTGGCCGAATCCGCGATCCCCACAATCTCGTGATGGGACACACTTTGTCTGAAAAAAAAACAAGCGCTTAAGCGTAAAATGATAGATCTGACTATCTTGTGATATTTGACGCCGCTCATCATCATAATAACAACAAAGTGGAACCATAATAATGAGTCTTTTCGACAATAATCAATCAAAGGAAAATTACAACCATAGTTCTGACACTGAATTCTCCTTCGGAGGGTTGCCAGCAGAACACGTCTCGAAAAGCCTGTCAAGGATGGGACAAACCTCTCTCTTCAGCTCTTGACGATAGTCTCCTTGCCTACAAATTGTGTAAGCCAATTATGAAAAGAGCCAAAGAGCTCTTGCAGCATAAGGCTCTTGGAAATTTGGGAACTTGAAGACTAGCTTGCAATGGAGATGGGCAAGCTTTTATAGATGGAGGAAGAGAAGTTGGGATCCCTATAATCATGGGATTGGCCCTATCATCAAGGAAGCTTCCATGAGAGGTGGCAAACCACTTCCTCTCTATGGAAATCCGTAGCCAAACCTCCCAACTCAAGATAGATATCAGTCCAGGAATTTGTTAGGACGAAACTTCCGCCATTTATTTTTAAAAACACCTCTTAATATGGTTGGCGCAGGTGCGGTTCTATGACAAAGCGCCAATTGGCGCGCCCTCTTTCGAGGATTTTCCCCGTTGGCGCGGGTACTGAACTACCTGCTCGTGCCAATGCTAAAAGGGCCATTTTTAGGGTTTTTCACAAGGAGATGTCTTCAGGGCAATGAAAGCTCTTGTTTAGAGGGATCATCCCATGAAATGGGTTTCACAAGACGTATCCGCGCTCTGAAAGTGTGGAATGAGCCCTCCAATTGTGCGGGATGGGGAATTTTAGGGACGGTGACAAATTAACGTATATGATGCCCCTAAAGTATGGGGGCCCGGCGAGAGAGAGGGTAGAAATCGTTTTGAAACAAACTGTAGCGAAAACTCCGCCGTCGAAAAACCTGCATGAAGAAGTACAACTGATGTCTCAAATACATGATATATATGTGGTATGGGCACAGCCATCCATAACAGAGTATACAATAATCCAGATCCAAGGCATGGACGTAGCCATCCAGTGAGGATCGATAAATAGACTTAGGTATGGTCACAGCCATCCAGTAAGTGAGTTATGTAAATAATCATAATAATCCACAAAATTGCAGCCTGGATTACAATAGACACAATCCAGGGTCTTGCGATCCATCTCAACCCGAACACAGTACAAGTTCAAGCATGCGAATAAGTGAGCTGAAGTCGAACATGCAAGAACATCGTCTGATTACCAGCCAATGATGAAAGCTGTTAACAGACACGAGAGGAACCACCAATAATGACAATGGCCCTCAAGGTACTACAGGTACAATCTACGGCGTGTGAATCAATGAGTCGGCATCGAACACCCACAGAATCACTCGATCGGAGGCCAATGATGAAAACCTCACGTCGAATGCGACGAACCTGCCATTGAGGCATGCAGGCTCCAAGGTACCATAAAGGAGTCTCTAGATCAGCTTCCCGGATAATGAGCTGAAGTCGACGGGAAGTGACCTTGATCGAAGGTGGGCCATAATGTTTCCCACATCATCGACACGAGACAGAGGAACATAATGTGTTTTAATAATCTGTGATTAGACAACATGGAGTCATGAGATATTTACGAAGTGCTTCTGTGATTTATATCGACGACGGCAGTGGACTTGAGTATTTGACATCAAAAGATCGGAGGTCATAGTGACGAGCAGAGGCCTTCAAAGAGTAGATAGATAAGAGGTCAAAGGGATTACCCAAACCCACGGAGACGAAGTGAAAAAAAAAACGAGATGAGAGATGTTCCCAACCGAAACCACACGAATGCAGACAAGTGCCATGTTCAAGAGCGACATACTGCCGACACGACAATGATGATGGTTCCATTTTTCCCCTCCATTTTTGGCGAGTACCCCAATTATTTTTGATAAAAATATTGAAGGGGATAGCATATGCTTGTGATATAAATCCATCCTAGTACATTTAACGAGCCCTAGGAAGGAGCGACTCGAGTAGCGTCATTTTGACTGAATCCGATGTCATCAGGGTTTAACGAGTCTGACAAAGGAAGAACTCGGCGTCTTTTCATATTTAGAGAGTTTGAAAAGACAGCTGAAAAGTAAACTCTGGAGGTCCCTTTTCGTAAATAGTTCCTCAGATCCGAAAAGGTAGAAAACTATGTCTGAGAAAACCTCCTAGTTGCGATAGGCTAGGGTATTCCTTTTTTGTAAATAATCCATCCCAGCCTGAAAAAGGGGTAAACGTATACTGGGTAGATTTCGATTCGCAGCCACTTTAACGAGATCGAAACGACAAGGGCCTCAGAAATATTTTCATGTTTAGAGAGTTAGAAAAGAGCTGAAAGATGACTCCAAAGTGACTTTTTCGTGTTTTTACCGAGTCTTAAAAAGTATAAAATACAACTCGTTTCACCGTTTTACTCGCGTAGAAACCTGTTACTGCACATCGAGGCAAGTGTAAAATCCATTTTTGACAAAATATATTAAAACATTAATAAAAATGACTTTTTAAACCTAATTAGAGTTCAAAAAGTTATAAATAAGTCTCAAATGGTAAAAATAAAATTACTTTTACTATTTATCTCATTGGAGAGCAATAGTGGTCCATTTTGTGTGCAAACTTCTGACGACGATTGCAATCGATCCGGACTACCATTCAGATTCCCATCTGTTCCAGGTAAGAGGCGCTTCCCTGTACTCCATTTTAACCCATATTTTCATAGTTCCCATTGCTCATTAGATCTTTGTGGAAGGATTTTTAAAAATTTAGGGCTTCGCCCATTGGCGCGGGTATCGGGCATGGACCCGCGCCAATGGGCTTTTAGATACATAGGGCCCGCGCCAACGGTGGAACCAAATTTTTCGCCCAAAATTTCTGAATTTTGAGTTAATTAAGTGAATTTTTAAGCATGACAGAGATCTAATCAAGGGTTTTGATCATGTTGATGCAGGAAACCGAGAAAAATGGTGATTGAATGGAGAGAGCGGGAGCATGGGGAAGAGGATGAATTAGCCATGGAGAATGAAACTTGCATGAATGCCCTTAGAAATTGTGGGCTAAATAAATTCTTCCTGACACCTTGCTTACGATCTGTACCTGAGATTTTACAGTACCTGATCAGTATTTGGGATGTAGATGAACAAGTGTTCAAGTTGCAGGATCAAGTATTGGAACTGGAGGTTTCTGACGTATACTTTATAACCGGATTGTCACGCAGAGGTCCGATGCCCATATTGACAGGGAGTAGACCATCTGGTGAAAATATGGAGCAGGTAATGGCGAGGGTGTGCCCAGGGGCACAAACTGGATCTGGAAGCGGAAAGGTAGACATTCACACCATCGAGGATCTAGCACTCAGAGTGGCGCTACACACCATTACGCGGGCTGCAGGAGCACAGGCCTCGCATGAAGCCACCAAATCCCAACTCATACTTGCCTCTGAGTGTATGAGTCCCACACTATTTGATTGGGCCACAGCAGTGACAGTCAACATGAAGAGGCAGCTGACAAAATGCAAGCAGGCCAAACTGAAACAGTTTGGCTATGGTTCTATCCTGGTATCGTTCATTCTGGAATGACTACCAATCTTCCAAGGCCAAGGTGCCATAGTAGCTGAGCTGATACCACGAGAGCTGAGAATGGGTCGCTGGGCAGCACTGATGCCCAGAGCGGGAGGAGGCCAACAGATGTCCTGGAGGCCGGAGTTTTTTGGGTGGCTACGGCGTCAGTTGATCGTAGTCGAAGACTAGCCATATGCAGGAACCGATTTCACGGTGATCCAGATCTTCCACTTCCAGAGGGAGATGATTGGGACGAGGAGTTGGGTAAGATAATATTTTTGATTTTTATGTATTTATGATTTTTTGTAATACATGTTCGTTCTAAAGACAGTTGTTATGCGTATGCAGATGTCGGCCCAGAGCGACCTACCGGCATGTCTCTTATCTCACCGAGAACTCAGCCTGCAGCTGACCCTCAGGCGGAGGGTGCCGAGGGGGAAGAGTTAATTTAGAACCTTGAGGGGATTGCCCGGGGGATTCCAGACTACGCCCGGCTGGCAGATGTCCCACTAGCATACCAGAGACATACGGTGGGAGTGCCTAGTCGCCTCCACCGCATCCTGAGACGGCTAGTGCGTGCGGTGACTTGTTATCATGAGCACCACGCAGATTAGACACCTAGGGTTTATTTCATGCATGTTTTTTGAGAGACATGTCGTCTTTGGATGTATTTAGATGAACATGTATCTTTTTTGATTTTATGCGACGCACACTATGTAAACATTTCGATATCTATATATGTACATATCTATTTTTGGATGGATCTTTCTTTTACATGTGATGTTGTTTTACAAATTGCGCAAATTTCTATCTAAAACCAAATTAGCTACTGCATCTGTTAGTGTATTCATGTGCCTGGGTATATGTTGATATGTGATATAGTCAAAATTTATTTCCAGTAAATGAATATGCAGATACAGATGTAAAATGGATGGGTTTCTGACCGAATAATGACCGTTAAGCTGTAATACTACAAGTTGTGAGTCTAGATACACAAGTAATTCACGGATACCAAGGTTTATAGCCTCAGTTAATAATTCTAATATAGCACTATATTCCGCGATATTATTTGTAGCACGTCCCAGACACACACCTTGTAGGTTGACCAACTCACCTGCAGGATCGTAAATTACCCAGGCTGTCGAAGACAGATTCCTGGTACTGCGGGAGGCACCATCCGCGAAACCAACAAACGGATTGATGGACATCTGCACAATCAGGAAGACCCGATCAGCAGAAAGATGTTTACATCGTACACCACACCACACATGCACACAAATAAAATAACACACTTATGTACACACACCACACCGAAAATGACTTCAAGCGTAGTATTTTTTCAGGTACAGCCCATTTCTGGGCTGTGCCAGCGGTACTCCTTCATAATCTATAAGCTCATAAGCCCCATTCTTAAATAATAATTTAACTATATAGGGCCCATGCCACATGGGTTGGAGCTTACCAGCCCCAAGCTTGTCATGCGCTTGATCGTATAGGAGGACGAGGTCCCCTTCGACAAAGGAACGTGGAGAAATTGATTGATCGAAGTGAGCTTTGACCCGCTTCTTTTGTGCTTCAATGACTAAAGCAGCTAAATGGCGGGTTTCATCTAACCGTTCCAGATACAAAAGACGCTCTTCCTCAACAGAAGTATCGGGTAGAAGATCCACAGCTAATTTCAAAGAAGGAATCTCGCATTCAACCGGAAGAGTTGCTTCTAGACCATACACCAATTGAAATGGTGTGAATCCAGTTGCACTCTTTGCAGATGTCCGATAGGCCCATAGAGCTGAGAACAGTTGGAGGTGCCAATTGGATTTATGAATACCAACTGTTCGTTGAAGAATAGTGACTAGAACCTTGTTCACTGCTTCAACCTGGCCATTTTCCTGAGGGTAATATGGCGTTGAGCTATCGTGGCGTAAGCCCAATATTGAAGTCAGCTCGGCCATCATATAATCTCGGAAATGAGTACCATGGTCGGTGACGATGGCCTGAGGGACCCCAAAACGTGCAATGATGTGGTTGAAGATGAATTTGGCAGTTGTCTTACCGTCAGCAGCTAGTGTAGGCATCGCTTCGGCCCACTTGGTGAAGTAGTCGACAGTGACGATTATATACGCATGCCCCCTGGCCGAATGAGGGTTACACGTCATAAAATCTATGCCCCATTTTGCAAAAAGGCCGACAGTAATAACAGGATGCAAAGGGAGACATGGCATGCGCATCTTGCACTGAAACACCTGGCACGCATGGCATTTACGGACTGCAATGATACAGTCTTTGAATATGGACGGCCAGAAGTAACCTGCTCGCAGAATTTTCTGGGCAGTGGCATATCCGGACATATGTCCATCACAGGCACCACTGTGGTAGTCATTTAGGACCCTTTCAGCCTCTTCCAGGGTTAGGCACCGATGGAGCACCGAATCTACTCCAACATGGTATAAGGTATCTCCTACGATGCGGTAGGGTTGAGACTGATGCCGAATCCGACGTCGAGCATCTTTAGTCAACTCAGACTGAAATTTGGAGGTCTGAAGATAAATAATTATGTCGCCATACCAAGGGTCGTGAGTACTGATAAGGAAAATATTTTCGTCCGGGATGTGATCCTCGGAGTGTGAAGGAGTGGAGTCTGTTGGGAGTGAGCATATAATATCCGCGAAAACCAATGATTTGGTTGACTTAGTAGTAGTGAACTCTAGGTCGAACTCCTGTAGGATAAAAATCCATTTGGAGTATTTTCCCCCCAGTAATTTTCGAGAAATAATATATGTCATGGGGTTGCAATCCGAAACCACGGTTATCGTACGCAACAGGATGTAGTGGCGAAAGCTCTACACAACGTGTACTACAGCTAACGCCAACTTCTCGACATGAGCATAACGTGTTTCTGTGTCGAGAAGATTCCGTGATAGATAATAAATGACATGTTCATTTCCATCATCGTCATCTTGCACCAGAACCATAGCTATGGTGCTAAACGCGGTGGCGAGATACAAAGTGAAATCGCGGTGATAATCAGGAGGACGAAGCAAAGGAGCATTAACAAGTAACATCTTCAGCTTCTCAAAGGATTGTTGAGCAATTTCGTCCCAATGGAAGGGAACGTTCTGCTTTAATAGGCATGTGAATCCTTTGGCTACCTCCGCGTAGTTTGGGTTAAAGCGTCGAAGGAAGTTTTATTTTCCTTGCAGACTCTGTAACTGATATAATGAGGAGGGTGATGGGAGATTGATGATACCCTCGACCTTTAAAGGGTCAAGGCGAATTCCATCTTTGGAGACTATGAATCCCAAAAGACGGCCAAAATCTATGCAAAAGATGCATTTATGAGGATTAAGCCTAATATTGTAGCGTCTACAGCGAAGGAAAATCTGGCAGAGGTGTTCAGGGTGGTCCGCTCGCCTAGCTGAATGATATGGCGTATGTCGTGGAAAGCATAAGACATCGCACGCTGGAAAGTTGCTCCAACATTCTTCAAGCTGAATGGGAGCTTTTTATACGCGAAAGTATCCCACAGACAGATGAATTCAGTCTTGTGTTGATCCTCAGGTAAAATATTGATCTGATTATACCCCGAGAAGCCATCCATCAAGGAATAAATCTCACTTCGGGCACATTCGTCGATAATTTGGTCTATGAACGGAGTGGGATAGTTATCCTTCGGACAGGCACGATTAATATCACGGTAATCAACACAGACCCTAATAGTACCCTACTTTTTATCGACTGGGACAATGTTGGAAACCCATTTTGTAAGGGGGATGGGATAAATAAAGCCCGCGTTCAGAATTTTTTCAACTTCTGTCTTAATTGCAGCAGCTTTGTGAGGATGCACTGGGTGTAAGCGTTGGCGCATGGGCTTCGAACCAGGGTAGGTTGGAATCTCATGCACTACAATACTAGGATCGATCCTAGGCATTTCCTCGTAAGACCAGGCGAACACATCTCTGAATTCTTTAAAAAGATTAGTATAGACTTGTATCTCATCAGGAGAACAAGTCACTCCCACGTGTATATTCTCAACGATCGCCGGTTTAATGGAGATGTTGATCGGGATGGTTTGAGTGATATTACTCAGGTTTCCTTTCGAAAGAACCTCATGCGTCAAAATGGGTGTTTGGAGAGGAGGAGTAGGAACCTGAGATGCATAACGCTCTAGAAAATCTGACATTGCCCCTAGGCAGGGCATAAAGGAGGAACGATGATGTCCATCTCTCCAAGGTAGCTCTTCAAGAGACATGGTTTCAACAATGGCTTCATTGGAAGGAAAAGTCTCTTTAAGAGGATCTGACGAGTCGGCCTCGCCAAGCCAAGGGGATTGAGAATAGATGTCGAGAGCCATGCTCGAAGGAGCATGCTGAGGAGGGGGAGGATCAGATGCAGCAACAATTTCACAATAGCTAATCTCTACTGGAGTCAAGGGCATTGATTCTCCAAACTCAAACATCTGCTCAAGCGTAGGGATGAGCCAGGGGTCATCAGACTTGGAGATCATGTTAACTTGAGCGGTGTGCGGTGGTGGAGCAGGAAAAATACCCATGAGGATGGGGTCCTTGAAGAGACCGGGTCCTACACTGTCAGGGGGATTTGGGATCTGATCCACATATGGAATGTTGTTCTCGGAGGTGGAGGTGAAGAAGGACAACTGATCCACCGTAACGATTTTGCCCTCGTGAGGGAACTTAAGAAGTCGAAAAACGGTGGATGGCACGCATAGCATGGCATGAGTCCAGTTACGGCCGAGAAGTATATTGTAGTTAAGTTTGGCATCAACCACTTCTACTTCTACGTTTATTGTCTTCCCCTGTAAAGTGATCACTAAACTCTCGAGAACACCCAGGGGTTTGGATTCCCGACCATTGAATGCCTCTAGGGCATTGGGAGATGATGAAAGGGCCGGAGAGCCAATGGCCTTCTAGCAAGCGGACAACATAACACAGGTAGAGGCACCTTCATCCACAACGGCCCTATGGATGTTAAGACCGTTGATCCTGACTTGAATAACAAGAGCGATCTGATGTGGAAGTTGGGGGGTGAAATTCTCTAAGTCAAAGGTGAGAAGACTTGAATCGGCGGGATCAATGCCACTGATTGCAGACAAAAAATCCTTCCGTTGTGAAGGAAAACTTTGAAGAACTTCTAGTGCAAACATAGCAGAAGGCGCCTGTGCCAAATCCTCAACAATACTGTAGTGTTGAGCGGCACGGGCATTCGGATTGTAAGAAGATCTTCATAAAACACCTTTAGAAGGTGGCTTCACAACAGGTTCAGGGGTAGGCTTCTCAATTTTCAACAAATCGGAGACAGGTGGGGGAGGTGGTCCATCCACAACTTCCTTCCCAGGTGCCTTCCGCGATTCGTTGTAATCCTTCGAACGTGTGGCAATAGAGATAGGTGCAGTACCATTCATCATAAAAACTTGGGACCCAAATGGTGCAGATGGAGAAGGATGTTCAACCATCTGGGTCTACTGAGATGGGAATGGTTCTTTAAGAACAGCTAGAGTCCCTTTAGAACCTTTGAGAAGTTGACTAACTTTAGATCATCGTGGAAAATCCTTGGTATAATGGTCTCCTTCACAAATGAGGCAGGGGTACTTCGGTTTACGTTGAGAACCATCCTCAGTACGAGGTTTGGATTCTGGCTTTGGGGCGTCGGATTTGGATTTACCTTTGCCCTTCTTTTCCCCCCTAGAGGCTTTCTCCGTAGGATTGGCCTGAATGGCGTCAACCTCTGCAGTTTTTCTAGAATCGTTAGGGGCGGGAGGAGCAGAATTATTGGATGAGTTGGACTTCTGCTTCCCATTCGAGGATTTCTTCGAATTCTGAGACACAGAACCAATAACACCATCCACCGCTGGGGTAGGTGGGGTTTTAGAGCTTCCAGACCGTGGAGCATCAGGCAAGATATCATACAACGTGTCGGATTGAAAGTGTACCAGATCCAGATATTGAGCACGCGCGATGGCTTGTTCTTCAGTCACACACGCTCCCATAGCAATATCTTTGGCGATTTTGTTAACAAAGGAGGTGGTGAACCAATGAGTTAGTATCTGATCAGGTATATGAAACTTGATCAGCCTACGAAAATGTCGCCACTCATGAATGTGATCAGAAATGTGGGTGACTTTGTCTTGCTTCAAAGAAGTCAGGAGGTGCATCCCGGCTTCGTAACGAACCGGTAACTGAAAATGAGTCAAAAAATCCATGGCTAAGGTATTGAAATCTTGAAAGATGCCACCGGGTAATTCGATATACCACTTAGCTGCAGCACTAGTCAAAGTGCACTGGAAGAGGCGTAGTCGAACTGAAACATCTACCCAAGAGTTGGACGAACACCAAAGATGGTAGGTCATCACATGAGCTTGGGGGTCCTCCCCAGCTTTACCCTCAAACTTGAGGCAATCTCCGGGCACCTTGGTAGGAACCAGAGGCCAATAAGGATTATGCAGTATTAGATCTTTCGTTAATTTTGAAACATCCGGTAACTCCAAGGTAGCCAGGAACGGCAATGGCAGATTAGATGGCATACCTGGCCCTGGGTAAGGACCAGTACTTGTACTCCACGTTGGTTGGGAATATCCTTGCCCCCATGGGTTCTGTCCAGTAGGATTCTGACCGTAGGGGGTGTAGGTGTTATAACCAGCTTGATTTGGTTGTTGGTAACTACCGTACGGGGGTTGATAACTAGAGTATGGACCCTGATTAGGAGTCGGCCCCGTGTAAGAAGAATTTGGATTTGGCTACTGAGTATAGGTATAATCGGGTTGTTGAGGACGATAGTTAGACCCTTGGGGCTGGCTATAATTCGGTCGATATTGACCATGAGAATAGTAGCCGCCCTGAGGTTGAGTGGGCTGCTGGTAGGTGGGACCTTGTTGAGCCTGATAATTAGGGTGCAGCAGTTGATTTGGCTGTGACATCAAATAAGTCGGTTGTTGTGCAGGGTTAATAGGATGGACAGGCTGACCTAGTTGAGCAGGCTGACCTGGATGAGGGGGCTGCCCTGGATTAACAAGTTGACTCGGATGAACAGGTTGAGCCAGTTGCACAGGTTGACCTGGCTGTTGAGAAGCACCAGGTTGTACCGGATGAACCAGTTGGCCTGGAGGCGAAACACCGGGTTATGCCGGATAGACCGGTTGGCCTGGTGGAGGAATGGAGCCAGGTGGTGGCTGGTAACCAGGTTGACCTGCAGCAAGACCATAAGATGGTCCTGGCTAGTGTGCAACATTTGGATTAACAGGATACTGAGGTTGCATGGGTTGAGAAGGCTGGATTTTCCCCCTAGGACCATATATCGGCCCCGGTTGGTACCCTGGCTAAGGCTGCACAGGTTGACCGGAAGCGTTGTAATACTATCCATGCAGACCGTATGATGGCCCTTGCTGGCCCGCAGGATAGCCTTGCATGGGCTGGCCCTATGGGTCATAAGGATAGCCAGGTTGGCCCGAAGATTGGCCTTGGAAAGGTTGCCCTTGCGGGTTATAAGCCTGGTTATAAGGTAAACCTTGAGCATGGAGGTAAGCCTTAGGAGCGGGTAGACGTAAAATGTCCCCGTGCTCATCATACTGACCTGGAAAAGCATACACAGGTGTACCATCCTGTGCATAGTGCAAAAAATAAGAGTGGTTGGGATCTTGGGAGGATGGTCCAACCTTGGGGTTTGGTTATTGTAGGGACAACCGATACTCCTCCAGAGAGATGTTCTCTGGCATAGCAGTCACTATATAAAGGTCTTCAGGAGGTGGCATAGCCCTCGCGGAGGGTGCCGTGATAGCGGGTGCAGATGCGGCCACATAGACAGTGGGCCGAGCGGGTACAGAAGTGATGGGTGTCTGAGGAGACATCCCCAATGAAGGGGCAACCGACCTCGTAGAAGGAGCTGACACCCCCATAGAGGTTGCGGTGGCAATAAATTGACTCAAGGATCTATACCCTGCTGGTAATGAGAGACCGGATGATGACATAACAGTTGGTTCAGGGCTATCTCCTAGAAACAATCTCTGAGGGAAGAGCTGGAAATATTCACCGGACGTTGGGATTTCCTCACTGGAATCACTCATGTTTGAGCCTGCCACTAGATCTTGTAATAGACGGCAATGACTAGGAGGAAAAACAGCAGCTATAAAAGGTGAACTTGATGTAAGAGAAAGGAACTCAGCCCCTACTCTCAATTTAGACCAAGGGTCGGAAAAGGGCCAATTGAACTCAACTGGTCCCCTAAAGGGTTGCTCAGAAACAATGGGCTGCTGAAGTTCAGCAGAGGTTTGAGAAACCTCTGATGAATCGTCCGTATATGGACTACCAGTAGACGAAACCGAGGGTTCCGCAACTGTGGTAGTAACGACAAGAGAAAAATATCAAACACACACACGGGCTGAAAAAGAGTCAAGACACACAATCAAACGACCAACAAGCAGAATCTAACAGGGCGTGTGATCGCGGGTGATTATTTGTTTTTTACCACATTGAAAAATAAGAAACTTCAACGTTTCATGTTTTAAGAGTGGAGAAACGGTTGAAAAGGTGACTCTATCTCTTTTAGATTTGACACAAGCGTGAAAGGACAAGCGCTTGGTGATCCTTTCAAATTTAGGGAGTCAGATAGGATCAAAATGACTACTCAGGAATACTAGGCAAAGGGTGTACCAAATAACTGTGAACTGTAATATACACCTTGGTTTCAAAATGAAAGAGAAATCAACCAAGGACTTTCCGTATGTGCAGGCAATCTCCCCGAATGCCTTGTCCGGTGTATCACGGGTATAGGGCGGCAAACTCAGCTTCCTATGGATAAAGGATTGAAACCTAGTGGGGTCTCCCTTTATATACGTGACAGTACGGGGAGCACAAGTCCATACTAGCGCTGTCTAAAGCCAAGAGGCGAACGACAGCTACTAGGTTTAAAGACGTCGGAACACGTCTCTAGCCTAGACCTCTAAATGTGTTTCGTTAGATTTCAATGCTGCCTTAGTGTAAATTGAGTAAATTTTAAATTTTATCTTCAATTACGTTTCAGTTTTCAGGCCCTAGCAAATGTAATGTCTCAAAATCTCTTAAATGCAATCTATATGCCACAATATATCATTTCATTCGATGAAAGCTACTTATGAGAGAGTTGAGAGCTTTTCACACAACAAAGAAATGAACAGAAAACAACCAATGATGTCTCTAATGCAGCTAATGAAAACTAAAAAGCTTTTCATTCAAAGTTACCAATCATTACTAACACCGAAAAGATCTAATTCTAATTAACTAATGAAAAGCAAAAGAGATTTTTTTTGTATTTTCAATATTTCAGAGCAAAGTGCGCTAAAAAACAAAAATGAAAACTAATGCAAAGGCAATTCGAGAAATGATGACAAGAGAGCAAAACCAAGCAAATTCCACTCAATGGCAATCAAAATCAGACCTCAAATCGACCAAAAGTCTCTCAAAGTGAAATAATCCCAAAGTCTCAAAATGAGTCGTGTAATCTAGGCCCAAGACGAGACGAAGCGAAATTCGAATGAAGAAGGAAACAATCACTCAAACAACGCAAGGAGACAATAGAAAACCACCAAATAAATGCAAAGAAGAAATTATAAGGTTGACTGAACCGAAAGAGACCAAAAAACTCCTAAGGAAGGCTTGACACACAATAGCACCTAGATGACCTAGTGCCAAAATGCAAAATCGATGGAAATGGGTAAACAACCAAAGGATGAAGGTAACAGCCAGTCAATCCAGGCTCCAAAACACTCAAAAAATGGAAAAATCAAGACCAAACACACAGATCAGGCTCAGGAAGCTCAGAACTGAGCAAACCCTAGTAGCTCACAGGATTGGCGCGACTGTGAGGCTGAAACTAGCACCAGATACAAATTGGCACGGGTAATACACAAGCAACATGCGCCAATGGGTGCGACTGTCAAGCTGAAAAGCGCGCCAGTCGAGTTTCCCAATCAAAAATAAAAAAGAAGCAATCCAACAAGCAGACCAGTGAATGATCAAGCTATCAAAGACCCAAATCCACAAAAAGAACCAGCCCAAAAGAGTGAATCAAGCAAGGAGAATCAAGAATCGACCAAAAAGGCAAGACAATGCTCCAAGGGTTCAGTTTACAAACTAAACCAGAGATTGACTGAAGCAGCTTTGATCTACTTCGAAATTGCAGAGCAAAAGTGTTTCGAAGGCTATCTGGCCAACTTCAGGCTCCGTCTATAGCTTATAAAACGAACGACAACAAGCCAACGAATCCCCAGCGAAGTCGCCAATTTTTTGTGGAGGTAAATCCCCTCTGCGGACAGAGGCGATCCCTACTAGCCCAGACTGGGTCTAGCAACAATCAATCACACTATAGTGCAGGTTCCTAATTGAAAATAAACCAACTAGCAACGAAGGCTTACCTGGAATCCAACGCAGTCGTTGTAGAAGAGGTGGCACTCCCGTTCCTCAGCCCTAGCAGATCACGATCCCCATGATCTCCGTTATGGGACACTTGCACATGCGAGAAACAAAAGAAACACAAGCGTAAAATCCAGTAGATGCAACTATATGTCAGTTAGAAAGGACATAACTCATCATCATAAATAACAACAAGAGTGGAACCATAACCAATAGTCGTTCACTAATAATCAATCAAAGGAAAATTACAACCATAGTTCTGACGCTGAATTCTCCTTCGGAGGGGGTCGCCAGCAGAACACGTCTCGAAAAGCCTGTCAAGGGCAGGACAAACCTCTCTTTTCGGATCTTGATGATAGTCTCCTTGCTTGAAATTGGCCTTAAGGGAATTATGGAGGCTCTTGCAGCATAAGGCTCTTGGAAATTTGGGAACTTGAAGACTAGCTTGCAATGGAGATGGGCAAGATTTTATAGATGAAAGAGGAGGAGTTGGGATCCCTATAATCATGGGATTGGCACTATCATCAAGGAAGCTTCCATGAGAGGTGGAAAACCACTTCCTCTCTATGGAAATCCATAGCCAAACCTCCCAACTCAAGATAGATATCAGTTCCTAGATCAGTTAGGATGAAACTTCTGCAATTTATTTTTAAAAAACACCTTTCAAATTGGCTGGCGCGAGTGCAACTCTGGGACAGAGCGCCAACTGGCGCGGCCTCTTTGAAGTATTTTCCCCATTGGCGCGGGTGTTGAACTGCCTGCTCGCGCCAATGCTAAAAGGGCCATTTTTTGGGTTTTTCACAGGGAGATGTCTTCAGGGCAATGAAAGCTCTTGTTCAGATGGATGTCATGAAAGTGGTTTCAAGGCATGTCACTACTCACAGGTCACAAAATGAGCCCTCCAATGTGCGGGACAGGGATTGTAGGGACGGTGACAAATTACTGTGTAACAGCTAGCTACCAGACTAAGCATGGTTTGATGTTACCCTGAACTCTACCTTTTTTAGCCTGAGGTAGATTTATGCAATAACAAGCCCGAGTGTGGAAATTTAGTGCAATACTCCTCCAAGAGGCCTCTCAAGTAAAGAGATAGGATTCCCACTCGGGAACACCTTGTGCTAAACAGCACTGCAAACTCAACTAAACAGCTGAAGAATGCCAAAGTCTAAATAGACCATATACAAAATAATAAGCAAAAACATAACCAATATGGATGCCATCCTCTTCTTTATATAATTTATGTTCTTCCTTTCCCTTGGCCCCACTTAATTAGGTCACTACCTCCATGCAATCAATCTCCCTCCAAAACTGTGTTATTCCTCATTAATTGTCTAGTCCTCCATAATAGCGCTGTTGATTTGGTCAAAGTTGACCTATTCAACATGATCCAGCCCCTGTTCATACTAAAAGGTGCTTTATTTAGCTTCTTAGAAGGTCTCCTTTCACACTTGAAGTTTTTTTATGCTGCTAAGGAGATTTATGGGCCTCTCTACCAACTTATTCACCTACCTAGTGACAAAATAATCCATAATATTCCACTTAGCTGAAAGATAAATTTTAGGAATATTATAGATTGACAGAGCCACATATGACAAATAATTGATGGTATCCATGGGGACTCACATGCATAATCCTCTTCTACATCACTTAGAGGTGCATTTGTTTTTGTTGTTGTCCTTTGGCACTATGGGCATGAGAAGCGAGGGACAAGGAGCTCTCCAAAGATATCTGGATGACACTCATCACACTAGGGGATTTTCTTCTCAAAAATGGAATTGGGTTGGTGCACTAGTTGATAGCCACAGGTTACAGGATGAGATGATCATGTATATGGGTGGAATATCATTCATAATAGAGCCTACGCCTAGGGAGTGGGTCATGAGGCAGACATGTATCACTCTTTTCTCAGGGCATGTTAGGACCATGCATGAGAAGAGGATATTAGGTATAGCAGAGGGAGCATCTTGGTATGTATCTGGGCCTCAAAAATTACGTTGGAATATTATCGAGAGGGTGGATGGTAGACCTAGTGGAGATGGTCGGTAATAATAGGAGGAATCCACATACCCTGACTCGATTACAAGTATCATATACCCATCTATTTCTTGCATTCAGAGGGTAGCTATTCAACATGTGGCTTCTAGCGGTCATCCTAACTACACGGTGGCAAGAAAATGATAGGTTAGCATGCATGATATTAGCACATTATATATGGACCCTCTATATTGATTACATGCAGAGACTAGAGATGAGAAATAGAGGGATTAATGTAGTTGTTAGAGCTATGTTGCAGCAGATCCAAATATGGGATGGAAATATTCAGTTAATTGATAAATAATTTTGTCTCGTGATGGTTGGAGTCATGATAAAGAGTGATCTAGTTCACTATTGGGTTGGCACATGGGGGTACATAGAGGCTTTCACCGGATGGCGAGGCAGGATTTCTCTATTGGTGCATAGGTAGAAAGCTAGATTTGGAGGGGTAGATATTGGCATCATGGCAATGCTTGGATATGATAAGCTTAGCTCTCTCATACGCTCATCCACTAGGCCTCAGGAGAGGAGGATACAGTCTACACATGGTGGGGAGTATGTCATAATCAGAGTAGCACATCGTCAGCATGGTTGCACCATTTTGAGTTTGGAAGGGGACACGATCATCACTGCTATTTATAAGTCAATAATCCTTAGGGGTGAGTTGGCTACCATAGGGGGAGATCATGCAGATATTCCATTAGGATTTAGCAAGTCCTCAATGCTGTGGGGAACTTTTGTAGCATGGAAGATGGGCCAGCAACATGATATATGTTAAAAACATTATATATTATAGAGCAATGCAACACATAAAATATATATGTAGACAACACACACACACAAAACACATAAAACCAGAGAGACACAGATATACGTGGTTCACCTAGTTTGGGCTACGTCCACCTCGAAAAACCAATCCTTTCTTTCTATTATCCATCAAAATGAAGAGACATAACCTACAACAGATCCACTGTAATATCCTTTGTTCTCCCTCACACTCTCCCTATCTATTTCTCGCTCTGAGAATAAACATAAAATACACAATCATAATACAATACCCTCATAAAATAGAGGGCTTTCCTTTTAGGGAAAGAAAACCTAAACTAAACATAACTTCTATTGTCAGATCATCTGCCTAATGAACGACCCATATTGACTATAAATTACTATACTTTTACAAGGTAATTTTACATATGTTTTTAGCTTCGAGGGTTCTGCCCCCGAACCCCCCCGCTACGGGGGGCTCCTTAAAGTCGCAACCTTCCCCCCTGGACCCCCTAGGTGGCGTTTAATTACGGGCGGCGTTGCCACCTCATTAAGATACAGGGGTCCATCACTGTGATACAAAATAAAAAAGATAATCAGGCTCTACACCCAATAATCTCCAGATAATCTCACGTGAGAAATACATTATCTCTATAGGGATTAGGTGGTATCTTTGAGGGTTTACTCTTGGAGTGCATGGGATGGACTACGTGGAAGGGAAAATTCATGAGGATTTTGGCATAATTCCATATTATCATGATTCCCTACTCATTTATGATGTGCATAGGGCTTCTGCTACTTATGCCTAGCAGGATGGTGAGTGAAGCAGGGGGAGTTTCATGTTGGATAAGATGGCTTGGGATCCTAGTATTGAGGGATCCTTCCATATTAGGGTTCTCCAGAGGTTAGGGATTATTCGGTGGCACATCTGGGACCCTGGAATATTTTTGTAGTGACAATGGAGAGCATTAGCTAGAGGGAATTCTTGTTTAGGCATTGCTTGAGGACAAACAATTTTTGGTGGGGAGGACTGTAATATTCCTAATTAGAAATTATGCTAGCCGAAATATTAATTTTGGAAACTTTTGGTATTTTTATAGTTTTGTCTTAAGAAATGTAGATTTGGGGGCTCACAATTAGACTTAGGAAACTATAGGCCTACAGACATTAGACTAAGTCAAAATATTGCAACAATAGCGGAGGATGGGGCCAAATGAGGAGAAAATGTGACCTACATGTATGCAACACAGACATTTGTGTGTATTGGAGGCTAGAGTCATGAGGTGGGGCCTAATAGAACATTGGGAAGCATTGGATAAATAGGAAGCATCAGGCCCATTATTCGCATTCATTCACTTACCTTTTTTATTGTTGTTTTGACATAACACGCTTGTGGCGGGTGCTGTGTTTAGTGATGTTTAGCACACGAGATTTTTAGGCGAAGATTTCATCCTCTTCCTTAGGGGAATTTGAGTGGCTACTTAGGAGAGGAGAATAATTATTTTGGAGAAAACATTCATAGCCATGCTTATAGGGAGAGTGTTATCATTCCAGGGACTATGTGGAGGGCGCAGTGACAGCGTAGTGGGGACACAATTCAGTAGGAGGGTTGTTCTGAGAGGAGAAAAGAGAGAGAATTTGTAGCTGGTATCGAGTGGGGTAGTTGATCACTTCCTAACATGGTGATTTCTCATTATTTGGGGCAATGTTTTGGTGTTTCCTTCAGGTGAGGAGCTTTAGCCAACAATGCAGTGGGTCAAGCCAAACAAAGGAAATTTTCCAAAGTCAAGCATTCCAAAATTTCTTCACGCACATTTGTAGGTTTCTTGAGTAGCGTCCAGGGTCCAAATCCCAAAATTTTCTGAGCGACATAGCAATTTTTTTTGCAGGTAAATCCCCTCTACAGACAGAGGCAATCCCTCTAGCGCTTGGGGGGGGTCTAGCAACAAGGGAACATGCTAATGCTTGGATTCCTATTTTATGAATGAAACTGGGTTGCAATAGATGTCTTACCTTTCTTCCAACACAGTCATCATGTTGTGGTAGCAGTATTATGATATTCGTCTTGACACGTCGTGATCCTTCAACGGTAGTACTCAGGTGGCTGCACAAGGATCATAGAACGATAACAACATATGAAAACATACTTGCATCCATAACTATTTAATTCGTCAAGGAGAGCTAAATGCATTGCACAAGATTAATCATATCAAACACAAAATGGGAACCAGAACATGAGTCGTGTATTAATAAGTAGAGGGAAAGAGTTTACAACCAAAAGAGCCTTGACATTGAAGCCTCCCTCAACGGGTCCTGTCAAACGCGTCTCAGGAATTCGTCGGGGATTTGGACTTGGCGAGGCAATAGGTCTATAATCTCTCTCGAAAATGGATTCCTCTCTGCTCTATATCACAACAGCTATAGTAAGGATTGTTCAGCTAGCTACAACTATGTGAAAAGGGTGTATTTATAGGAGAGGAGGAGGTGGTTTAGGATCCCTCATAAGGTGGAAGGGAGACCTTATCCTTTGGGGAGTTGCTCAAAAGTAGGAAACATGAAGCCAAAGGAAGGTCTTCGGCGTTATTCAGTTGAAAAAACCATGCTGACTCTACTCACAAAGTGGTTGGGAATGGAAACTTTACTTCTATTTCAAAAAAAATTCCAAAAGCATCTTGGCATGGGCAGTCCACTGAGACAAAGTGCCAATGGGCATGAGCTCTAGTGTTAATTTATGTATGGGCATGAGACCATAACTTCCTACCAGCGTCGACCCAAAAATCATGTATTTTTGAGAGCCTGAGCTAGGAATAATTAACAGAGAAAATGTTCTTCTCATGCTAAGGGATGCAATGAAACTTTTTGCAAGGCATGAAAATACATATAAGTTGCTAAAATGGTCCTCAAATGTGTGGGATGGGGTTTCAGGGATGGTGGAAAAATTCTTTGTAATAGATGCCCCCTAAAGCATGAGTTCCGAGAGAGAGGGAGGAGTGAAATGCTTTATGAGAACATATTCAAACTAAAAACCGTCATCGAAATACCTTCAAGTACAATTACAAATGATATCTATGATACATGAACATGTGGCATGGGCGCAACCATCCATAATAGAGAGTATAGAAAATCATGATCCGAGGTATGGACGCAGCCATCCAGCAAGAAGGATCAATAAATAAACTTAGGTATGGTCATAGGCATCCAATCAAAAGAGTCATGCATATAGTCATGATAAACCAAATGGATCTTGCAGCCTGGTTTTTATCAGACAAAACCCAGTGTCTTGCACTCCATATCGACCCTAAAAAGTACAAATTCAAGCATGTGAATATGTGAGCTGAAGTCAAACATGCAGGAAAGTCACCTGATTACCAACTAACAATGAAAACTGTTAACAGGAGCAAGAGAAACCACCAATAATGACAATGGCTCTCAAGGTACAACTAGTACAATCCACAGAATGTGAAAAATGAGCTAGCGTTGAACACTTGCGAATCAATTGATCGAAGGCCAATGATGAGGACCTATCGTAGAATGCGAAGAACTTGCCATTGAGGCATGTAAGCTCCAAGGTACCAGAAGGGAGTCTCTAGATCAGCTTCCTGGATAATGATCTGAAGTCGACGGGAAGTGAGCTGGTCAAAGGAGGGCCATAATGTTTCCCACATCATCGACACGAGATAGAGGAATAGGATGATAGTGAATCAGGACCAAACAGAGGATCAGAGGGTGAAAAATACAAAATGAATCTTCTCTTGAACATATCGGTGACACGACTTCGGAAATTGGTAGTATTTGACATCAAGGGATCTTAGGTCATGATGACATGGAAAAGAGAAAATGAGAGGTCAAAACAAATTACCCAAACCCATGGAGGAAAAAAATGATGAAATGGGATGTCCCTAGCCTGACGCGAATGCAGATGAGTGTCATGTTCAAGAGTGACATACTACCGACAAGATTGAGAACTGGTTCCATTTCCCCCCACCATTGTTGGAGAGTAACCCAATTATCTTTGGAAACAAGCTTGAAGGGGATAGCATGTTCTTTTCATATAAGTTTTTCCTTCAGACAAATCCATCCTAGTACATTTTACAAGCCCTAGGAAGGAGGAACTCGGTTACGTCACGGTGACAATTTCCAATGTCATTTAGGTTTTAACGAGTCTGACAAAAGAAGAACTCGACGTATTTTCATGTTTAAAGAGTTTGAAAAGAAGCATAAAAGAAAACTCCAACAAGTCCCTTTTCATAGGTAGTCTCATAGATCCAAAAAGGTAGAAAAGTATGTTTGAGAGAACCTTTTAGTCGCGATAGGCTAAGGTATTCTTTTTTTGTAAATAATATATATAAGCCTGAAAAAGGGGTAAACATATACTGGGTAGATATCGTTTCGCAACCTTTAATGAGTTCAAAAAGACAAGAGTGTTGGAAATCTTTGAAATTTTCGAGAGTCAGAAAAGAGTTGAAAGATGACTCCAGGGGTGACCTTTTCGTGTTATTACCAAGTCCAAAAAAGTATAAAATACAACTCGTTACTTCATCGTCGGCACGTTGAGGGCCTGTTGCTGCACAAGAAATGCATGTAAAACCCATTTTTTGAGATAAAATAGAAAAATATGATAAAAAACCTAATTAGGGTTATGAAAAGCTTATAAAATGCCAAAAATAGTAAAAATAAATTACTTTTCACTTTTACCCCTTGTGACCAATTTTTACCCTTTTTTCACTGTGATTTTGTGGAGCTGACAACGGACAATTCAGAAGGCCAATTGCAAATTCATATTTTCCAGGTAAGAGCTCATATCCTTGCCTGCATTCTGATATAATT
This sequence comes from Pinus albicaulis, assembly GCA_034641835.2. Classification (NCBI taxonomy): domain Eukaryota; kingdom Viridiplantae; phylum Streptophyta; class Pinopsida; order Pinales; family Pinaceae; genus Pinus; species Pinus albicaulis. The sequence continues at coordinate 6,543,647 of MU968317.1, forward strand.
TTCATTGCATGAAATTCAATTTTTAGATCTGTGGAGGGGTTTTTGTTTAAATTAGGGCACGGCGGGCGACGCGGGTTTCAAGCACGGACTCGTGCCAATCGGCCTTGAATTCAGACAAGGGCGTGCCAACCGCGGCCATGATTTTTTTCATGTGAATTCAAACAATTAGCCCATTTTAAACACTCAAATAACAAATGATTTGACTAATGATGACCCCAATGATGTTTTTGCAGGTGTGAAAGAGCAAAATGGCGATCGAATGGAAGGAAAGAGAACATAGTGAAGAAGATGAGCTAGCCTTGGGAAATGTAAGATGCATGGACATTCTCAGGGATTACGGGCTCAAGAAATTATTTATGGCACCATGTATCCGAGCTCAACCGGAGCTACTACAGTACTTGATCAGTGTCTGGGACACTCACCGAGAAATATTCATAATTCATGACCATGAGTTAGAGATTGAGGTCTCAGATGTTTACTTCATAATTGGATTGTCACGAAGGGGGGAAATACTAATCCTGATAGGTACCCGCCCCATAATGGAAAACATGAGCATGGTCATTAACAGAGTGTTCCAAGGAGCAAGGAAAGGATCAAAGAGCGGGAAGGTAGATATCCAAACCATTTCGGATATGGCACTAAAAGTAGTGTTGCACACCATCATGCGAGCTACGGGATCTCAAGCTCCGTATGAGGCCACAAAAACACAGTTACTTCTTGCAATAGATTGCATCATTCCCGCTCTCTACAACTGGGAAGAGGCGGTAACGATCAACATGAAATTCCAACTAACGTGTTGCAAGAATGGTAAGCTGAAATAGTTCATCTATGGGTCCATCCTGGTACCATTAATTTTGTAACGACTACCAATTTTCCAACATCAGGAAGTGATAGTTCCTACACCACCAGCCCAAGAGCCACGTATGGTCTATTAGGTGGCTTTAATGCCAAGATTAGGAGGTGGTCAACAGGTGTCTTGGAGACTGGAGTTCTTTGAGTGGCTTTGCTGACAGCTGATTTTCATGTAGGACTGGCCCTATTCTGGCACAAACTTGACCAGTGATGCATATCTCCCACTCCCAGTAGGAGAGGATTGGGAAGACCCATTTTTTATTTTGATGAGTATTATGATTTTTTTGATTATATATGTTGTGATGTTAATCCATGTATTTACAAATGTCGGTGTAGAAAGACCTGCAGGGATGTCTCCAATAGCACGTCGAATTCCTCGTGATTTCGATGTGGCTCCTCATGGTGAGGGAAGTGAGGAGGAGGAAATCGTGCACAACCTAGAGGGAATCACAAGAAGAATCCTAGAGTAAGCGAGATACGATGATGTTCCTGAAGCATACCAAAAACACACTGCGTGGGTGTCAAACTGTGTTCAGCACTTATTGAGGAGGCTAGTGCGGGCAGTGACATGCTACAATGAGCATCATGCCGACTAGACACCTAGCTATTTATTTCTGCACATTTTTTGAGAGACATGATGTCTTAGGACGTAACCAAAACATGCATATTTTTTGAACTTATGATGCACGTGGATGCAAAAAATTGATATATATATATATATATTCCTGTATGAGTCTTATCATATGATTATGATCTTTTACAAATTACGCAAATGTCTATCTAATACAATATTAGCTATTGTATCAGTTAATGCATTCATTCGTCTAAGAATATGTTTAAATTTGATGTAATAAAAATGTATTTCCAATAAAAGAACACGTAAATACAACCTTAAGATTTGAGGATCTCTAATAGAATAATGCCCATTAATTTGAAGAACAATAAGCTGATAATCTAGGTTAACAATCAATGCATGAATGTCAAGAGCAATGGCCTCAGTCAAGAGTTCAATGACAGCACTATATTTAGTGACATTGTTTGTGGTTTGTCCTAGACAAATACATTGAAGGTTTATCAACTCACCATTAGGGTTATAAATCACCTAGGTTGTGGAAGAATGATTATGGGTACTGTGAGAGGCACCATCCACGAAACCAACATAAGGAGTAATAGACATCTGCAAAATAAGAAATGACCCAATAAGCAAGAAAAATGCTCGCAAAGAACACCAAGCCAAAAATGTACAAAAATGAAAAAACACCTATGTACAAAAGAAACATGCATGAGAAACTCATGCATAATATTTTTTAAGATACATCCGATTTTTGGGCTTATCTAGAGGATAACCTTCATAATCAATTAGCTCATAAGCCCCATTCTGCAAAACGTGCTTAACAATATAGAGCCCATGCCACATGGGCTGGAATTTTCCTGCCCCCATATTATCATGAGCTTGGTCGTACAAGAGGAGGAGGTCTCCTTCTATAAAGGAATGAGGGGAAACTGACTGGTCAAAATGAGCTTTGACCCAATTTTTCTGTGCTTCTATGACAAGAGTAGAAAAGTGGAGAGTTTCATCAAGCCTCTCTAAATATAGAAGACGCTCTTCTTCCGGTGAAGTATTGGGAAACAATTCAACAACTATCTTGAGAGAAGGGATTTCACATTCAATTAGAAGGGTAGCTTCCAGACCATAGACAAGCTGGAATGGATTGAATCCAATCACATCCTTCACTAAGGTTTGGTAAGCCCAGAGAGCTAAAAACAACATGAGATGCCAATTTGACTTGTGCATCCCAATCGTATGTTGAAGCATAGTGATGAGGACTTTGTTCACGGCTTCAACCTGGCCATTAGCCTGAGGGTACTACGAAATTGAGCTGTCGTGATGCAGAACCAACTTGTAAGTCAACTCACCGATCATGTAATGACGAAAATGAGAACCATGATCGGAACAATGGCTTGAGGGACACCAAACCTAGTAATGACATGATTGAATAGAAATTTTGATGTTGTCTTACCGTCAACTGTAAGTGTAGGAATTGCTTCAGCCCATTTCGTGAATTACTCAATGACGACAATAATATAAGCATGCCCCCGACCGAGTGAGGGTTACACATTATAAAATTGATGCCCCACTTTTCAAAGGGACCAACGATAATGGAAAGATGAAGATTTTTTGGTGGCGCGCACATATTGCACTGATAAATCTGGAAATTCTGACACTTGTAAACATCAACAATGCAGTCTTTAAAGATGGTGGGCCAAAAATACCTAGCACAAAGAATATTTTATGCAGTAGCATATCCAGACATGTGACCGCCATATGTGCCACTGTGGCAATCATTAAGGACCTTTTCAGCCTCCTCGAGAGTCAAACACCGGTGGAGAATGGAATTAGCTCCGATGCGGTAGAGAGTATCTTCGACTATGCGATAAGGTTGTGAATGATTTCGGATACATCGACGGGCATCCTTCTTCAACTAAGATCGGAAGGTGGAAGTTTGAATATATACAATGATATCATCATACCAAGGATCTAGGTTGCTAATAAGAAAAATTGTGTCGTCCAGAATGTGTTCCTCGGAACTAGATGGAGCAGAATCTGAAGGGAGAGAGAAGATCAAATCAGCGAAGACCAACAACTTCTTTGATTTGGTAGTAGTGAACTCCAAATCAAACTCTTGGATGATAACAATCCACTTCTAGTATTACCCTCCTAGTGATTCACGAGTCAATATATAAGTCATAGGGTTGCAATCAGAAATCACAATCATTGTTTGCAATAGAATGTAGTGACGAAAATGTTGAACAACTTGGACAAAAACGAATTCCAATTTATCAACATGTGCGTAGCATGTTTCAGTATTGAGAAGATTATGAGACAGATAGTAAATAACGTGCTCGTCACCAACATCGTCATCTTGCACCAGAATCATGGAAATAATGCTAAATGTGACAACCAAATAGAAGGAGTAATCACGATGATAATTAGGAGACCCAACAAAGGACCATTGACAAGCAACATCTTTAGTGCATCGAAGGATTTTTGGGTGAGCTAATCCCAAAGGAACATGAAACCTTGCTTAAGTAATCACATAAATCATTTCGCCACTTCAACATAGTTCGGGATAAAACAACGCAAGAAGTTAGCTTTTCCCTACAGACTCTGTAACTGATGAAAGGAGGAAGGAGAGGGGAGATTAACAATAGCTTCAACTTTGAGGGGATCGAGACGAATTCTATCTTTAGAGATGATAAACCCTAAGATTCTACCAGAATCAATGCAAAAGAGACACTTATGCGGATTGAGTCGGATGTTATAGCGTCGACAGCGAAGACAAAATTGACGGAGATGATGAGGGTTGTCTTGATGTTATCCAAATGTGTTGGGTGTGGAGTCTGATTATCTTGTTTTTTTTGTATCACAGCGTTGGACCCTTGTATGTTAATGGGGCGGCAACACCTCCCATAATTAAACGCTTCCTTGGGGGTCCAAGGGGGGGTGGATATGACTTTATGGAGCCCTCCCCCTGGTGGGGGGTTTCGGGGGCAGTGCCCCTGAAGCTAAAAAAAAATGTAAAATTTCTGTGTAAAAGTATAGTAATTTCTAGTCAATCTCGGTCATTCATTAGGCAGATTATCGGACAGTAGAAGTTATGTTTAGTTTAGGGTTTTTTTCCCTAGAAGGGAACCCATCACTTTGTATGAGGGTATTGTATTGCAGCTGTGTATTGTATGAGTATTATCAGAGTGAGAAACAGATAGGGAGATTGTGAGAGAGAATAGAGGATATTACAACGGATCTGTTGTAGGTTGTGTCTCTTAATTTTTCTAGATAATAGAAAGGAATGACTCATTGTTTAGGGTGGACGTAGCCCAAACTGGGTGAACCACGTATATCTGTGTCTCTCTGGTTTTATGTGTTTTGTGTGCTTGTTTTTTCCACATATTTTATGTGTTGCATTTCTCTATAATATACAATTTTCTAACCACTCATATCAGAGCCGAAGTTCTATTTGGCTTATAAACTCGGAGGAAAGAAGGGTTCCTATTTCGAGTGGGAGCAATGGCGGAAGATGGTAAGTTTAGGGTCGAGAAATTGAACGGTAAAAACTTCCCGCTGTGAAATATGCAGATGGAAGATTATCTGTATCAGAAAGATCTGTACCTACCATTGAGTGGAAAAATAAAGAAGTCGATGGCTATGATAGATGCAGAATGGGAGATTCTCGATAGAAAGGCACTTGGAATAGTACGTTTGTGCCTCGTGGCGTCGGTAGCCTTCAATATTTCGAAGGAAACAACAAAAGAGGGTTTGATTAAGGTGTTAGTGAAATTATATGAAAAACCCTCAACCTCAAACAAGGTATTTCTTATGAAACGTTTATTTAATATGAATATGTCAGAAGGTGGATCTGTTGCAGACCATTTAAATGATTTTAATAAAGTTACCAGTCAGTTAAGTTCTGTAGGGGTAAACTTTGTGATGAAGTTAGGGCTCTTTTTTTTCTGTGCTCATTGCCAGAAAGCTGGAATGGTCTAGTTATGGCCATTAGTGACTCTATCTCTGGATCTAGTACTTTAAAGTTTGATGATGTTGTCGGTGTTATCCTTAGCAAGGAAATGCGACAGAAAAGCTCCGGTGAGACATCAGGTAATTCTTTGAGTGCAAAGTCTAGGGGAAGAAGAATGGAAAGAGGCAAGAGCTCAGGATATCATAGCAAATCAAGGAAATGCAGATCTAATTCTAGAACGGGGATAGTGTGCTGGAAATGCAGAAAGAAAGGACACCTGAAGAAAGACTGTAGATCTCGGAAGGGAAAAGAAGGAGACACACAACAAGAAAAAAATCCTGAAGAAAATGTGACAGGTGATGTGTTACAAGATGCTTCGATTCCTTCTTTTGAAAATGTTACTGATTCCTGGGTGGTAGATTCAGGGGCCACATTCCATGCCACACCTGATAAGAAATATTTTCATGACTATGCTCAAGGAGATTTTGGACAAGTCCATTTAAGTGATGATAAACCCTGTAAAATTGTTGGAATGGGTAAAGTTCTTGTAAAACAAGAAAATGGAAACAAATGGCTATTAAATGAGGTAAGGCATGTTCCAGGTCTAAAGAAAAACCTGATTTCAATAGGGCAGTTAGGCGGTGAAGGTTGTGTGACAACATTCACAGATAAAACTTGGAAGGTCACCAAAGGAGCCCTGGTAATGGCAAAAGGAAAAAAGGTTGGTACATTGTATTGATGCAATGGTATTTATACGTCTGTTAATGCTTTAACTTCCAAAGGAGAAGATGCAGCATTATGGCATCATAGGCTCAGACACATGAGTGAGAAGGGGATGAAGATTCTTCACTCAAGAAATTTGTTGCCAAGTTTGAAGAATGTTGATTTGGATTTCTGTGAGAATTGTATTTATGGAAAACAGAAGAGAGTCAGATTTCTCAGAGTTGGGAAAGAAAATAACAACGAAAAATTAGAGCTTGTGCATATGGATGTATGGGGACTTGCTCAGGTATCATCTCTCGGTGGCTCTCGTTATTATGTTAATTTTATTGATGATGCAACTAGAAAAACTTGAATTTATTGCATTCAAAATAAATCTGATTTATTTGATACTTTCAAGAAATGGAAAGCTTTGGTTGAGATTGAGACAAGAAAGAAGTTGAAATATCTCAGAACAGACAATGGAGGTGAATATTGTAGCAAAGAGTTTGATAGGTACTGTTCAGAGCATGGAATTCGTAGAGATAAGAAATTTCCAAGAACACCACAAGAAAATGGTGTGTCAGAAAGGATAAAAAGAACAATCATGGAGTGTGCAAGGTGTTGAGATTGCATGCAGGACTTCCTTTAAAATTTTGGGCAGATGCTGTGGATATTGTTGTTTATCTAATAAACAAAGGGCCTTCAAGTTCCTTGGATGGTGGTATTCCATAAGAAGCATGGATAGGTAAAAAGGTAAACTACTCTTTTTTAAGGCCTTTGCCGATATTAATAAAGAAAACATAACAAAGCTTGTGGAAAAATCAAAGAAATGTACCTTTATTGGATATGGTGTTAATGATTTTCGTTATCACTTATATGATTATGAAAATCACAAAATCATTAGGAGCAGAGATGTAATATTCAATGAAAATTTCTTTTATAAGAATCAATTGCAGGAAAAGAAATAGGAAATATAAAACAAAGAATACACAGTTCTTGATGAGATCACAAAAAAAGTAAAGGTGCCTAAAAATGATAATAATCAACAGCCATAACAAAAACAACCACCACAACAGTAACAGGCACCTCAAACACCTAAAAGTGGTGTCAGAAGATCTACCAAGATAAGTAGACCCCTTGAACGATTCTCTCCTTCATTATATTATTTATTGTTGACTGATTCTCTTGAACCTGAATGTTATGGAGAAGAAATTAAGGTTTAAAGCAGGAAGAAGTGGGAGCTAGCCATGGAAGAAGAGATGGACTCCTTAATACATAACTAGACTTGGGACTTAGTCAAGTTTCCTATAGGTAAAACTACATTGCAAAATAAATGGGTTTACAGGCTGAAGGAAGAAGATGGAGGAAACTAGAGGCACAAAGCTAGACTTGTGGTGAAGGGGTTTGCACAAAAGAAAGGTATTGATTTGGATGAAATATTTTTTCCTGTTGTTAAGATGACTTCAATCATAACTATTTTAAGTCTTGTAGAAATGGAATATTTACATATTGAACAGTTAGATGTAAAGACAACATTTTTCCATGGAGATTTGGAGGAAGAGATCTATATGTAGCAACCAGAAGGATATGAGGTCAAAAGGAAGGAAAAATTAGTGTGTAGACTAAAGAAGAGCTTGTATGGCTTAAAACAGGCTCCAAGGCAATGGTATCTAAAATTTGACAAGTTTATGTCTGAACAAGGTTATACTAGATGTCACTCTGATCATTGTGTTTATCTGAAAATGAAAAATGATGGAAGCTATATTATATTTTTATTGTATGTAGATGGCATGCTTGTTTCAGGGTCTAACATGTCAGAAATAAATGTGCTCAAAATAAAATTGGCAAATTCATTTGCAGTGAAGGATTTAGGAGCTGCAAAACAAATCCTTGGTATGAGAATAACTAGAGATAGGAAAATTCTCAAATTAACACTCTCTCGGAATGAGTACATACAAAAGGTGTTGAAAATATTTAATATGCAGAATGAAAATCCAGTTCGTGCACCTTTTGCTAGCCATTTCAAACTTAGTAAGGAAATGTGCCCCAACACCGAAGAAGAAATGGACTATATGTCTAGAGTTCCATATGCATCAGCAATTGGAAGCTTAATGTATGCAATGGTATGCACAAGGCTTGATATTGCACATGAAGTGGGAGTTGTAAGTAGGTACATGAGCAATCTAGGAAAAGAACATTGGATGGTAGTGAAATGGATTCTCAGATATTTGAGAGGTACCACAAATCAAGCATTATGCTTTGGTGGTTCAAACATTTCTCTACAGGGATATGTTGATGCAGATATGACAGGTCACAGAGATAACAGGAGGAGCACTACAGGATGCGTATTTACTGTAGGTGGAAGAACTGTCAGCTGAGTTTCAAAAATCCAAAGTGTTGTTGTACTTTCAACAACAGAAGCAAAGTATGTTGTTGCTACAGAGGCTAGTAAATAAATGATTTGGTTACAAAGGTTTATGGATGAATTGGGTAAGAAGCATGATATGGGAACGTTATAAAGTGATAGACAAAGTGCCATTCATATTACAAAGAACTCATCATTTAATTCCAAGACTAAACACATACAGTTCAAGTACCATTTTATACGGTCAATATTGGAAGATGGACAGTTAAAGCTGGAAAAGATACACACTAGCCAGAATCCTACATATATTCTAACAAAAGTTGTAACCAGGGAGAAACCGAGATTATGCTTAGTTTCAATTGGTCTTCAAGGATGACGATGAAGATGAGAAATAGACAGGTCCAAACAGGAGTCATTATCTAGCAAATGAAGCAGCGGTGGAGTTGCTACAATCAGTCTCCAAGTGGGAGATTGTTGGGTGTGGAGCCTGATTATCTTATTTATTTTGTATCACAGCATTGGACCCCTGTACATTAATGGGGAGACAATGCCACCTATAATTAAACGCTTCCTGGGGGGTCCAGGGGGGGGGCGGCTATGAATTTATGGAGCCCCCCCCCCCCCCGGCGGGGGGTTTCACAGGCAGCGCCCCCAAAGCTAAAAACATATGTAAAATTTCCTTGTAGAATTATAGTAATTTCCAGTCAATCTGAGTTGTTCATTAGGTGGATGAACTGACGGTAGAAGTTATGTTTAGTTTAGGGTTTTTTTCCCTAGAAGGAAACCCCTCACTTTGTATGAGGGTATTGTATTGCGGCTGTGTATTGTATGAGTATTCTTGGGGAAAGAAACAGATAGGGATAATGTGAGAGAGAACAAAGGATATTACAACGGATATGTTGTAGGTTGTGTCTCTTCATTTTACTGGATAATAGAAAGGAAGGAATGGCTGTTCGCGGTGGACGTAGCCCAAACTGGGTGAACCACGTATATCTGTGTCTCTCTGGTTTTATGTGTTTTGTGTGCTTGTGTTTTCCACATATTTTATGTGTTGCATTGCTCTATAATATATAATTTTCTAACAAAATGAGCTGGAAGGTCATCCAGGAAAGGTTGAACAATGTGCTTGATATCATGGAAAGCATATGACATTTCTCTTTGAAATGTAGGCCCAGCATTTTTAAGACCGAAAGGGAGCTTTTGATAGGCGAAAGTACCCCAAGGATAGATAAAGGCGGCCTTGTGCTGATTGACTGGAAGAATATTAATTTGGTTGTACCCAAAAAACCCTTCCATAAGGGAAAATATCTCACTCCCCGCACAGTCATCAATGATCTAATCAATAAAAGGAGTGGGATAATTATCCTTAGGGCAAGCACGGTTGATATCATGGTAATCAAAGAAAACATGAATAGTACCCTACTTATTATCCACAGGAACAATATTAGAAACCCATTAATTCAAAAGGAATCAGATAGATAAAACCAGCTTTAAGAAGTTTTTCAAATTCTCCCTTAATAACGGCTGCCTTTATAGGGTGCACAGGATGAAGACGTTGGTGAATAGGCTTCGCACCAGGATAAGTAGGAATTTCATGCACAACTATACTTGGATCGATGCCAGGCATCTCTTCGTAAGAACAAGCGAAAATGTCATGAAACTCATAGAAGAGGCTAGTGTAGACCTCGATCTCATTGGGAGAATAGGTCACCCCAATTTGGATGTTCTCGACGACCCCCAGTTTGACGGAGATATCGATAGGCATCACTTGTGTGATGTTTCCCAAGTTATTTTCTGCAAAGACTTCATGCTTTAGGATGGGCGTTTGAAGCGGAGGAGAATGAACTTTAGAAGCGAACTTGTCGAGACAATTAGACATGGCCCCAAGGCTGGGCATGAAACATGAATGATGATGACTATTATCCCACGACGGATCCTCAAGAGACATAGTTTCCACGATGGCTTCATCGGAGGGAAATACATCATTTAAGGGATCGGGCGAATCTGAATCGTCTAGCCAAGGGGATTGAGAATAAGTGTCAAGGGACATACTTAAAGGAGCATGATTAGAGGGTGGAGGATCCAAATCCAAAATAAATTCACAATAATAAATATTGATTGGAATTAACGACATCGAATCACCAAACAAATCAACCTGCTTGGGTGAAGGGATGATCCATGGAACAAAAGACCTGGAGATCATGTTAACCTCAACATTATTGGGTGGAGGAAGAGGAAAATTACCCATGAGGGAAGGATCTTTGAAAATACCCGGTCCTATGCTCTCATAAGGCATAGGAATTTTACCTACATATGGAACATTTCTCTCGGAAGATGAAGAAGTGAAAAAACAAAATCGATCGACAGTGATGATCTTTCCTTCGTGCAGAAATCAAAGAACACAAAAGAGAGTGGACAAAATGCATAGCATGGCATGAGTCCAACTTCAACCAAGGAGAAGATTGTAATTGAGTTTGGCATCAATGACTTCAACCTTGACGTTAATTTCTTTTCCTTCTAACGTAATGGTTAAACTAGCAAGAACACCGAGAGGGAAAGATTCCATTCCTTCAAAATCTTCAAGAGAGTTTGGAGATGAGTTGAGAGCAGGACAACTGATGGATTTCTAGCAAGCAGATGACATGACGTAGGTAGAGGCACCCTCGTCCATGACCGCATGATGGATATTCTTTCCATTAATCCCAACTAGGATGATCAAAAAGCTGGTGAGGGAGACATGGAATGAAATTATCCAGGTCGAAAGTGATAGGGCTCAAATTGGCAAGATCAACTCCACCAATGGAAGATAACAAAGCCTTCCGTTGAGATGGAAAACTCTGAAGTACTTCCAATGCAAACATAATAGATGGTGCCTAAGCCAAATCCTTAACAATATTGTAGTGTTGAGCAGCACAGGCGTTAGGATTGTAGGAAGACTTACAGAGTACACCTTTGGAAGGTGGCCGTACAACCGGCTCAATACTAAGCCTTTCAATCTAAAGAGGGTCAGAAGTAGGCAGGGGAGGAGGAACATCAACGATTTCCTTCCTCATCACCTGAAGTGATTCAATATAATATTTCAACCAGGTAGCAATAGAAATGGATGCAGAACCATTCATCATGAACACTTGAGAGCCAAATGGGGCGGAGGATGGAGGTTTCTCCACGAACTGAGTTTGTTGTGACAGAAATGATTCTTTAAGGATAGCCGGAGTGCCTAGTTGCATTTGATCAATCAACTCACCTCGGCCTGTTGAGGACAATTCTTGGTGAAATTCTCTTCATCACAAATTAAACAAGGGTACTTTGGTTTTTGTGGCGAACCATCATCAACACAAGATTTCTAAGAATCCTGTTTCGGGGTATTGGCTTTGGCCTTACCTTTACCCTTATTCTTACCTTTGGAAGTTTTATCCACTGGATTGGAATGGACGACATTCACTTCCGTGGTTTTACTAGAATTTGATAGTGGTTGAGAGGAAATATCATTGGAATTAGTAGATTTTTTCTTCACAGGATTTGGAGAAGAAGACTTCTGAGAAGTCTAAGACATGGAATCGATGATATTGTTGACCGATGGGGTCATTGGTGCTTTGGAAGTTCCAGGTTGAGGGGCATCAGGCAAGAGTTTGTATAATGTTCCAGACTAAGAGTACACAAGATCAAGGTACTAGGCACGAGCGATGACCTGTTCCTTAGTACCACATGCCCCCATAGCAACGTCCTTAGCAATCAGAACAACAAAGGAGGTAGTGAAACAATCAATAGAATTTGATCAGGAATCTCAAACTTGATCAAGAAATGACGACACCTCCATTCATGAATATGATCAGAGATAAGAGTAGCTTGATATTGTTTCAAGGATGTGAGGAGGTGTGTCCCAGTATGACGCCAAACTGGTAACTGAAAATGTGTGAGAAATGCCAGGGCCAAAGAGTTGAAATCTTGGAATACGTCGCAGGATAATTCAATGTACCATTTGGTAGTGACACCAGTGAGAGTCCGTTGGAAAAGATGGAGTCGAATGGAATCATCAACCCAAGAGTTAGAGGAACACCAAAGATGGTATGTCATAACATGCGCGTGGGGGCCTTCTTCAGACTTTCCCTCAAATGTGATACAATCGCCAGAAATGTTAGTCAGAACTGGAGGCCAATACGAGTTATGAAGGATAGGATCATTTGTCAACTTTGAAACATCAGACAGTTCCAGCATCGCAAGGAAATTTAATTGAGGATTAAAAGGCGTTGCAGGTCTTTGATAAAGACTAGTATTACCATTCCACCCAGGTTGAGAGAAATTCTGCCCCCATATGTTTTTCCCTGCAGGATTCTTTCCATAGGGGTTATAAGCCTGATATATCTTCCCATACATGGGTTGAGTACTAGGATATTCATTTTGAGCATACCACTGAGGTCCTGTTTGAGAAACATATGGATTTTGTTGCGGAATTTAAGCATTTCCTTGAGGTGGATTATAAACCATCTAGGATTGACTTTGAGGAAAATAATTAAAACCTTGGGATGTGCTATATACTACCTGAGATTGACATTGAGGAATGAAAGTAATGCCTTGAGGCTAAACGGGTTGTCCCTGGGCTGCAGGTTGACCCAGATACTGAGGTTGGATAGGTTGTCCCTGCAGAGCAGGTTGGCCTGGACACTATGAGCCACCGGGTTTCCCTTGTGGAAAATGTTGGCTTGATGTTTGGGATGGGCCAGGTCACCCCTAAAAACTAGGTTGACCCAACGCGGGACCGTGGGGTTTTCCTTGTTGTAGAAATGTTTGACCTTGCTAAAAAAAAGGCTGGTGTTGTTGCACAAAAGGTTGTCCTTGTGGTGGATATATTTTCCCCCCAGGAACATGAGGTTGACTAGAAGGACCATAGGGTTGTCCTTGTTGGACCGAAGGTTTTCCCTGAAAGGTTTTTCCTTGCAAACCATAAGGTTGTCCCTGTGGACCAGAGGGTTGTCCCTTTTGGACCAAAGGTTGTCCCTGTAAGGGTTGTCCTGACTGGTAAATGGTTTGATTGGGATCAATCAGAGGCAAATACACAGGATTACCATACACGTCATAATGATGTGGAGGATTACCATAATTTTTCAACTGTTGAGAACCCTGAGGGGTAGAATTCTGCTGCTGAGGACCCTAAGAGGCGGAATACTTTTGCTGAATAGCTAATAGATACTCATCAAATGTATAACCGCTATGAATGGAAGTATAAGCCATAGGCACACTACTAGTAGATTGGGTTCCTACAACGTGAGACTGTGATCCACTCACGGCGGGCCTAACAAGTATCATGGGATTAATAAAAATGGACCTAAGAAAAATATAAGACACTGACGATGACTGAGTCGTATTAAAAACCAGTGAAAATGAAGCCACCAAGATAGTGGATCAGACTAGAACATAGGTTACAATCATCAACATCATGGGAGCCGAGGGCGATGCCTCTGATACTGAGATGGCCAAACTTCCTGAGGGAGTCGGTGTATCAGACCATATTGGGTAATAATACAATGATTGAACACCATAAATGATCTGACCCAAAGTACGATAACCATGTGGGAGAGATATCGGTTGTGAGGAAGGTTAATCTGAGACATAAGGAAATCTCTCTGGAGGGAGCTAATAATCTCCTATAGAAACATAAATCCCTTCACTACTAACTGGAATCGAAGAATCTGTTAGGTCTTTGTAATTTGTAAGATTGGAAAATACAAACTAAAAATCCCACATATGAACCACTTTTGGATTCTACGCTAGCCCTCCTGAATCAAGAGAGGTATCTCTCTATAAGTGCAAAGATTGATTTATCTTTAAGGCTTTTGAAATGTGATATTAGGCTAGTTATGAAGAACATGGTTTTTGTTTGTTTTGGTTGGGCAAATATATGTGAAGGTGAAGGAAGTCTGAATGAAGGGTGAAGGTGAATGCAAGTCGAGGAATGATTCAGCTAATAAGATAGGCTAGGAGTAGCTTCAATCAATTGGGATATGGAGTCATAATAGGATTTAATTGAAACAACAAGGTTCAAGAATGGTCCATGGGGCAAGTCATCTATGTCTAAGGATTTCTTTAAGTTGATTTTATGGAATGAAAACAATAAGAAATGAAGATCAAACAGATGAATAACAAAGAGCATCCTAAGATCAAGTAAGTACTTTGAAACTATCCTGCTTTTGGCATGCACTTGAGAAAAACATAAAAGTAATCTAAGATCAGGTAAGTACTTTGAAACTAGCCTGCTTTTGATGCACTTTCAATAGAAAACATTTAAAACATGAAAAGAATAGCTTAAGATCAAGTAAGTACTTTGAACCTATCCTGCTTTCAGCATATTCAAAGGGAAAATTTTTAAATCAACTGTTGGAGAAGAGACTAGAGGACAGGGCTAACCATAGACTTTCCTAGTTCATCTTTAATTAGAAAACTTTTCAAGACAACACTTTAAGATAACAAAGAATAGACTAATATCAGGTAAGAACTTTGAACCTAGCCTACTTTCAACATACTCTTAGGGAAACTTTCAGACAACCTTTGAAGGAGAAACCAGAGGACAGGGCTAACCACAGACTTCCTTGGTTCAACTCTACTTAGCATAAACTGAAAATAACATTCAAAAACAATGTTTGAAGTTTAGACAGTAAGACGTGAGAACACCAGCATTCCTTAACTGCTTGGACTATATTAAATCATTCTCAAATACAATATTTGGAGGAAAACATAAAGATAAAGCTTATTAGTGAGAGTAGGGTACTTGAAAAAGTAAATCCTAGCTCTATATTTGTTGTTCTTTATGAGAGAAAGTGGACAGAATGGAAACAAAAAGAAAATAAAAATTTACAATAAGAAACACATCACTGTTGACATAGACGGGGATCCCATAAATCAGCTTGTATTTGATGTTCAAACCAGTTACAATCATCAAGTCCAGTGTTTCTCTACAGTTTCAAACTTATCATCTCAACTTAGGTATCTTCAATTACAAACGGAGCTTACAGTAGCTTCAGGAGACTATTTACATGCATCAGATATTCAGTGACCAACCTCTTTCTCATCTTCTACAGAAGTATTTATAGAATAAATGAGGAGGTGGGATGAGAGAAAAGATCTCTAGGCTCAATTAATATAGTTGAATGCTTCTCGGCCTTTGAGGGGCTCAATGGAAAAGTTTTCTGATATTTCCTCTGTATTAATTGATTTTCATTAAGTGTTAAGCTTGCTGGGCAGATTTTGTTGACTTAAAAACTCTTGAGATGAGTTAGCAATAACTCTAGCTGTCTTTTAGGTAAAATATCACTCAATGAGGCAATAAATCTGCCTTCTTTGATTTATGAGGCCACAGGTGGCGCTTTAGGTAGCTGGAGAGGATTTAATTAGCCTCTGATGTGGCAGTGGAGGCTTCTTGGACTGATAGATATATATTTTTTTTCCCTAAAGCACTATTAATTTCCTTTAATCCTGTGTTATAGGCCTAATTTGGCTTAATCTTTGTCTTTTGTTCTTCATACTGTCTTTAATTGAGTGGATTAGGCTTTAGATAGTCGATTTTGGGCCTTGATCCCACAAAACTGTGTTAACGATCTTTGATTCTTCATCTCTGCTGTGACTAGATCCTTTAACATTGATACTCTTTGTTTGATTAATTTTTGTTGTGTTTTGTTATTTTGCAGGCGTTACAAAGGGTTTTATAATGTCCTCAATGTTCATGAGGCACCGGTAAATCACAATGTGAAACCATGCAGAATGATCCTCCTTATGAATAATGGCCTAAGGGATCGTCATCCCCGGCCTTTGATTTTCTTTTAAAACAATGGAAAAACCATTAAAACCTGCACAAACAAAGAAAAATTAAGAAAATCCTGTGGGGATAGGTTTAAACTGCTTCGGAGGTTTAGGTTAGATCATGACCATTGGATGAAAGCCACCAACAGTGAGGATTGCTTTCTGGGGTCATATGGGGAGGCGGTTGGATAAACGGTGGTGGAGATTTAGTCCGGGCCGTTGATATGCAAAGATCAACGGTCGAGATCAATCGGGTTTATATAATGCAGAGGGGGTGAATTTATGATGAAATGGAATAATTTACAAAGGAAATGGGTGAAAAAGCTTAGGTGGAAGGGAAATGAGGTTAAATGAAATTTGGGGTTTCTGAGCGATTCTGGGCCATCGGATTGGATTAACAAACAGAGATCAATGGTGGAGATTCATTTATAAAGTACTTTGGAAGAATGGTGGAGGGTGATGGTATAAATGGCGAGATTAAACTGGGACCGTTAGATCTCAGAGATCAACGATGGAGATTTATTATAAGAAAATGTAATGGAAATGGGAATGGTGTTTTCGGCCATAAAAACCACTGGTGTCGTGCTGCTCAAAGGCGGTTTTCAAAATTTCCCAAAAAAATGCGATATGGGTCCCTGGCCGACACATTTCCCTTAGAAACCACCGATATCGCGCAATTTTTAGGAGTTAACTTTCAGACTCAAAATTATGCAATATGGAGTCTTGGTCGTCGGATGAAAGGCGGGCAAATCCAGTGGTGGAGATGAGAGCGTGATAAGACGAGTTGCACGGGCAGAAGAAGGGGGGCAAGGTCAAGGCAGTTTTGATCTAGGCCATTGGGTCAGGGAATGGGCGGTCAGGATTTAGTGATGGGGAGGTAGGTCCCAAAGGATTTGGGCCTAACGGGTCGAATATGGATCATTATATCTTCAAGATTAATGGCTCGGATCAAATCTGGGGAATTGAAAGCAATACGAGACGGGGTTTTGGGCGAAGATTGGGTAAATGTGGACCGTTGATCTACAGAGATCGATGGTGGATCTTCGTAGAAGAGTTTAAACTGTGGGACTTTATAATATAATGGAGGAAGTCAGGGTTTGATTTGGATCGTTATATCAGTGAAATGAACGGCTCAGATGCGATCGCAGGATCGCCAATCGGCGAAGGAGAGAGGAAGGCGCGCATAAAATTTTTCAATGCGATTACATACTGACTGCCGGATATGGGAGTCAAATCGAAAATTGAGAGTTAATCTGAGGGACAAACATGGAGAAATATGGTTGGAGTTTTGATTAATCTAGGCTGATGGTTCTTGTGGGTTCGACGGTCCAGATTGAATCGCAAGATTTGAAATCAGCGGAGGAGAAAGGAATGGTACAAAGGATTTTTGCAATGTGATTGAATCAGATCCATTGATCTTAAAATCAGATCGATGGTCAGAAATTAACTATGAATGCCAAAGGCGAAAATGTGGGCTTTGAAACGGAGCGATGGGGACTGTCAGATCTGGGCATGGTATAGTGGATCAACAATCGGGAATTGATCGCTGGATCACCAATCAGAGAGGGGTAATAAACGATTTAAAATACGTCCAATGAAAAACTGTGATGTGATGTGCCAACGATTGTTGATCGGTCTAGATCAATGGATGACATTCACCAAAAAATGAACTGTCAGGTTTATAAAAAATCAAAGGGAAAGTCGGGTTTTAATAAGAAAAAGACTTAATTGCAATCGGAGTTTTTAAATGCAAAAGGTAACAAGACAAAAAGGAACGCCCGATTGCAATTGCGTGATTAGGGCCTTAGCGCCTGGTCTTGGTGCTGGACTTTATGCGGAAAAAAGGGGTTGGGGGCTAGGGCCAAAGGGGCTTAAGGCCTTAGTGGAACAAGACTCATTTTTAGGATTTTTTAAGGATTTTCAAAGGATTTTGAAAGTTTCTGATAAGGTTAAAAAGGAGTTTTAAACCTTATAAAGGGAATTTTTGAAGGAAAGGAAGGAAAATGAGGGAAATGGAGGAATTTCATGAGGAAAAAGGGGATTAAAATGGAGGTTAGTTATGAGTGAAAGGAGGGGTAAAAATGAAGGGAAAAATGGATTTTGTAGCAGTCTTTCTCCTTGCAAACAACAGATTTTTCAGGTTTACGAGGGAAACAACAGTGAAGATTAACTCAAGGATTATTTATCTTCATAAGACTTGAAGAACTCACAATTTGGCCAAAAATTGTTTCTTGAAGGCTTTAAAAAATGATTTAGCCACCATTTGATATGAAAAATTTTATAGGTGGCTAACAGCGGCTCCAACTTGGGATGGCAGCTCCTTGGAGGTGTCAAGAACCTCAGACAAGTCTTCTCCGGAAGCTGACCAATGCCTCATCCTTTGGGCTGCAATTTTCCTTTTCTTTTGCTGATTTTATTTTCATCTGACAATGTTAGCAGCCATTTAAAACTAATGGAATTCTATCAAAACAAGCTTTCTACCTACCCAATCCTAATGATATAACATTTTTTCTTCAAAAAGGTGCATTTGGACTTGCAGATATTTAAACATCAACATTTTATTCTTTTGAAAATAGGAAAACTAATCTATTTCTACTCTTATTTCTCCATGAACTCAAATTAAACAGTTGATTTCATAAGCTTCTCTACCTAACTACTATCTGTCAGGATTAGGCTGTCTGATAGATTTTGTTCTCTAAATTATAAGACAATAAATTTAAAAGAAAACAAGCCAAGATTAAGTAGTTTGACTTGATGCATATCTATGGCATAAGAGCAAGTTGCACATAGACTCAAATTGCAGAAAATTAAAGAAAAATAGTGAAGGCTTAAGATCTGAAAGTTTAAGAACCTCCTTCGCTTTTCTTCAGCTCTGTTTTTAAGCTTGTTTGAGCTGCTTCTTCTTTCTTCCCTCGTTCAAGTTTTGAGTTTTTTGGAACCAGTTCTTCTATCTTTGGTTCAAGATTTAAATAGATTAGAGCCATTCTTCTTTTGAAACTCATAGGTTCAGATTTTGAGCTTGTTTGAACCCTTTTTCTTCTATCCTAATCTACCTTACTGATAAGCCAAGATTGAGTTGTTTGGCCAATCTAATTCACCAACCTATCATCAGTAGATTGAAAATCAATTATTCATGATTAGGTTGTATGACTAACTAGAAGTGTGTTTCTTAGGAGTGGCATTTAAGCTTCCACACTTTCAGACTTTATTTCTCTTTTTTGGTATGGGGTTGTACCTTTCTTGTTTTACATTCTGCCCTCTTTTCTTTTTCTATTGTTTTTTGTATTTTTCTTTTTCTTCAAAAACTCAAAAGCTAACTAAATGCTTAAAGGTTGAGGTTTATCGACATTCCTATATAACCTATTCTATCTTGGAATATTTAAATTCTTATATGATGCAAAAGTGCTAATGTAGCCAGTTGAGTAGTGACAAAAAGGAAAATAAACTTTGGCTGCATGTCAGGGATATCCATAGTACATTTTGAAGATTGATCTTCAAAACCAAGGCTATCACAGAAGGTGACTACTTTTCATGTATTTGGCTCTTGCAAAGGATCCATGCTTGATAATTTGAGCCAGTTGGGGTCTCCACACACTCTTCCAAAGGGTTAACAAAGAAAAGATGAAGATTTTCTTCTTTCTGGCCCTCCATGGTTGGTAGATTGCATACTTCCAAGACATCAGCTTTGAGTACTGTATCTTCAGTATGTTGCTTGGAAGCATCATCATCCTTAACCTGCAAATCAACAGATAGTGAAATTTCTTTTTTCTCTAATTCTATGCTTGCTTCTGATATAAATTCAGGTTCTTTGAATGACAAATTTATATCAGCAATAGGAGAAGTTTCTTCTTGAAAAGATGATATATCCTCAGTAGGATGGTCTTCTATTTGTTTTTCACCCTCAAATTTTTGCTAATATCTTTTATTGTTTGGGACAGCTGGTCTGAATTTTTCTTGAATTGTATATTGTTTTCTCTCCCAAGGTCTCAAACATGTACTAGCAACACGAGCTAATCCACTAGAAAAATTGTTTTGGTCTTTAGAAACAAGGATAAGTTGGAATTATTTAAAATATTTTAACAAATCCATGGCATCATCCTTATAAGCTCTGAGTCTGGGATGTTTAACCATGGATTCATCTTTCACTTGCCTAATTACCAATTCTGCATTTCCATGAACTATTATCTTCTAGGCTCCTTATTTATTCAATAAGTGCAGCCCTAAAAGAAGTGCCTCATACTCTACTATGTCAGTTGTGCATTGAAAATTCAATTTCTATGCATGGGCTTCAGAATGATTTTTTCTTGTATTATAAAGCCATATTCCTGCACCTACACTAGTTTTACTACATGACCCATCAAAATTCATAGTCCAAAGAGGACTAGTTCCAATATTATCATTAATTTCCTTACTATCCTCTTTGTCTTGAGTGCCATTAGATTTTTCTATGGAATAGGCACTATGTTCATGATTTTCTTGTTCAAGTGAAGGTTTGGAGGGTATCTGCTTGTTTAGTATTTGATCAATTTCGTCTTCTGTTAAAGGAGAGATTTCTCTTTCAGTATAAACAGAAATACAGCTATCCTCTTTCTCTTGTGTAAACTGGTTTTGAGACTGGATGTCTTTTTGAGCCTCCCCTAATGGATCTTTACTTGTGCTTGCGGGGAAACTTTGAGGGTCTTCTAGTATTTCCTGATCTTCTTCCATTTTAAACAACTCTTCATGATTATTAGGATACTTAGCTAGAATACAAGGTTCATGAGTTATTTCTTCTACATTATCAAGATGCCACTCTTCTTGCGCAACTTCAAATGAGTTATAACATAGAGGGAGAGTCCCTAGATATGCTAATTCTCCTTGTACATTAGATTCTGCGCTTTTTAAGTGGCTATTTCTTTCCTCAAAGTACTGCTCACTGTTAGAATTTTGATTTTGTTTGTAAGGATCTCTTAACCATGAAACAAAAGTTATAGGTAGACAATTAGGAATTTCTTGACAACCTTCTTCATTTATTTCTATGTAACCTTGCTCATCATCTTCTATAAAATGTTTATCATCATACATATCTTTGTCACTGTCTAGGTCTTGAGGTGATTGGGCTTGTGTTTGATTAGGGAAAAACATGAGTTCCTCTATATCATCAATATTTATATTAGCCCAAAACCTATCCATTCTCTTTCCAAGCATGTACATCATCTTTTCCATCACGATTAGAAATTTTTCTTCATTATTTTCTCTATAATCATGCTCATCACACATGTCTTGCTCATCATACATGCCTTGTAATGGTTGAGTTTGTTCTTGATCTGAAAGAAGCATGGGCTGCTCTAGATCATCAAGATTTAAATTAGCCTCATACCTTTCTATTCTCTTTCCAAGCATGTACATCATTTTTTCCATCATGGTTTGTTCAGGGAAAGGCCTAGGTTGTGTTGCATGACCAATATTTAAATTAGCTACATACCTATCCATTCTTTTTCCAAGCATGTACATCAATTTTTCCATCATGACCATATGTTTGTCTTCTGGTTCTATATCTAAATCCATATTTGTAAATCAGAAAATAGGTCACTGCATCTTATCAACCAGTTCATAGTCTTCTACCAGTGGAATCATTTGGTCTTTTGGGAGTTATAGAGTGTGGAGTCGCCAGGTGGAAAATTTTTAGCTCTTAAGGAGGTAAAATGTCTTATGGTTACACCACCATGTTTATTATGAATACCAATATAAATATATTATGGGTATTTTGAGGTTTTAAAGGTGTCTAAGATGAAATTAAATAAAAAATCCCCAACGGAGTCGCCAGAATGTTAGGTCTCTGTAATTTGCAAGATTGGAAAATAAAAACTACAAAGCCTAAATATGAACCACTTTGGGATTCTAGGATCTAGCCCTCCTAAATCCAGAGAGGGATCTCTCTATAAAAGAAAAGATTGATTTATCTTTAAGGCTTTTGAAATGTGATATTAGGCTAGTTATGAAGAACAAGGTTTTTGTTTGTTTTGGTTGGGAAAAGATATGTGAAGGTGAAGGAAGTCTGAATGAAGGGTGAAGGTGAATGCAAGTTGAGGAATGATTCAACTAATAATATAGGCTAGGAGAAGCTTCGATCCATTGAGCTATGGAGTAATAATAGGATTTAATTGAAACAACAAGGTTTAAGAGTGGTCCATGGGGCAAGTCATCTATGTCTAAGGATCTCTTTAAGTTGATTTTATGGAATGAAAAAAATAAGAAATGAAGATCAAACAGATGAAGAACAAAGAGCAGCCTAAGATCAAGTAAGTACTTTGAAACTATCTTTCTTTTGGCATGCACTTGAGAAAAACATAAAAGTAATCTAATATCAGGTAAGTAATTTGAAACTAGCCTGCTTTTGATGAACTTTCAATAGAAAACATTTAAAACACGAAAAGAATAGCTTAAGATCAAGTAAGGACTTTGAGCCTATCCTTCTTTCAGCATATTCGAAGGGAAAATTTTCAAAGAAACTTTTGGAGAAGAGACTAGAGGACATGGCTAACCATAGACTTTCTTAGTTCATCTTTAATTCGCAAAATTTTCGAGACAACACTTTAAGATAACAAAGAATAGTCTAAGATCAGGTAAGGACTTTGAACCTAGCTTGCTTTCAACATACTCTTAGGGAAACTTTCAGACAACCTTTGAAGGAGAACCTAGAGGATAGGGCTAACCATAGACTTCCCTGGTTCAACTCTACTTAGCATAAACTAAAAATAACATTCAAAAATAACGTTTGAAGTTCAAACAGTAAGACGTGGGAACACTAGCATTCCTTAACTACTTGGACTGTATTAAATCATTCTCAAATACACTATTTGGAGGAAAACATAAAGATAAAGCTTATCAATGAGAGTAGGGTACTTGAAAAAGTAAATCCTAGCTCTATATTTGTTGTTCTTTATGAGAGAACGTGGACAGAATGGAAACAAAAAGAAAATAACAATTTACAATAAGAAACACATCACTGTTGACATAGACGGGGGTCCCATAAATCAGCTTGTATTTGATGTTCAAACCAGTTACAATCATCAAGTCCAGTGGTTATCTACAGCTTCAAACTTCTCATCTCAACTTAGGTATCTTCAATTACAAATAGATCTTACAGTAGCTTCAGTAGACTATTTACATGCATCAGATATTCAGTGACCAACCTTTTTCTCATCTTCTACAAAAGTATTTATAGAATAAATGAGGAGGTGGGATGAGAGAAAAGATTTCTAGGCTCAATTAATAGAGTTGAATTATTCTCAGCCTTTGAGGGGCTCAATGGAGAATTTTTCTGATATTTCCTCTGTATTAATTGATTTTCATTAAGTGTTAAGCTTGCTGGGCAGATTTTGTTGACTTAAGAACTCTTGAGGCGAGTTAGCAATAACTTCGGCTGTCTTTTAGGAAAAATATCACTGAATGAGGCAATAACTCTGCCTTATTTGATTTATGAGGCCATAGGTGGCACTTTAGGTAGTTGGAGAGGATCTAATTAGCCTTTGATGTGGCAATGGAGGCTTCTTGGACTGATAGATATGTTTTTTTTTTCCCTAAAACACTGTTAATTTTCTTTAATCCTGTGTTCTAGGCCTAATTTGGCTTAATCTCTATCTTATGTTCTTCATAATGTCTTTAATTGAGTGGATTAGGCTTTATATAATCAATTTTAGGCCTTGATCCCTCAAAACTGTGTTAACGATCTTTGATTCTTCATCTCTATTGTGACTAGATCCTTTAACACTGATACTCTTTGTTTGATTAATGTTTGTTGTGTTTTGTTGCTGCACAGGCATTACAGAGGGTTTTATAATGTTGCCAGTGTTCATGAGGCACTGGTAAATCACGATGTGAAACCCTGCAGAATGATCCTCCTTATGAATAATGGCCTGAGGGATCATCATCCCCAGCCTTTGATTTTCTTTTAGAACAATGGAAAAACCATTAGAACCTGCACAAAAAAAAGAAAAATTAAGAAAATCATGCAAGGATAGGTTTAAACTTCTCTAGAGGTTTAGGTTAGATCGTGACCATTGGATGAAAGACACCAACGGCGAGGATTTCTCGCTGGGGTCAGATGGGGAGGTGGTTGGATAAACGGTGGTGGAGATCTAGTCTGGGTAGTTGATCTACAAAGATCAACGGTCGAGATCAATCGGGTCTATATAATGCAAAGGGGGTGAATTTATAATGAAATGGAGGAATTTACAAAGGAAATGGGTGAAAAACCTTAGGCGGAAGGGAAATGAGGTTAAATTAAATTTGGGGTTTCTGAACGATTCTGGGCCATCGGATTGGATTACCCAACTGCGATCAATGACGGAGATTCATTTATAAAGTCCTTTGGAAGAATGGTGGAGGGTGATGGTATAAATGACGAGATTAAACTGGGACCGTTAGATCTCAGAGATCAACGGTGGAGATTTATTATAAGAAAATGTAATGGAAATGGGAATGGTGATTTTGGCCATAAAAACCACTGGTGTCATGTTTCTCAAAGGCGATTTTCAAAATTTCCCAAAAAAACGCGATATGGGTCCCTGGCCGACATGTGTCCTTTAGAAACCGCCCATATTGCGTAATTTTTAGGAGTTAAATTTTGGACTCAAAATTACGCGATATGGAGTCTTGGCTGTCAGATGAAAGGCAGGCAGATCCAACGGTGGAGATGAGAGAGTGATAAGATGAGTTGCGCGGGCGGAAGAAGGGGAGTAGGGTCAAGGCGATTTTGATCTAGGCCGTTGGATCAGGAAATGGACGGTCATGATTTCTTGATGGGGAGGTAGGTCCCAAAGGGGTTGGGCCTGCTGGGTTGAATATGGACTGTTAGATCTTCAAGATTAACGGCTGAGATCAAATCTTGGGGAATTGAAAGCAATAGGAGACGGGGGTTCAGGTGGAGATTGGGTAAATGTGGACCATTGATCTACATAGATCAACGGTGGATCTTCGCAGAAGAGTTTAAATTACGAGACCTTTTAATATAACGGAGGAATTCAGGGTTTTATCTAGACCATTAGATCGGTGAAATGAACGGCTCAGATGTGATCGTAGGATCGCCAATCGACGGATGAGAGAGGAAGGCGCACATAAAAATTTGCGATGCGATTACATACTGACCACTGGATCTGGGAGTCAAATCAACAGTTGAGAGTTAATCTGAGGGAAAAACGTGGAGAAATATGGGTGGAGTTTTGATTAATCTGGACCGACAGTTCTTGTGGGTTCAACGGTCCAGATTTAATCACAAGATTTGCAATCGGCGAAGGAGAGAGGAATGGTACAAAGGATTTTTGCGATGCGATTGAATCAGAGCCGTTGATCTTAAAATCAGATCAACGATCAGGAATTACTTGTGAAGGCCAAAGGTGGAAATGTGGGCTTTGGAATGGAGCGATGGGGGCCGTCAGATCTGGGCATGGTATAGCGGATCAACGGTCGGGAATTGATCACTGGATTGCCAATCGGAGAGGGGTAATAAACCATTTAAAATACATCCAATGAAAAACTGTGATGCGATGTGCCGACGATTGTTGATCGGTCTAGATCAACAGCTGACATTCACCAAACATTGAACTGTCGGGTTTATAAAAAATCAAAGGGAAAGTCAAGTTTTAATAAGAAAAAGACTTAATCGCAATCAGAGTTTTTAAATGCAAAAGGTGACAAGACAAAAAGGAATGCCCGATTGTGATTGCGCGATTAGGCCTTAGTGCCTGGTCTTGGTGCTGGTATTTATGCGGAAAAAAGGGGCTGGGGGCTAGGGCCGAAGGAGCTTAAGGCCTTAGTGCAACAAGACTCATTTTTAGGATTTTTTAAGGATTTTCAAAGGATTTTGAAAGTTTCCAATAAGGTTAAAAAGGAGTTTTAAACCTTATAAAAGGGAATTTGTGAAGGAAAGGAAGGAAAATGAGGGAAATGGAGGAATTTCATGAGGAAAAAGGGGATAAAAATGGAGGTTATTTATGAGTGAAAGGAGGGGTAAAAATGAAGGGAAAAATGGATTTTGCAGCAATCTTTCTCCTTGCAAACATCAGATTTTTCAAGTTTACGAGGGAAACAACAGTGAAGATTAACTCAAGGATTAGTTATCTTCATAAGACTTTAAGAACTCACAATTTGGCCAAAAATTGTTTCTTGAAGGCTTTAAAAAATGATTTAGCCACCATTTTATATGACAAATTTTATAGATGGCTAACAGAATCCATGTTAGATGAAGCCAAAAAATCGTCGAAAAGATGATGAGTAGTGCCGAGTAAAGCAATAGTTAGTAAATATGGTTCCGAAGTAAGAGGAAGGAAGTCTTGCCTATTCCAAAAACCAGACCAAGCGTCCCAAGCTTGCCAATTGATATCAAATGGCTCTTCAAGAAGAGATCAAGTAGCGAGAGGTAAGATACTTGGAAGAATAGAGTGCCAAAAATCGACAGACCTAGTGGGCTGAGATGCTTCCAGATAAACTTTAGGAGAAGGATTTTGTTGAGTCCCAAATCTGCATCTTTTCCATACATTTTTCCATACCTTTTTCACTCACCTAAACCTCCCAAATTGTCAATATCATGTGCAAAAGAGCATCTAACATGGTTTTTAATTATATTTTTATGTTTGCTATTTGATCTAGATTTTGTTCATTCAGCTGCGGAATCTTGCCACTTTCCGCAGCTGCTGCAACTTTCCGCAGCTATTTTGTGAAACTCTATGCTACAGGTGTCTACAAGGGAAACGAGCCACATGGGCAGGTCGGGAATGACGTGGACATGGTTCGTGTCCTATTGGTTCAAGCAAACTCATCCAAAGAAGCCGCGGTCAAAGGCGTCCACATGGAAGTCAACCATGGAGTTTCATGTCGGCCGGACTCTGTTTCGTGTCACATGAAGATCCATACAGCCGTTTCTAAGCCTGCGGAGAATAAATCGACATCTGTACAGGGTTCTAGAGTCGAATTCAAGCATCCACCTCTCGTAGATTTACTTTCCAACACGGCCATGCTCCTATATCCGTGGACGTAGTGGTCTACGTGCTCTCCACCAGCATGAACTTTAGGAGACAGTTATAGTTCGTTGTTATATATAATGCGTTTTCATACGCATATAGAGTTAGTCGATATTAGTGAATGTAGTCTCTGTTATCTTTTGATTAGTCTGCTCTGTAGTGATTACGCTGCACTTGTGCCGTAACATTACCATTCTATAATGACTGCTTTTTAATATGAGAAGACTCTGTTTTTCAACTTAATTCGTATTTGAAGACCTTTGCCAAGGCTGGAGTAGAGGGCCCCTGCTCAGCTAAGGTTTTGTGCATTAGTGTATAATTTTAATTTCATTTCATTGTGTCATAATCCATTCATATGTTCATATATTGTATTTGTTTCATTTCTGTTTATAAACTTCCATAATTTCCATTTCATTTCTGTCTTTTATGTTTTATGTTGATAATCACTGATCAGTGTTCTTGTTTCAGGTTATAGATAGGCAGCCCGGGCATTTTCATAGCTTTTTGACTAATGACATGGAACTAACATTGTTCTGCTGCTAGTTTGCTTTTCATAGCTTTTGTTTAATTTCAGTATTGCTTTATTCATTTCAGTTTTGCTTATCTGCTTCAGTAGTTAAATTTAGATATACTAAGCTGCTCATAGCATCTTCAGTTGCCTCCGAAAGCCACAGCTGGACTGATGGTGAGGGATTGGAGTATGAAATGTGTAGTTCAGTATTAGTTTCTTTTCTGCAAATTTAGATATATTAAGTTGCTCATAGCATCTTCAGTTGCCTCCGAAAGCCACAGCTGGACTGATGGTGAGGGATTGTATCATGAAATGTGTAGTTTAGTATTAGTTTCTTTTCTGCAAATTTAGATATATTAAATCGTACATGACATCTTTAGTTGCCTCCGAAAGCCACAGCTGGACTGATGGTGAGGGATTGAATCATGAATGTATGGTTTGATATTAGTTTACTTTCTGCAAGTTAAATAGCAGTTACTCAAGTTGTTTATGATTACTTCCGAAAATCATAGCTGGACTAATGATGAAGGGTCAGAAGATAAATTGATGTAATCTGATTTAGATTTATTTTGTTGCAATTTTGAATTTCCTTAAACATAGTTTCTTTTGTGTTTAGTCGGCAGCAAGAATAGTTTGGTTTTCATGCTCACTAGTTTACTGTTTTGATTTATTAGATTAGCAGCACCTTTTCATTTCAGCAGTACATTTCCATTTCCTTTCAAGTCTTGTCATTGTAAATTTCAAATTGATTTTTAAAGTTTCAAGTTGGTAAATCATTATAGGGGATGTCACTTCCTTGAACAAACATAACCAGACTTGTTTTCATCTTAGAATTTCCATTTCACCTTAGAAAACCAAAAACGACAAAAAGTTAAGAAATAGGTTATCTTGCACATATAGTGCGCCGCACTTCATCAGCTTACGATTCCCAGATTGACAAATTAAATGCAGCAATTTAGGACACACTAAATTGACCAAACAGATTTCCACTAGGATTAAATGAAGAGGATGATGAAATTGGTGGTTCCACCAATGTGACAATATTTCAAAATAGAAGAGAACCAAGATAACCAACTAGAGGCTTCAAGATCAAACACTAAGGAATCACTTAAGAAAAAGCCAAGAAAACATCTTTAACGGGCATGTTATCATAGGAAATTTATTTTATGACATTGAAACGAAACTCTATTGTTTCATGTTTTAAGAGTCAAGAAACAGGAAAAAGATGACTCTAGTCACTTTCAGGTTGAAAAGAGCGTGAAAGGACAAGCGCTCGAGGATATTTTCAATTTTATAGAATCATGAAAATACCAAAATGACTACTCAGGAAATCTAAGCAAGAGGGTGTAGTAAGTTTCCCTGAACTGTAATATACACCTTGGTGACCAAATGAAAGAGAAATGACCCAGGACTTAATGTACATGCAGGAAGACTCCTGAATGTTATGCTTGGTGTATCACAGTTACAGGGCAGTAGACTCAGGTTCCTATGGATAAAGGATTGCAACCTATGAGGATCTTCGTTTATATACTCGACGGTATAGGGAGCACAAGTCCATGTTAGCATTGTCTAATGCCAAATGGCGAATGACAGCTACTAGGTTTTACGATGCCAGAAAACGTCCCTAGCCTAGAACTCTACAATATGTTCGTTAGGTTTCAATGCTTCCATAGGTTGATTGAATTAATTTTAAAGTTGATCTTGAATTAATGTTGCAATTTCAAGGCCTTACCAAATGTGATCTCGAATTCTTAATGCACAACTACATGCAAAAGAAAATCATTCAAGTTCAACGAATGTTAGCTAAGAGAGGGATAGTAATTCATAACAAAGTAGCAATCAATCGAATACAAGAGAATTTTCCCTAATGCATCTAAGACAACCAAAGAAAAAAATTAAAATCTCTTTCCTTGTTCACTAAAGGCTACTAATGCAAAAGAACATTTTCCATTTCAAGCTAAGAGAAAGAATGCAATTTTTTTCTTTTTAGATGAATGAGAAGAAAAATTAAATGTTACACTAAAATGAAAAATGGACGCTAATTTTAAGCGATTTGAATGAAAATGATCTAAAACAAAGAGATCAATCCAATACAATCATCGAACATGCTAAAAAACAGAGATGCCATCTTTCAAGAAAATTTTCTTTCAGATCGATTCAATGATTAATGTACTCTATGCTCAAAGTGATGAATGGTGAGCTAAATGAAATATATGACGACCATTCAACAAAAAAAAGACACGTAGAACTGAAATAAAAGCTAAAACAACCAGTCCCCAAACTATGTTGTGAAACCAGCTCCAAAAATAGAAGAAAAGAGATATCAACACCTTAGAAATAAGCCACTTCGAGGGGGAAACCTCCAATACATTACACGAATGAAAAATTATTGGATGATACAAATTCCAAAACCTCCTTTATATATATAGGAGTCCATGGGCCACAATGTAATCCTAGTGGGGTCACAATGTAATCCTAGCCGACCTAACAATAATAATTTCAAGGCACTATAATAACAATATGGGGGTTACAGGGGTGCAATAATAATAATAAGGGGGTTACACTAGCAACAATAAGGGACTATACTAGTAATATAGGGACCTAACATGCCCCTCTCCTTCAAAAAAGTGTTGTCCTCAACACTTGAGTAGCTCTGGGTGCTTCTGTATAAAATTCTCATCCTCCCATGTAGAATCTTCGGTGGGTAAGTTCTTCCACTTGATGAGATACTCTGAAATTGATCGATTCCGTAGTTGTCGAGTTCTTTTTTCCATGACTGCTTCAGGTTCCAATATGATTTTCCCTTCCCCATCAAGTTCTGGCAATACTGTTTGAACTGGAAGATTTTCACCTATAACCTTCTTTAAGCATGAAGCATGGAAAACTGGATGTACTCGCGAAGAAGCAGGAAGCTCCAATTTGTATGCCATAGTACCAATCTTTTGCAACACCTTGTAAGTACCACAGTACTTTGGTGATAATTTATTATCCTTCTTTTCTTGCTTGAGGGACATTTGTTTGTATGGTTGTAGCCGTAAAAATACCCAATCTCCTACATCAAAACTTCTCTCGTTGCGATGTTGATCTACCTGTTGTTTCATTCGATTTTGTGCCAAATTAAGGTTATCCTTTAAGAGTTGGAGAGCTTCTTGCTGATGCTCGATGTGATCTTCCACTGCTTGAACCTTCGAATTTTCCCTTAAAGATGATGTGATGGATGGTGGATGATATCCATAAAGTGCCATAAATGGGGTCATTTTTGTTGCGGTATGGAAGGAAGTGTTATACCACCATTCAGCAAGAGGTAACCACTTGACCCATTGTGTTTGTTTATTAGATACAAAACAACGAAGATATCCTTCCAAACAATTATTTACTATCTCAGTTTGACCATCAGATTGAGGATGATAAGATGAGCTATGAGCTAATTGAGTACCCAAACAAGAAAATAACTCCGTCCAAAAATTTCCAGTAAAAATGGGATCTCTGTCTCTCACAATAACCCTTGGGTTTCCATGTAGCTTTTGAATTGTGTCCATAAATGTAGTAGCAATTGTACTTGCTTTAAATGGATGAGATAATGCACAAAAGTGTGCATACTTGGTAAGTCTATCAACTACCACCATGATGACACTCTTTCCTTTGGACTTAGGTAAACCTGTGATAAAATCCATTGAAATCTCCTCCAAACGTTAACTTGGAATGGATAAAGTTTGTATAAGACCCGTGGTCTTAATTTTCTCAACTTTATTCTACTGGAAAACCAAAAATTCCGCCACAAAATTTTGAATATCAGATTTAAGGCCATCCCAAAAAAAATCTTTCTTCACCCCATGGTAAGTTTTTAAAAATCCTGAGTGTCCTCCTAAAGGAGAAGTGTGAAATTCCAAAAGAATATTTTGTTTTAGTTGGGAATTCTTACAAAGATATAAGCGATCTTTGTACCATAAGGAATCATTTTTCCAACTAAATGTATCAGATGTACTAGAATCTTGCTGCAACTTTTGAATGGGTGTCCGCACTTCTTCGTCCTTCTTCCATTCATCTCTTGCTTCGGTTATCAAATCTTGTTGGATAATAGAAATGGCACAAAGAAATGCTTCTAGCTCTTCATTATTCTTGAGAGTGCATCTACAACAACATTTAGCTTCCCTTTTTTGTAGATTATTTCAGATTCATAACCCAACATCTTTGTCACCCATTTTTTCTGCTCTTATGAAGATAGTCTTTGTTCCAAAAAGTGTTTAAGACTATCATGATCAGTTTTTACCTTGAAGTGTCTTCCCACTAGGTAAGTTCACCATTTCTTTAGTGCATGTAGTATTTCTAGCATTTCCTTCTCATAAATAGGTTTCTGTAAATACTTTTCTTTGATTAGACGACATTCAAAAGTAATGGGTCTTCCTTCTTGCATTACAACATCACCATTTCCATTTCCTAAGGCATCACATTCCACAATAAAGGTTTTTCTGAAGTATGGAGACTGACATAGCTAAGACCGGTGTTATTCACATTGCCTCTTTAAGATTTTCAAAGGCCTTAGTTGCTTCAGGAGTCCATGAAAATGCATATTTCTTCAATAATTTTGTTAGAGGTGCTGCTATTCTCCCACAATTCTTAACAAACTTGCGATAATACCATGTTAACCTGAGAAATCCTCGCAGCTGCTTTATGGTTGTGGGGACTTTCCACTCCTTAATGGCTTTAATTTTGTTAGGGTCTACCTTAACACCCTCATGAGATACAATATGACCCAGATATTCCACCTCTTTTACTCCAAAGAAACATTTGGATGCTTTTGCATATAATTTTTTCTCCTACAATAGTTTGAGCACCTTGTCAACATGTTGAACATGATCCTTCCAAGACCAGCTGTAGATTAGTATATCATCAAAAAATACTAGCACAAATTTTCTAAGGAAGGGTTTGAAAATGGAATTTATCAACCCTTGAAATGTAGAAGGTGCATTGGTAAGGCCAAAAGGCATGACCAAAAATTCATAATGACCCTCATGAGTTCGAAATGTTGTTTTAGGAATATCTTCAGTCTTCATTCTAATTTGATGATATCCTTAACGAATATCCAACTTGATAAAATAAATCTCTCCATGTAATTCATCCAATAATTCATCAATCACATGAACGGGAAATTTATCTTTAATGGTGAGCTTATTGAGCTCCCTATAATCCGAACACATGCACAATGATCCATCCTTCTTGTGTACCAATACTACAGGAGCAGAGAAAGAACTTTGACTAGATTGAATTATAACCGCCTCTAACATTTTTGCAATCATATGTTCAATTTTTCTTTTTTGGACATAAGGATATCTATAAGGTCTGATATTTGTAATATCCAAAAATGGTAACATGCAGCAATACTTCACACAATATAAGAACTTACAGAAAGATAGACAATCAATCAAAGTAAAATTCAGAATATGAAGAATAGCTGAGCCATTTTATTATATCGGAGATGAATCAGTTACACAAGTACAAGATATCGGTATATCTAGCCAAAATATGAGCTAATATTACCTAGAAAACATGTGTGAAGAACGTACAGTGTAACTATTGAGGCTCTGCAGCAAATACTGTGTTGTCTCTTCAGCAGAATATAAACATGTAGTTGTAAGCTGAAAAGAGAAATGTATATCTACTCAAAACTGGAGCTCTGATGATGCCAAGATTCAAGATCTGGCCACTGTGATGGATTCCCAAGATAACCCGAAAAGGATTTTCCAGATCTGCAACTTTGGAAAAATCACCTCCCCAGGGTTTGATCCTTGATCTGCTAGGAAATACAGATCTGAAGCTAGATTTGAAGAACAGATGGCTGAAATATGTGCTCAGATCAGATCTATGCTTGAATGGTCGATCCCTTCCTCAGATCTATGAGCTAGGAGCTCTAGATCTAGCTTCTCAATCCTCCAAAAGATGATTGCAGCTGCTACAACACAACTGCCTCTGGAAACTGCACTGTGAGGGAAAGAGAGGCCTTATTCCTACTGAAAAATGTTGCAATAAGATCCAGGCTGATGGTAATACTAATGGCAACGTGAAGGAATGGTCCTCCACTAGATTTCTAGCTAAAATACTATCAACTTCCTTCCTCCTTTCAGATCTGCAATATGGACAGTGTTATTCTTGGAGAGAATACTACTGCTAGGAGGTCAATAACCTTTTGCCTGATGCCAGATCTGCAATTTGGATTTGGAAGTGCTGCAATGTAATCCCAAGTGATGGGAATAATCCCTCACCTTTTTCTCGAGCTAAAGTACTGAAGATAAATACTACCTTACAAAATGATCTTCAGAAAAACAAAGTTTTCAGAATATGAATGTTCTGCAGAGAGTAGGAAATGGAAATGGCACTTAAAGCCTGATTTGTAATGAAGTACAAACCTCTTCCTTAGAGATCACTCAAATAAAGAGGATGGATTCCCACTCAGGAACACCCTATGCTAAACAACACCTGCAATCTCTTCTAAACAACCCAAGATTGCAGTGGAATGTCACTTGAAAATTCTAGATCTAAAAGATCATACATCAAAATAATCCAAGATTCCTTTCACCTTAGCCTTCATCTCCTTTATAATGATTGAGACATCTGAAGCCTTGGCCCTAATCTCAACTGCACAGTCTCATGTGGACAAGATCCTCCAAGTGGTATTGTGTTGTTTGACCAAATCAACCAAACAGTCTAGGTGCAATGTACACCTCCTCCATCATGTGTGCTTCATTTCTCCACCACTTGATCATTAATGCTCGATGACCCCTTTGTTTGACATCTTCAAGATCTTAGTTGACTGAATCAACCCTCCATGATATCTCTCATTAAATGAGACATGTCCTCCAACCTCATTCACTTTAGTAGTTTCTCAACTACCTCTTTTTTCATATCTAGTCTAAATTAATCCACATTCAC
This sequence comes from Pinus albicaulis, assembly GCA_034641835.2. Lineage (NCBI taxonomy): Eukaryota > Viridiplantae > Streptophyta > Pinopsida > Pinales > Pinaceae > Pinus > Pinus albicaulis. The sequence goes on from MU968317.1 coordinate 6,578,312, forward strand.
ACACACAAAGTGGATATTTATTCTTATTGAGTATTGTGGGTCCCTCCACCCTTTTATTCACTTAATTCATTAGGAAAATCAAGGACTCTAATATTCCAAATTTGATGTGAAAATTTGGGAATATTACAGTCCCCCCCCGCCCCCCGGTTAAAATGTTGTTTGTCCTCAAGCAACTCCAAAAGTAGATGCAAGGCCATCTATTCCCCTCCATGTTGCATCCACATAAGGAAGGCTTCCTCCATTTTCTGCAATAGGTTATGTATGTTTGGTTCCAAAGTTGTCTTTTAAAAACATAAAGAATGACCTCCAACTGTTTGGTTAGATGTCCTCCTTCCATCATGAAGTACCAAGTGACAAACATATGATGTCCAACATCATCATCAATACATGATGTGCATACAATAAGGTGGTTCTCTCCACAAAGGAAAATTTCCATTACACAATACATATCTTCATCCCATGTTTCATGAATTAGATTGAGCATTGAGATGCTCTCATACTTAGCCCTGTTGGCCTTGTTGGATCCAAACTTCATCGTTCCAAATTTATGCAAAATAAGAAGGGAAGAAGTAATATGGGTAGACAAAGAGGTCAAACCATATTCTCCTAACAATAACCACCAGAGTAAGGCCCTTTTCTTCCATCCTCCATCTCCTCCATGTAAGATAGACAAGCCAAACTCCCCCAAAATCAATCCAAGCAACAAGAGATATTGCTGCCTCTTCTCCTCCTCATGTGCATCATGAAACAAAATCATACTAATGGACATATGAGATGTCACATCAGCCCCATACAAAACATCATCAATGCACATCATGAGATCATTATGCCAAGTTTTACACAATACAAAACACATAGACATAGCATATGTCATGTGGTGGCCGAACTCTCTCAAGTGAAACCAAAATGAACATGCCTTCCCTTGCTGCAATTTATCATTGAAAAACAAGCCATGATTTAGAAAATGATGAGCTATTGGGTGGTATCCATACTCACCAAAGAGCATCCAGCGTATCCATGCCTCCTTCTTCATTTCATACATGTTTTTCAAGGCATGGATCAGAAAAATAGGTGCCTTTGGAGAGTGACAGAAATATCCCAATGGAAACAAATGTAACCAAGCATGCTGGCCCATAAAAATCTGCAAGTGGTGCTGCAACCCCTTGCTTATCATCCTTACGCATTCACTCCCATGGGGATGATGAATGAGGTACTGCATAATCATGGCATCCTCCCTTTGTAGAATGCCACCCTTCCCAAACTGTTGAAGAGCTTTTCATTCCATGAAATGTTGAAATGCATCTCTAATGAGATCTTTAAATGAGATTCTCTCTCCATCAAAGGCCCTCCAAAAAAAAAGAATTTTTGGATTTAATGCAAGTAGAAGTTTCTCTTTGAGCAGTGATAGGCTCATTGAGAAAGGGTCATCTATAAAGGAGAAAAGGTTTCTCAATTCAAGATGTCTAACATTTTTCATCTTTGCTTCCATTGCTTCATGGGTGAAGCTACCTCTAGAATGCTCCAAGAATGATGAAGCCCTTTCTATGTCGCAGCTAATAAGTGATAGCGTTGTAGATCTACAAGGTGATACATGCACTGTCTCAAAGCAAGTTACAACACCAATCTCACAATCAGTCCTTGTACATAAGATAATACTAATCCCACCTTCTGAAACTATACATCTCAACTCAAAGGGTTGATTGTAGCTCAACAATGATGAACAGGGATAGTTTTCAGTATTTTTCTTGATTATATCAAGGGTCTTCTGCGCTGTGAAATGTCTTTGCTTCAAATCGGCATTTTTTTCTAACCCTTAGTTATGCATTGATCTAGAAACCATATGTGCTGAAATTTTATGCATACCTTGGATCAACTGATATGTGGGAACCTATTGATAGAACACAAGAGCTCCTTCAATCGGGACAATAGTGTCTCCAACTGTTGGTAAGAGTGATGGCCTCTTTTATTCAAGTGTACCAACGTTGGTATCTTCCTTCTCCTCCTCATGCATCTCTTGATCCATGCATGGGACTCCATATGTCAAGAGCTCAAGACTATCTTGCAAAGATGCAAGTGCCTCTTCTCTAGATACAAGTACTTTTGCAGCAGGTGGTGAAAGTAATGGCCCCTCCACATCAAACCTCTTCCTCAAATTGTGAAAGAAATCTGAATACTTGGTCACCTTTTCATGCTCTAGGTGCCTAAACCACCAATATTCTGCTTCATCTAAGAGATGAAGTGCTGCAATTTGAATAGCCTCTTCTTCAGCCATAGGATGTAGCTCGAAAAATGAATCTAAATCCCTCCTCCAAGCCTTGACATTTCTTGAGGAAGATCCATCAAATCTAGGCAAATAGAATCTATTATGCCTCTTCCTTCTGTTGCTGCTATAGGATCCTCTTTCTTCTTTGATTTTGAAGAATTGTTGGAGAGTTAGCTTCTCCTTGAATGCTCTAGAATATGCTTTGTACTCTTCAATATACAGACTGAGAGTCTCATGAGTCTCAGGTTCATTCCTTCCTTCACTTCTATACCTCTCACCTTCTTCAAAGAAAGTGGGCATAGTGGATCTATGAGGAGATATAGAATTCTCTGGTCTTCTTTACTACTGATAGGAAGTTATTTCCTCATCAGATCTACTTCTTGGATCTTCTTTCTGTTCTTCCTCCATTTTATAGACCCCTTTGGAGAGATCTTACATGGATCTAAAGAAAGGAGTGACATATTTTTCATTCTCCATGATAAATCTCATCTATCTGTTCTTCTTTCAATGTAAAAAGATGAAGTTTCCACAAGCTAAGCCAAAGATCATGCTCTGATAACACTGTAATATCCCAAAATGGTAACATGCAACAATACTTCACACAATATAAGAACTTACAGCAAGATAGACAATAAATCTAAGTACAAGTCAGAATATGCAGAACGAGATGAGCCATTTTATTATATTGGAGATGAAACAATTACACAAGTACAAGATATAGGTATATCTAGCCAAAATATGAGCTAAGATCACCTAGAAAACATGTGTGAAGCAGGTACAACGTAACTGTTGAGGCTGTGCAGCAAATACTGTGTTGTCTCTTCAACATAATATAAACATGTAGTTGTAGGATGAAAATAAAAATGTAGATATACTCAAAAATGGAACTCTGATGATGCCAATATTCAAGATCTAGCCACTGTGATGGATTCCCAAGATAACCCAAAAAGGATTTTCCAAATCTGCAACTTTGGAAAAATCACCTCCACAGGGTTTGATCCTTGATCTGCTGGAAAATACAGATCTAAAGCTAGATATAAAGAATAGATGGCTGAAATATGTGGTCAGATCAGATCTATGCTTGAAGGGTTGATCCCTTTATGAGATATATGAGCTAGAAGCTCTAGATCTAGCTTCTCAATACTCCAAAAGATGATTGCAGCTGCTGCAACACAACTGCCTCTGGAAACTGCACTGTGAGGGAAAGAGAGGTCTTATGCCTGTTGAAAAATGCTTCAATAAGATCCAAGTTGATGGTAAGACTGATGGAAATGTGAAGGAATGATCCTCCACTAGATTGCTAGCTGAAATACTAGCAACTTCCTTCCTCCTTTCAGATCTGCAATATGGACAATGTTATTCTTGCAGAGAATACTACTGCTAGGAGGTCAATAACCTTTGTCCTGATGCTAGATCTGAAAAGTGGCTCTAGAATTGCTGCAATATAAGCCCAAGTGATGGGAATAATCCCTCACCTTGTTCTCGAGCTGAAGTACCGAAGACAACTACTACCTTCCAAACTGATCTTCAGAAAAACACAGTTTTCTGAATATGAATGTTCTGCAGAGAGTAGGAAATGGAAATGGAACTTAAAGCCTAATGTATAATGAAGTAACAACCTCTTCCTTAGATATCACTCAAAGAAAGAGGAGGGATTCCCACCTAGGAACACCCTGTGCTAAACAACACCTGCAATCTCTGCTAAACAGCCAAAGATTGCAGTGGAATGTCACTTGAAAATTCCAGATCTAAAAGATCATACATAAAAATAATCCAAGATGCCTTTAACCTTAGCCTTCATCTCCTTTAATGATTGAGCCATCCCAAGCCTTGGCCCTAATCTCAACCACACAGTCTCATGTGGACAAGATCCTCCAAGTGGGATTGTGTTGTTTGACCAAATCAACCAAACAGTCTAGGTGCAATGTACACCTCCTCCTTCATGTGTGCTTCATTTCTTCACCACTTGATCATTAATGCTCAATTACCCCCTTGTTTGACATATTCAAGATCTTAGTTGACTGAATCAACCCTCCATGATCTCTCTCATTAAATGAGACATGTCTTGCAACATCATTCACATTAGTAGTTGCTCAGCTACCTCTTTTTGTAGATCTAGTCTAAATTAATCCACATTCACACACACAAAGTGGATATTTATTCTTATTGATGATTATGGGTCCCTCCACCCTTTTATTCACTTAATTCATTAGAAAAATCAAGGACTCTAATATTCCAAATGTGATGTGAAAATTTTGGAATATTACAATGTTTGGAGGAACACTTCCTGGAATCAAATGAATAGCATGATCATGATCACGAATAGGTGGGAGTCCTTTGGGAGTTTCAAACACCTTGGAATGATTTTCCAAGACTTTTTGGAGATCTGCAGAAATAAATGATTTTGATGTTGGAACTTCTAGTGAGCATAATTATGTAATTACGCCTCGTTTTTCTTTCTTTAGAAGCTTTGTCATGAAATTAGAGCTTATTTTTTTCCCGGATTCCCTAAAATACCCCGTAATTTGACTTCCTTTCCTTCTGAAAAAATTTCAAGGAAAGTTCTTGAAAATTAAAAGATACCATCCCCAAATATTGTAACCATTCTACTCCTAGTACAGCATCAACACCTCGCATAGGAATGGAAAGCATTGGACTATTCAATACATATTCCCCCATCGTTAGGCTAATATTATGACATTTTCCAGAGAAATTTGTAGTTCCTCCATTTGCAACTATCACTTGAAATTCTGGTGCTAGGTATAGGAAACAATTCAATTCCTTGGCTACCTTACAATGAATAAAATTATGGGTGCTACCTGAATCAATCAACACTATTACCTTTTTCTTCTTGATATGTCCTTCTATCTTGAGAGTTTGAGGAGTGGTAATTCTTGCCAATGCATTACATGATATGGTCATACTCATTTCTTCCTCTTCTAGGGCTGGTTTCTGGTGTATATCTTATTCTTTTGAAGATTCTTGTTCATTTTCTTCTTCCTCTTCACAATCTATGTCAAATAATTTCTTCTCAACACACTTATGACCTTTAGTGTATTTGATATCACAAATGTAGCAAAGCCCTTTTGCTCTCTTTTCTTCCAATTGTTGTGGTGTCAACCTTGTAGGTTGTGGAAATGTAGGAGTAGCAACACTTCCATCTTTATAGAAGTGAGTGGTAGGCTTCCTTGTTGCCATAATTTTACATTCAATTTTTCTTGCCAAACTGAATGCCTTCTCCAATGTCAAGTTCCAAAATGTGAAATTCATTTTGGATGTTATCCTTTAAAGTACCTATGAAGAGATCAATCATGTGTTCCTTTGGAATATCAGTTACCCTTATATTCAATTTTTTGAAGTCCTCAATGTGCTCCCCACTAAACACTTTAGTTTGAGACTTATCAATTGGCTAAAGAAAGTGTTTCTCTTTGTATCCTCATAATGTGCTATCATTTCCTCCGTAAAAATTGACCAAGTGACAATTTTTTTACGGGAGCAAAGCCATCGATACCACACAAATGTATTTTTTTCTAAATGTAAAGTTGCAATGCGTACTTTTTGTGTGTTTTGCACATTATTGAAATCAAAATATTTCTCCATCTGTAGTATCCATGTTACAGGATCCTTTCCATCAAACTTCCACCTATCCATTTTTGGAATATGATGCTTCTTCCCTCCAACATTAGAGTTTATGAAATCACGATTAACATCTATTTTTTTCTCATCATGAGTTTCCTCTACTATCTTTTCACCATTGGGAAACATTTCTTGTATCAACTTTGTCAAACCTTCCATGTCTACTTTTAGATCATTCTTCATGTTTTCCATATTAGCTTCCATGTCATCCATCTTAGATTCCATTCCAGCTTCCCTGCCATCCATCTTAGCTTCCATGCCATTCTTCAACCATTCATCTTAAATTCTGCGCCTTTCTTCAAAAATTCCATATCTTTTTTTGTTGCTCTTTGCGAGAGAGAAATTTGTTGCACTTGCTCTTTTAAATTTGATATGTCATGTTGCCATTCTTTGTCTTCATGAGTCATAGTAGAGCCTTCTAAATGCTTAGTGGGTGTTGAATTATTTTTAGGGGCCATTTGAGAATCCAATATTGATATCTATTCTACAATATGCCCTTGGAATCAATTCAACTTGATTCTTCAAACAAGACTTATGAAATTCGGAAAACAAAATACACACCTTTTACTTGATTTTGAGGAGCTCGATATTGAAATTGAATTATCTCTATACTTGTAGATCCTCAATATCTAAAATTCAGCCCTTTAGTATTACTCTGAAGCTTCTTTCAAATGCCATAGGTCTGACTTGATTTGGGTTCTTCAAGACAAATTTATGTCCAATCTCCCATAATGACCTAATTATGGACTGGTTTAGTATAGTGAATTTGTACAACTTGCCACGTGTCATTGTTTTTCTCCTTTGGCTCTAAAATTTATATACAAGAAACTACAGTCCTTGTACTTCTAGTCTCTTTTTACATAATTCCAATCCGATGCTCAGAGAGAGAGTTATGAATATTTTCCCACAATCACCTCTTTGAGATGAAATTAGGGAGCCTGAAAAAGACCTAATGTCCACAGATCATATCTCCAAAATATTGCGAACCAAGCTCTGAAATTTTGTGACAATGTTCCTCAGGATTTTGGCTTCGTGCTATAAAAATTTCAGCTTTTGAACCTTCGTAGAAATGTTTTTATAGCGAACATTCTGCGATGACCTTTTAAAGTGAAATTCAGGAGCCTGCAAAAAGCCCTAAATTCTATAGATCTTATCTCCGCAAATATTGTGAGCCAAGCTCTAAAATTTTGCGATGATGTTCCTCTAGATTTGGGCTTCGCACTGTAAAAATTTCAACTTCTAAACCTTTGTAGAAAAACATTTATAGCGAAAATTCCACGATGACCTGTTTGGAGCAGCGAAACCCTAGAATCCAAAGCTCTGATACCAAATGTTGTGAAACTAGCTCCAAAAATAGAAAAAAAAAGATATCAACATATTAGAAATAAGCTAGTTCGAGGGGGCAACCTCCAATAGATTACGTGAATGAATGATTCTTGGATGATACAAATTACAAAACCTCATTTCTATATATAGGAGTTCATGGGCCATAATGTAATCCTAGTGGGGCCACAATGTAATCCTAGCCGACCTAACAATAATAATTTAAGGGCACAATAATAACAATATGGGGATTACAGGGGTACAATAATAACAATGATGGGGTTACACTAACAACAATAAGGGACTACACTAGTAATATAGGGACCTAACAAACTGAAACGATGTAGACCGAACTGACTTGAACACAACTCAAAAGGCTTAGTGAAGAGAGAACCAAAAAAGTGGCACAAGGCACCTAGAAACTCTAAGGTGACAAACTCCATTGATAAGATGATGGAAAAAAAGCTAATAAGGATGAGACAAGAGAGTGAAAACAAACTCAGTGGACCAATTGAAAGACAAAAATCCAATCCAGAGGCAATAAATACTGAAAAAACTCAGAAAAGAGGCTAAAATTAAATCCTACAGGATTTGACACAATTGTTTAGCTGTAATCCATGCTAAAAGGGGGTTGGAACACCTGTGAAAAAAGAAACAAGAGCCAATCAGCGCGTTTGTTCAAGGAAAAGTAGCGCTGAGTGAGAAAACTATGCAAAAAAATAAAAACCACTGATCAGAGGTTACACTTGACACTATGGGACTCAAAAGGATGGCTGAAAATAGCCAGACAGGCTAAACAAAGAAGAAAAATGATGAAACGACCAAATTCAACTTCATAGGAAAAACACTTAGATGAAAAATGAGAGACGACAACACACACTGATCCCCAATGGAGTCGCCAACTTGTTGTGCAGGTAAATCCCCTCTATGGAAAAAGGTGATCCCTCTAGCCCTGGGGTGGGTCTAGCAACAAGGGAACATGCTAATCCTTGGATTCCTAGTTTATGAATGAAACTGAGTCAAGATAGATGTCTTACCTTTGATCCAATGCAGTTGTCGTAACTTTGGAAGTAGTCTCCTGATCTTCGTCTTGACATGTCACGGTCCTTCAACGGTAGTACTCAAGTGCCCGCATAAGGATTAGAGAATGATAACAACATACATAAACATACTTGCATCCATAACTATTTAATTGGTTAAGGAGAACTAAATGCATTGCACAAGATTAATCATATCAAACAAAAAACGGGAACAAGAACATCAGTCATGTATTAATAGGTACAGCGAAAGAGTTTACAACCAAAAGAGCCTTGACGTTGAAGCCTCCTTCAGCGGGTCTATTAAAATGTGTCTCAGGCATTCATTGAGGATTTGGACTTGGCGAGGCAATAGTTCTAGACTCTCTCTCGACAATGCTTTCCTCTCTGCTCTATCTCACACCAGCTATAGTAAGGAATGTTTAGCTAGCTGCAACTATGTGAGAAGGGTGTATTTAAAGGAGAGGAGGAGGTGGTTTAGGATCCCTCATAAGGTGGAAGGGAGACCTTATCCTTCGGGGAGTTTCTCAAAGCAAGGAAACAAGAAGCCAAAGGAAGGTCTTCGACGTTATTCAGTCAAACAAACCATGCTGAATCCACTCACGAAGTGGTTGGGAATGGAAACTTCACTTATATTTTAAAAAAAATTCCAAAAGCATCTCAGTGTGGGCAGTCCACTGAGACAGAGCACCAACAAGCACAAGCCCCAGTGTTAATTTCTATATGGGCGTGAGGCCATAACTTCCTACTAGCACCGACCCAAAAAATCATGTGTTTTTTAGAGTCTTCTCTAGGAATAGTCAACAAAGAAAATGTTATTATCATGCTAAGGGATGCAATGACACTTTTTGCAAGGCATGAAAATACACAGAAGTCACTGAAATGGTCCTCCAATGTGCGGGATGGGGATTTCAAGGACGGTGATAAAATACTGTGTAACACAGGCCCTAACAAAATTTATGTTAGGTGTGGAGCTTGATTATCTTGTTTATTTTATATCACAGCGTTGGATAAACGTCAGAAATAAGGCGCTTAACCGCTAAGTAATTAAACATTGCTTGAGAATTAAGAGCGATTTTGCGACTTTATGGAGCCCCTCCCCTGGCGGGGGGTTTCGGGGGTAGCACCCCGGAATCTAAAAACAAATGTAAAATTTCCGTGTAAAAGTATAGTAATTTCTAGTCAATCTGGGCCGTCCATTAGGTAGATGATTTGACGGTAGAAGTTATGTTTAGTTTAGGGTTTTTTGCCCTGGAAGGCAACCCCTTGCTTTGTATGAGGGTATTGTATTGTGGTTGTGTATTGTAAGTGTATTCTCGGAGTGAGAAACAGACAGGGAGACTATGAGAGAGAATAGAGGATATTATAGCGGATCTGCTGTAGGTTGTGTCTCTTCATTTTGTTGGATAATAAAAAGGAAGTACTAGCTGTTCGGGGTGGACGTAGCCCAAACTGGGTGAACCACTTATATCTATGTCTCTCTGGTTTTATGTGTTTTTTTTTATTGTGTTTTCCGCATATTTTATGTGTTTCATTGCTCTGTAATATATATAATTTTCTAAAAATTGGTATTAGAGTCGAAGGTCTATTTGGCTGATAAAATCGCAGGAAAGAAGGGTTCTTGGTTCGAGTGGGAGAAATGGCGGAGGATGGTAAATTTAGGGTCGAGAAATTTAACGGCCAAAACTTCCCGCTGTGGAAGATGCAGATGGAAGATTATTTGTATCAGAAATATCTGTACCTACCATTGAGCTGAAAAACAAAGAAGCCGACGGTTATGAAAGAAGCAGAATGGGAGATTCTCGATAGAAAGTCACTCGGAACAGTACGGTTGTGCCTCGCAGCATCGGTAGCCTTCAATATTTTGAAGGAAACAATAGCAGAGGGTTTGATTAAGACGTTGGCGAAATTATATGAAAAACCCTCAGCCTCAAACAAGGTATTTCTTATGAAAATTTTATTTAATATGAATATGTCGGAAGTTGGATCTGTTGCAGACCATTTAAATGATTTTAATACAGTTACAAGTCAGTTAAGTTCTGTAGGGGTAAACTTTGATGATGAAGTTAGGGCTCTTTTATTTCTGTCCTCATTGCCAGAAAGCTGGAATGGTTTAGTATTGGCCATTAGTAACTATGTCTCTAGATCTAGTACTTTAAAGTTTGATGATGTTGTCGGTGGTATCCTTAGCGAGGAAATGCGACGGAAAAGCTCCGGTGAGATATCAGGTAATGATTTAAGTGCAGATTCTAGGGGAAGAAGAATGGAAAGGGGAAAGAGGTCAGGATATCGTAGTAAATCAAGGAAAGGCATATCCAAGTCTAGATCGGGGATAGTGTGCTCAAAATTTGGAAAGAAAGGACACCCGAAGAAATACTGTAGATCTTGGAAGGGAGAAGAAGGGGACGCACAACAAGAAAACAATCATGAAGAAAATGTGATAGGTGATGTGTTACAAGATTCCTTGATTCTTTCTTTCGAAAATGTTACTGATTCTTGGGTAGTAGATTCAGGGGCTTCATTCCATGCCACACCTGATAAGAAATGTTTTCATGACTACGTTCAAGGAGATTTTGGACAAGTTTGTTTGGGTGATGATAAACCCTGTAAAATTGTTGGAATGGGTAAATTTATTGTAAAACAACAGAATGGAAACCAATGGCTATTAAAGGAGGTAAGGCATGTTCGTGATCTGAAGAAAAATCTGATTTCAGCGTGGCCGTTAGGCGGTGAAGGTTTTGTGACAACTTTCATAGAAAAAACTTGGAAGGTCACCAAAGGAGCCTTGGTAATAGCAAAAGGTGAAAAGGTTGGTACATTGTATTTATGCAATGGTATTTATAACTCTATTAATTATTTAACTTCCAAAGGAGCAGATGTAGCATTATGGCATCATAGGCTCGGACACATGAGTGAGAAGGGGATGAATATTTTTCACTAAAGAAATTTGTTGTCGAGTTTGAAGAATGTTGATTTGCGTTTTTGTGAGAATTTCATTTATGGAAAACAAAAGAGAGTCATATTTCTCAGAGTTGGGAAAGAAAAGAAGAGAGAAAAATTAGAGCTTGTGCATACAGGTGTATGGGGACTTGCTTAGGTATCATCTATTGGTGGCTCTCATTATTATGTTACTTTCATTGATGATGCAACTAGAAAAACTTGGATTTATTGTATTCAGAATAAATCTGATGTATTTGATACTTTCAAGAAATGGAAAGCTTTGGTTGATATTGAGACAGGAAAGAAGTTGAAGTGTCTCAGATTAGATAATGGAGGTGAATATTGTAGCAAAGAGTTTGATAGGTACTGTTCAGAGCATGGAATTCGTAGAGAGAAGATAGTTCCAAGAACACCACGAGAAAATGGTGTGTCAGAAAGGATGAACAGAACAATCATGGAGCATGCAAGGTGCATGAGATTGCATGTAGGATTTCCTTTACAATTTTGGGCAGATGCTGTAGATACTGTTGTTTATCTAATAAACAGAGGGCCTTCAATTTCCTTGGATGGTGGTATTCCAGAGGAAGCATGGATAGGTAAAACGGTAAACTACTATTTTTTAAAGCCTTTTAGCTGTCAGGCCTTTTTCCATATTAATAAAGAAAATAGAACAAAGCTTGAGGCAAAATCAAATAAATGTACCTTTATTGGATACGGTGTTAATGATTTTGGTTATGGCTTATATGATTACGAAAATCAAAAATTCATTACGAGAATATATGTAATATTCAATGAAAAGGTATTGTAAAAGAATCATGTGCAGGAAAAGAAACAGGAAAAAGAAAACAAAGAATACACAGTTCTTGATAAGATCACAGAAAAGGTAAAGGTGCTTGAAACTAATAATAATCAAGAGCCACAACAAAAAAAACCACCACAACAACAACATGCACCTCAAACACCTGAAAGTGGTGTTATAAGATCTACCAGGATAAGTAGATCCCCTGAACGATACTCTCCTTCATTATATTATTTATTGTTGACTGGTTCTGGTGAACCTGAATGTTATGAAGAAGAAATGCAGGTTGAAAGCAAGAAGAAGTGGGAGATAGCCATGGAAGAAGATATGGAATCCTTAATGCATAACCAGACTTGGGACTTAGTCAAGTTGCATGTAGGTAAAACTACATTGCAAAATAAATGGGTTTACAGTCTGAAGGAAGAAGATGGAGGAAAACAGAGGTACAAAGCTATACTTGTGGTGAAGGGGTATGCACAGAAGAAAGGTATTGATTTTGATGAAATATTTTCTCCTGTTGTTAATATGACTTCAATCAGAACTATTTTAAGTCTTGTAGCAGCGGAAGATTTATATCTTGAACAGTTAGATGTAAATACATCATTTCTCCATGGAGATTTGGAGGAAAATATCTATATGCAGCAACCAGAAGGATATGAGGTCAAAGGGAAAGAAAAATTAGTATGCAAGTTAAAGAAGAGCTTGTATGACTTAAAACAGGCTCCAAGGCAGTGGTATCTAAAATTTGACAAGTTCATGTCTGAACAAGGTTATAATAGATATCACTCTGATCATTGTGTTTGCCTGAAAAAGAAAAATGATGGCAGCTACATTATATTGTTACTGTATTTAGATGACATTCTTTTTGTAGGGTCTAACTTGCAGGAAATAAATGTGCTCAAAATAAAATTGGAAAATTCATTTGCAATGAAGGATTTGGGAGCTGCAAAACAAATCCTTGGTATGAGAATAAGTAGAGACAGGAAAAATCGCAAATTAACACTGTCCCAGAATGAGTACATACAAAAGGTGTTGAAAAGATTTAATATGCAGAATGAAAAACCAGTTAGTACACCTTTTTCTAGCCATTTCAAACTTAGTAAGGAGATGTGCCCCAAGACCCAAGAAGAAATGGACTATATGTCTAAGTACATAACCATCGGTAGTTGGAAGCTTAATGTATGCAGTAAAGATGCACGCACAAAAGGCTTTGATGTGCACATGCAATGGGAGATGTAAGTAGGTACATGAACAATCCAGGAAAAGAACATTGGATGGTAGTAAAATGGATTCTCAGATATTTAAGAGGTACCACAAATCAAGCATTATGCTTTGGTGGTTCAAGCATTTCTCTACAGGGATATGTTGATGCAGATGTGACAGGTGACAGAGATAATAGGAGGAGCACTACATGATATGTATTTACTGTAGGTGGAAGAGCTGTCAGTTGGGTTTCAAAAATCCAAAGTGTTGTTGCACTTTCAACAACAGAAGAAGAATATGTTGCTATTATAGAGGCTAGTAAAGAAATGATTTGGTTACAAAGGTTTATGGATGAATTGGGTAAGAAGCATGATATGGGCACGCTATACAATGATAGCCAAAGTGCCATTCATCTTGCAAAGAACTAACATTTCATTCCAGGACTAAACACATACAGATGGACAGTTGAAGCTGTAAAAGATACACACTAGCCAGAATCCTATAGATATGCTAACAAAAGTTGTAACCAGGGAGAAACTAATAATATGCTCAGTTTCAATTGGTCTTCAAGGATGATGATGAAGATGAGAAAAAACCAAGTCGAAAGAGGAGTCATTGTCCAGCAAATGAAGCAGTGGTATAGTTGCTACAATCAGTCTCCAAGTGGGAGATTGTTGGGTGTGGAGCCTGATTATCTTGTTTATTTTGTATCATAGCGTTGGAGCCCTGTATATTTTCCACTCATAATTAAACACTTCCTGGGGGGTCCAGGGGGGTGACTGTGACTTTATGGAGGCCCCCCCTCGCGGGGGGTTTCGGGGGCAGTGCCCCCGAAGCTAAAAACAGATGTAAAATTGCCTTGTAAAAGTATAATAATTTCTAGTCAATATGGGTCGTTCAAGAGGCGGATGATTTGACGAAAGAAGTTATGTTTAGTTTAGGGTTTTTTTCCCTAGAAGGAAACCCGTGAATTCGTATGAGGGTATTTTATTGCGGCTGTGTATTGTAAGTGTATTCTCGGAGCGAGAAACATATAGGGAGACTTTGAGTGAGAACAGAGGATATTACAATGGATCCGCTATAGGTTGTGTCTCTTCATTTTACTGGATAATAGAAAGGAAGGATTGGCTGTTCGGGGTGGACATAGCCCAAACTAGGTGAACCAGGTATATTTTTGTCTCTCTAGTTTTATGTGTTTTGTGTGCTTTTATTTTCTGCATATTTTATGTGTTTCATTGCTCTGTAATATATATAATTTTCTAACAATTTCAATCGAAGTACAAGAAATTTTTTTGGCCAGTGACAATGTGGAGCAAGAGTATAAGCGTAGAGCAGGAGTAAAAATGTGTAGCTGGAGTAGAAACACATAGAAATATTAATAAAATAGAGTATGAGTAACATCGCAGAGTCAAAGTAGCAATGTAGAGTAGGAATAACAATGTTGAGCCAGAGTAGCAGCAATATTTCTCAACAGAGTAGCACAACACCAAAGCCACGCAGAGCCATTTCTAGAGTGACATTCAAAATTTATTTGAGATGTATTCTGTTGGGGTTCACATGTTTTGGCCAGGTTGACAGAGACCAAAAGATGAGATAACATAGAACCACTTTCAGACCTTAGGATCTAGCCCTCCTAGGTCCAGAGAGGGATCTCTCTATGATTATCAAAGGATATATGTCTTTGAAGTTCTCAATTGTGATTTTAGGCTAGTTATAGGCTCAAGGTTGTTTTTTTTATTGTTTGAGTTTGGTTGTTGAGAATCAGGAAGGAAGGTTTCACCATGAGACAAGGATGGGTAAAGAAGGAAGCTAGGCAAGGATAGATAACTCAGGGAACATCAAGGCCATTGGGCAATGGAGTCAAGAAAGGATTTACTTATGTTCAATGTGTAAGCCTCAGTTGGGCTAGTCATCTAGAGCATTTGGATCTCAAAGACTGATCGGTGGGATGGAACACTAAGGAATGAGAATGAAGGATGGAAAACCATCTGATTCCGTCTATAGATCAGGCCAGAGGTCATTTAACTCTAGGCTTTCTTAGACAAAACCATAGGCAACACAAGGGGTCTTGAAAAGGTTTGTATGGAAGGGCAGGTTATGAAGAGGCAGCGACAGGCTCTACACCTCCCAATGTTCCTAACCTCTTTCAATTAAATCTTAACAAAGACATTTGAACACTGATTCTGTCAACTTGCACATCAGAGAGCAGGAAATAATCATCCACTACACTAGTTTAGTCAATTAAAAACAATATTCAGATACACATATGAGCAGAAAACATTAAAGACTGAGAGAGCTGGGACATAAGGTACCTAACAAGGGTAAATATTATGTCATGCGTTCAGATGTCAGTCAGAAGAACATGAAATGAAATGGAAATAAACACAGAGATAAGAAAAACATCACCAACTGCTGTAGATCAGGATCCAATGAAAACTACTTATCATGTTAAACACAACACCAATCAGGTACATCACTGCCCAAAGCTTTTACATTCAGCCTGAATACATCATATTTCTCAGCCTGTCATACAACTATTACACAGGAAACTTGGCTCGGGACAAAAATCCTTGCAATTCATTGATAATGCAACAACAACCATTACAATGATATCCCTCTGTGCTTTATAGCAGAAGAGACACAGAGGACCGACTGAGGAGGTAGGTGAATTTTAAATGTTACATTTAAACACAACAATGAATGCAGGGCCGAGACCCATTCTGCTTGATGCACTATATATTTAATTTTTGTCACCTTCCTCGTGAAAGAAAGATCTGCTTCGGATATGATTTGACCTTTTGGCTGCAGTACTCCAGGTGATTTGAACAAAATGAAAGAAACTGCTGAGAGGTCTGCCTCATGGATGTTAGATTGTTTTGAACTATAGCTGGGACGAGAAATTCCTTCAAGGACACAGCGCATAATAAAGGCTGTATGGGAGACCTGTCCTTTATGGAAAAACATTCTGCTGATAAGAAAACCTTGATATTACCTCTTATTGATGTT
Source organism: Pinus albicaulis (assembly GCA_034641835.2). Classification (NCBI taxonomy): domain Eukaryota; kingdom Viridiplantae; phylum Streptophyta; class Pinopsida; order Pinales; family Pinaceae; genus Pinus; species Pinus albicaulis. Next base: position 6,594,519 of record MU968317.1, read on the forward strand.
CAGGATCTCCAGAATCGATCCTCGGGGTCTTCAAAATGATGCTTTGCCTCTTTAAACCTTTGTTTCAGGGCTCAAGATCTTCTTTGACGCGCATTAATCCCTCTGCTCTGTACTGAAAATCCTTGCTGCTTCATTACTGCCTCTGTCAAGTTAGCTCGATCTTTAAATGGCACCGGAAGGATTTCGGCATTTGAACTCTGCTCTCCATTAATGTGAGTCCTGACGGCCCCATTTCTTGACCTTCTTGATGGTACTGGCTCATTAGATTTGATCCTGACTGCGTCGCTCACCATTGAGGTAGTACATTGAATAGCGGCGGTCCCATCCTCTAGAAACTCTGCAACACGGCGAACTTATGAAGAAAACAGTGGACGGAGCGATGAATGCAGGGTGAACGAGACGGTGGTGCGGCGGTGGCGGAAACAAAGCTATTATGATGAAAATGCAGTGGAGGGGTGGAATGTGTAGACAATAGGGTTTGGTAGAAATATGCAGCGCAGACCGTTGGATTGAGGCCTGGAGATGGAGATCGACGGCGGAGATTTAACCGGCGTAACAATATATGAAACTTAACAAAAACAAACGAAATGCATGAAATGCGACGGAGATGAATGAAAGAGTGGGACCCAGCGGAGGCGGAGGGCGATTAGATCCTGACCATTAGATCGGGGGAGGATGAACGGCCCAGATGTAATTGGGCAATTGCAATCGGAGGGGAACAGGGGTGACACACATTGAAAGTTCCGATTGCGATTGGGCGGAGAGAGCGCTGACCGTTGGATCGAGGCGGGGGATGGACGGTCAGGATCAAATCGGGAGATGGAAAGAGGGACTTGCGATTGCGATCGGGAAGGGTCTGCAATTGAGCGCTGACCATCGATCTGGCGGGGAGATCAACAGTGGAGAGCACAATCGGAGGGGATCTGCGATTGGTGGAGGACCGTCGGATCAGTGGGAAAATGGACGGCAGGGATTAAATCAGAGGATCGCAATCGGAGCTATTCCAATGTGACTTGCGATTGCGATCGGAAGGGGGGTTGCGATTGAGCGACAACAGTTGGATCGCGCAGCAGATGGACAGTCAGGATGTGATCGGAGGGGGAGACGGAAGAACTTGCAATTACTGCTGGACCATCGATCTGCGGGAGGAATCAACGGTGGAGAACGCGATCGGAGGAATGGAGACAGGAAATGCGATTGCGATCGGAGGTCGGGATGCGATTGAGCGGTGACCGTCCGATCAACCGACAGATCAACGGTGGGGACAATAATTAGAGGGGCGGGTGCGATTAACACTGAGCCGTCAGATCGGGAAACAGATGGACGGCTGGGATTAAATCGGCGGATCGCAATCGGAGGACGGAGCGCAAGGCTTGCGATTAGCGGAGGACCGTCGGATCACGGGGCAGATCGACGGCCGGGATTTAATCGGGGCGGAGACAGGAAGACTTGTGATCAGCGATCGGAGGCTATTGCGATTAAGCGCTGACCGTTGGATTGCGGGAGAACGGACGGCTGCGATGCGATCGGGAGGGTTTCAATCGGGAGATCGGAAGACAAGGTTGCGATTGATCGGAGGGCACGATGTGAATGCTGCGATTGCGATTGGGCGGGGGGCTACGATTAGCGCTCCGCCGTCAGATCTTGTGATAGATCTACGGTAAAGAACGAGTCGCGGGACTTTGTTTATTAAACCAATCGCATCGGAACTTTAGAGCTTTACAAAGGAATTGTGCACCCGCCCGACTTCTGATTGCAATTAGTGCTTGGGACTTAAGTGCTTGGTCCCAGCGCCGGGGCATGTGTGGGAAGTGGTTAAGGGGAAGGGGCTAGGCCTTAGACTAAGGTCGAAAAGAGGGTTTTTTAGCCCATTTTAATGGATTTAAGGGCTGGGGAAGGGGAACGATAGATGGAGAAAGGGGAGAAAAGGGAAAACAAAGGGTAGGGGGAAATTAAAGGGGATTTTGGGGGGATTTGAGGGGTAAACGGGGAAATAGAAGGGGAGCCAAGGGGGGATAAAAGAGGCTAAATGAGGGTAAAAGAAAGGGAATTCAGACAAAGGGAAAGAGGGGGAATTGATGTATGTTGCAGGGGTAAAGGAAGGAATAATAGGCCCTTTTAGCAATTTACTAGCAGAGGGGGATTTGTATTAGGCACAACAATTGAGAGACTTCAAGGAGGATGGATTTTCAGGGGAAAGGCATTCCTTGAAGACTCAACAATGAACTAGCCCCCTATTTTCTTGTCAAAAATTTCATAGGGGGGCTAACAGTGGCTCCACATGGGGATGGCTTCTTCTTGAAGGAGTCAAGAATTCAGAAAATGATCTCTTGGTGTAGGCCAGATGCCTGCTGCTATAAGCCATCTTTCTTCTTTCTTTAGATTAGCTGCCACAATATATCAGATACACAAATCAGCAAAAACATTTTCCCAACAAATCTACCTACCCAAACTAGAGTTCTAACAATTTTCCCTTGGGTGCATTTGAATTAGCAGACCCTTTACATTTTATTTTGCAAAGAAAAAACAAACCTATTCTAATTCTACCCTTATTGCTCCATGAGGCCAGATTAGACTGTTGGCCTCATCTATTTCTCTACCTAATCTACTACCTGTTGGGATTAAACTGTCCAACATGTTTCTTCACCTACATTCTAAGATAGGAAATTTAAACACAGCCAAGCCAGGATTAGACTGTCTGACTTGCTGGGCAGAAACTTGAAGAAAACAAAACTGTGAAGGCATGGAATTCTGCAACTGTGAAACATCCTTCTTTCTTTCTTGTGACTCAGGTTTTGAGCATATTTGAGTCACTTCTTTCCTTTGCTTGAGCTCTGATTTTGGGCATATTAGAGCTGGATCTTCTTTCACTGCTGATCCAGACTTTGAGCTTGTAAGGACCAGCTATTCTTCTTCCCTTTGGCTCAGATTTCGAGTGTATTAGAGCCAATCCTTTTGCCTCATAGGTTCATGTTTTGTGCATGTCTGAAACTCTCCTTTCGTTCTGTTTTTTTTTTTTTTTTTTGGAACAATTTCTTCACTTTTTTGCTGAAAATGAAAATTTGCAACGGTATATACAATGGAAAGGAAACTGGAAATGGAGAATTAGCAGAAATAGTGTTTGAGCATCCTGCCATTGACAGGACCCCCAAACAGCTCTGTACCATTGAGTTCTTGTAGGAAAAATGCATTAGGACCCACAGTGGCCTGAATGATGAATGGACCTTGCCACAAGCTGTCGAATTTGCCATGTTTGCCTTTATCCTCTCTTCTTGAATCCCACTTCAGGACCTTGTCCCCAACTTTGAAATTTGCTGCTTTGGCTCTTTTTTCAAACTGTCTCTTCATGTTTTCCTGCACTTTGACAGCTCTGTTATAAACCTGCTCCCTTGTTTGCTGAAGATGGATTGTTTCATTAATTCTCCTTATCATGCTGTCTTCTTCTGATTGGATTTCTTGAATAAGCTTTACCACTGGTATCCCAAGGCTAGTAGGAAAAACTGCTTCTGTCCCATAAACCAGCTGGAAGGGTGATGTGCCAATAGATTTCTTTGTAGTGAGCCTGTTTGCCCACAAGGCATGTATCAAATTTTTATGCCAAGACCTTTTGTTCTCTTCCAGCAGCTTCTTAATGATTGTAACCAGGCTTTTATTTGATGATTCAGCTAAGCCATTACCCTGGGGGTAATAGGCAGTTGAATGTCCAAGTGCAATTCCGTACCTGTGACAGAAATCAATCATTCTTTTGGATCCGAAAGCAGCAACGTTGTCAGTGATTATTTTCCTTGGGCAGCCAAACCGAGATAAGATGAAGTCTTCTAGGAACCTAATGATGACAGAATCAGTGGCATTCCTAGTGGGTATGGCTTCAATCCACTTAGTGAAGTAATCAGTAGCAGTCAAGATCCACTTGTGTTGCCCAGAAGAAGATAGGTGGATTTCTCCAATGAAGTCTAAGCCCCATTGCATGAAGGGACCTTCTATGGTGATAGGTTGCAGAGGGAGGGGAAGGAGCTTTCTTTTGCCTTCAAAAATTTGGCATTTGTGGCAGGTAAGGATCATTTTATGGACATCACTGAAGAGTGTAGGCCAATAGTAACCAGCCCTGAGTATCTTATTTGCAGTGGCCTTCCAACTCAGGTGGCCTCCACACTCCCCAGCATGGAATTCTTGTTTGATTCTTTTAGCTTCAGTTTCAGACAAAAATTTCAGCAAAAGACCATTTGGATTTTTCCAATATAGACTCTCATTCATAATACAGTAATTTCTAGCTTTGAGTTTTATGAATTTGGCCTTTGTTTTGGACAGTTCCGGGGGGGAATTGAGGTGTGTTAGCACGTAAAGGATATTAGCATACCAAGGAGAGTTCTGAAATTTCTCCTCAACAGTTGGATGGGATAACCTTTCTTGCTCATCCAGGGCATTCATCATGTTAATATCAAGGGCCTGTAGATTAGATTCAGCCATTAATTAGGCCAGGCCTTGACCTTTGATCAGCTTGGTGGGTTTGATTTCAATGTCATATTCTCAAATTGTAGCAATCCATTTGCCCCTTTTCCCATCTGGTTCTTGGGACAAGATATCTTTGACCACTATATTTGGCACATAGGCAATGGTGTGAGAATGCAGAATGTACACCCTAAAATCTTTCAAGGCCTTGATCAAGGCATAGGCCTGCTTTTCCATGATGTTGTACTTTAAGGGTGCATCTCTCAAGGCTTTACTGAAGAAGGCTATAGGCTGTTCCTTACCTTCCGCATTTTTCTGCAGCAAAACTGCTGCTATTGTGTGTGGGGAGGCAAATGAAAAGATCAGAAAATCTTTTGAGAAGTTAGGGCTGATAAGGACAGGGGCTTGGGTGAGTGCGAGCTTTATTGACTCAAAATATTTTTTGGCTTCAATAGTCCACTTGATTCCTGCATCTTTCTTTAGCATTTCAGTCATTTTCCTAAGATGCTCAACAAGATTGGGGATAAATCTTCTAAGGAAATTGATCTAACCAATGAAGGACTGTAGCTCCTTGATGTTTCTTGGATGTGTAATTTGAAGTATTCCCTCCACTCTCTGGGGGTCTATCCTAATCCCTTTCTCGGATATGATGTGGCCCAGAAGCTTACCTTCTTGCAGCCCAAAAACAGTCTTCATAGGATTTAGGGACAGACCGTACCTTCTACATTATTCAAAAACTTTCCTCAGATGTTTTAAGTGTTCTTCTTCTGTTTTAGAAAAGACAGTTAAGTCATCCAAGTAGATAACCATAAAGTGTCCAATCTCATCTGAGAAAGCAATATCCATTGCTCTCTGGAAGGTAGCTCCAGCATTCATCAATCCAAAAGGCATTTTCACATACATGAAGGTGCCCCATGGAGTGGTGAAGGTTGTTTTGAGTTGATCTTCTGGGAGTACCAGAACTTGGTTGTATCTTGAAAAACCATCAAGCAGGGAGATTCTTTTAGAGCCCACTACCTTCTGTAAGATATGCTCCATTCTAGGCAAGGGGTAGTTATCTTTCAGGGAGGCTCTATTGAGGTTTCTGAAGTCTATGCACAGTCTAATCTCCCCTGTTTTCTTCCTTACAGCCACTAAGTTCGACACCCAATCAGAAAACCTTACAGGGACAATAATGCCTGCATCATACATCTTCTTAATTTCCTTTTCTACTGCAGCCAATTGTTTTGGATTAATTCTACAGAGTTTTTGTCTGAAAGGCTTCTGATTTTCCTTCAGTGGTATCTTATGTTGTATAATGTTGGTGTCATAGGCCTTTAAGTCTTCGTAGCCCCATGCAAACACATCAATGAATTCCTTAAACAATTCAATGTATCTTTTCTTCATGTCTGCAGGTATAGACTTAGCCAGTTTTATCATTTTGGGTTTGCCTTCAGTGCCTATGTTACATTCTTCTACATCTGATTCTGCATGTTCTATTGTGGGCTTCTTTGCCACATCATCAAAATCGAAGAGGTCCTCTAAGGGTGCTAAGCCTCTTGGTATGTTCTTGTCTTTGGCTTGCAGCACCTCCATTTCTTCTCTATCTGCGTTTTCACGTTTTATGGCTGAATCTCCAGTTTCTTCAGAAAAATAATTTATTTCTATACTACTAGGTGTTTCTAGTTCATCTGGGGAATCCTCACTTGGGCAGCTATCATCAGATTTTGAGTCTGAATCAGAAAATTCAAACTCATTTCTGCACATCAGGAAATCTTCAATCTGTTTGTCTCCTTCAAAGACCTGCCAGTATTTTTCATTGTCTGGCACTGCAGGCCTGAATTTAGTCTGAATGATGATTTGTTGGTCAACTGGGGCCTTAGGATAAGAGCTAGCTAGGCAGGCTAGTCCATTTTCAATAGCGTTTTGACCCCTAGGAATGGATACTAAATCATATTCAATGAATGTTTTCAGCAAATCTAGAGTATCATTCCTATATGCCCTAAGCCTGGGGTGTTTTGCCGAATACTCACCATTCATCTGTTTGATTACTAACTCAGAGTCTCCTCTCACGACTATCCTACGGGCTCCTAATTTTTTCAACAGATTTAAACCCAAGATTAGAGCCTCATATTCTGCAATGTTATTCGTGCATTTTAAATGCAGATTGACAGCGTGGCTCTCTGCGTGATCATTTTCGGTGTTACGCAGCCACACTCTAGCTCCAGTGCTTTTCCTAGTGCAGGACCCATCAAAGTTCATTTCCCACAGGGGATCTTTGTTTACTTCCACTTCACCTTCTTCCTTACAGCTGGGTTCGCCATTAGGTTGAGTTGGGAGATCTGTACTAGGTTTTAAACTATCTTGTTGTTCGTAGAGGCCATGGATGTCAGGGAGGTGGTTAGCTTGTTGTTCTTGTTCTGTTTCTGTTTCACTTGGAGTGAGAGGTCCACCACAGATTTTACAGGCTTCATTTCTGATTTCCTCTTCATTTTCAGTGTGCTGCCCATGGTCTTCCTGGTCATATTCTTCCAGAGTGGCCATTATGTGGAGGTGTATAGGCTCGGTGTTCTCGTTTGTATGCCTATTCTGGGACTCTGGCTCTTCTAAGGATTCATCATTACAAAATATGAAGGATTCAAGGTCGGTATGCACAGAATATAATGGTGAATTTTCAGGTTTCTCGGGGCTGCTGACTAAGAATTTCATTTGGGATTCTCTATATAGTCTTCTTGATTGGCCAAATATAGGGATAGTGGCATATGAGCCATCCATCTGCATGGTGCCTTGCAGCTTGGCTCCCCATGATCTTGACAACAGCATGCCATAATTGGGTGGCACATCTGCCACCACTACATCCATGACCATACATTTCGCAGGAATTTGGGTTAAGCTCACACATAAGTCTTTGATGAGGCCTAGGCATTTTACTCTACTAGAGTCAAAAGAGTATAAGTCTTTGTAAGGTCTGGTAATTTCTAGGCCTAGCCTTTCCATCACTACCTTAGGCATTAGATTGTGTGATGCACCGGAGTCGTGCATGGCATTATGAAGGATCTTGTCATGAATGTTAAGACTGATATAAAAAGGTGGAACTACCCCTTCCTGAAATTTCCCTCAATCTTGGGACCGAATAAGAGGGCAGGCCGATCATCACTCAAATTTACAGTGTCATTATTTATACTCAGATTTAATGCTTTCAAAATCTAGCCTTTATATACATCCTGAGTGGCAAGCTCAGATAATGGTATAGAGATTTTGATTTTTGCAATCTCACTTTCTAGACTAAAAGTGGATTGATTCTTGGGAGTGTTCAACTCTGTTTTATTTGCAACTACCTTAGTAGCTGAATCAGTTTGTGTTTTCTCATTATGTACATGTGTAGACACAGTTTTATCAGGAGCACTAACTGAGGTGCTAGTGCTACTGGTTGGTTGACTTTTTTCTTCATTGTTTCGGTTGCCTTTCTGTTGGTTTTTCTCAGAACTCTCAGCTGTTGATTTATCGTTTACAACAGTTACTTTAGAAGGTTTTTCAGGCCTCTTTTTGATGGTCACCTCAGGAGTTTTGGTTTTGGAAGTGTCTTGGTTCTTTTTGCTCCTGAGCCCATATTGTTCTCTGACCTGTAACATGGCATCTTGGTACCCAAGTTTGTACTCTTCAGTTTCTAATCTTTCCTCATCCCAATATGAAGATGAGGGCTGATCATCCTCTGAGTCACAGTTCAGAATTGAGTCCTCTGTTTCGAACATGTTTATCACATTCCCTTCAGACTCTTCTATGATTCCCTCATCCTCATCAAGAAATTTTTGGAAAGGGGGAATGACTTGCTGATCTGACTCTTTCTGTCTGTTGGGAGTGTTGTTGTTTCTTCTAAAGTTTTGGTTTTGGTTTTGATTTTGGTTCCTGTTCTGAGTGACAGCCATCTTTTCGACCACTTGGCATAGCTTATCCACATTCTTAGACAATCTGTCAATATTCGGGTCTGAAGTGGAGGCTATAGTGTCATCCTTGTATGTTACTCTCTTCTCAGCTCTTAGTTTGGCCCTTTTTTCAATCAAATTTGCCTCTATGTTTACTGCCCCTTTCTGCATGTCTTCCAAAGTGGTGTACTCTTTATCTCTAAGCTCATAGGCCATGTCAGCATCAAATCCATCAGGATATTTGGCCAGGGCCATACCTTGCAGAGGTTTCATGTGTGGGGGAAGAGCGTTGTAAATAATGTTGAATCTAGTGGTGTAATCATGAACACTTTCCCCTATGTTCCTCTTAAGGGACATGTATTCTGCTAGGAGCTGGCGAGGGTTTGCTCTAGTTTCCCATTTGTTGATGAAAGTCTGGTATAAAGCAGGGAGATCTTGGATACTACCAGCAGGTAGGTTTTTAAACCACTTTTTAACCTCTCCCCCCAGGCTCTGCGCAAAAATTCTCATTTTGATTGTTTCATCATAAATTTCCATATAGTCAAAGGAGTCCTCCATTTTATCTACATGTTATTGTGCAGTTGTAGGCTCTTTAGCAGGAAAGTGTGGGATTTTTTATTGATAATCATCTGGTAAGGGCAGTAGAGGCTAAGGTAAAACTAGAGGTGCATACCATGCTGCCATGATGATGTTCTGATGAGGTATAGGGTTGGCTTGAGCAGCTGGTAGTTGGACGACAGGGATGGTAGGACAAGCAGAAGTCTGTTGAGCAGATCCAGGGTGAGAAAGCCCCAAGTTTTGGAGAAAGTGGAGATCAGGTGGTGTGGAAGGAGGGGTTTCACTGTCCCTAGCGTCTGGCTGGTCTGAAACACTGAATGACCTAGTTCTAGGTAATCTGTTTTGGAGGTCTAGGTCGAAGAAAGGGTCTAATAGAGCTGCAATATCTTCTGGTGCAGAATTGGCTCTATGAATGTTGCTGAAAATAGTTGATCTCCTACTCACAGGTGTTCTTTTAAGGATTTTCTTAGGATTATCAATTGTTTCAGGTGGGTTTGGATCAGGGAAAGCTCTTGTATGAATGGTTTTGTGAGCCAGAGTGCTGTTTATAAGCCAAGCAGCTCAGCCCTACTTGTTATTTCTACTGTGGTTAATGTTGTCTTGGGAACTGGCCTCCCTGTGGAGTCTTCATTATGCTTTGGGACTGGTCTCCCAGTGGAGTCTGATGTGAAACTGAGATAATCAGCAGGCCTACTGATCACCAGTGGAGTATTTAACGTTTAGGAATAATGGAGTCGCTAGGTGGAGGGTTTAGGATGATTCTAGGGTACACTGTCCACCACAGTGCTTAGGCACTATCACCTTTCAGAAATCTCCTCTAAGCAACAAGCTCCAACCAGAGATTGACTGGGAGGGCATTTACTAGATATGTCACCCCTGAAGAGAGGATGAGATTTGGAGGCTACCTGGCCCTATCCAGGCTCTATCTAAGAGTATGGTGGATATTCAATAATGGAGGCTGATTCAAGAAAGGTGTGACTTACCATCAACCTAGCTAGAGTTCTAAGTTTCTAAGGTTTAAAGGGTGTTTAAGACGAAATGTACTCAGAATTCCCCAGCGGAGTCGCCATTATGTTGGGGTTCCCATGTTTTGGCCAGGTTGACAGAGACCAAAAGATGAGACAACATAGAACCACTTTCAAACCTTAGGATCTAGCCCTCCTAGGTCCAGAGAGGGATCTCTCTATGATTATCAAAGGATATATGTCTTTGAAGTTCTCAATTGTGATTTTAGGCTAGTTATAGGCTCAAGGTTGTTTGTTTGATTGTTTGAGTTTGGTTGTTGAGAATCAGGAAGGAAGGTTTCACCATGCGACAAGGATGGGTAAAGAAGGAAGCTAGGCGAGGATAGATAACTCAGGGAACATCAAGGCCATTGGGCAATGGAGTCAAGAAAGGATTTACTTATGTTCAATGTGTAAGCTTCAGTTGGGCTAGTCATCTAGAGCATTTGGATCTCAAATACTGATTGGTGGGATGGAACACTAAGGAATGAGAATGAAGGATGGAAAACCATCTGATTTCGTCTATAGATCAGGCCAGAGGTCATTTAACCCCAGGCCTGCTTGGACAAAACCATAGGCAACACAAGGGGTATTGAAAAGGTTTGTATGGAAGGGCAGGTTATGAAGAGGCAGCGACAGGCTTTACACCTCCCAATGTTCCTAACCTATTTCAGTTAAATCTTAACAAAGACATCTGAACACTGATTCTATCAACTTGCACATTAGAGAGCAGGCAATAATCATCCACTACACTGGTTTAGTCAATTAAAAACAATATTCAGATACACAAATGAGCAGAAAACATTAAAGACTGAGAGAGCTGGGACATAAGGTACCTAACAAGGGTAAATCTTATGTCATGCATTCAGATGTCAGTCAGGAGAACATGAAATGAAATGGAAATAAACACAGAGATAAGAAAAACATCACCAACTGCTGTAGATCAGGATCCAATGAAAACTACTTATCATATTAAACACAAAACCAATCAGGTACATCACTGCCCAAAGCTTTTACATTCAGCCTGAATACATCATATTTCTCAGCCTGTCATACAACTATTACACAGGAAACTTGGCTCGGGACAAAAATGCTTGCAATTCACTGATAATCCAACAACAACCATTACAATGATATCCTTCTGTGATTTATAGCAGAAGAGACACAGAGGACCGACTGAGGAGGTAGGTGAATTTTAAATGTTACATTTAAACACAACAATGAATGCAGGGCCGAGACCCATTCTGCTTGATGCACTGTATATTTAATCATTGTCACCTTCCTCGTGAAAGAAAGATCTGCTCCGGATATGATTTGACCTTTTGGCTGTAGTACTCCAGGTGATTTGAACAAAATGAAAGAACTTGCTGAGGGGTCTGCCTCATGGATGTTAGATTGTTTTGAACTATAGCTGGGACGAGAAATTCCTTCAAGGACACGGCACATAATAAAGACTGTATGGGAGACCTGTCCTTTATGGAAAAGCATTATGCTGATAAGAAAACCTTGATATTACCTCTTATTGATGTTAAGGATCTCCAGAATCGATCCTCGGGGTCTTCAAAATGATGCTTTGCCTCTTTAAACCTCTGTTTCAGAGCTCAAAATCTTCGTTGTCCCGCATTAATCCCTCTGCTCTGTACTGAAAATCCTTGCTGCTTCATTACTGCCCCTGTCAAGTTAGCTCGAGCTTTTAATGGTGCCGGAAGGATTTTCGGCGTTTGAACTCTGCTCTCCATTAATGTGAGTCCTGACGGCCCCATTCCTTGACTTTCCTGATGGTACTGGCTCATTAGATTTGATCCTGAATGTGCCGCTCACCATTGAGGTAGTACGTTGAACAGCGGCGGTCCCATCCTCTAGAAACTCTGCAACACAGCAAACTTATGAAGAAAACAGTGGACGGAGCGATGAATGCAGGGTGAACGAGACGGTGGTGCGGCGGTGGCGGAAACAAAGCTATTATGATGAAAATGCAGTGGAGTGGTGGAATGTGTAGACAATAGGGTTTGGTAG